>JARQOC010000009.1:128833827-129196327 GCA_033576535.1 Allobates femoralis
GGCGGAGTGTGCAGACTAAATAATAACTGAAGATATATTACACAGCACAGCAGTGTGGACATATTCACTGGAGTTGTAGTATTTATTCAGTGTGGCTGGAGGACCCATAAAAAGGCCATCCACATGGGACAAGTGAGGAGGATATTCGGTCATGATTTAAAGAACCCTACAAATTGCAGCACCAATATCATCTACATGGTCTGATGTACCACTTTAATATATGTAGATTTTACAAGGCGCAGCTGTCGCCCCAGGGTGTGTGCAGAGCGCCCCAGGACTATTGATTTCAGTAGATGGGGCAGACACTTTCTGCATAAAAGTAGGTTCCTAGCCCTTTGAGGCTGGCTTCACTCCACATTTTTTGGGAACCTGTTCTGTCCTTCTTTAAAAGAACAGAACAGGATCGTTTTTTTACCTCCAATGTATCCCTGTGGTGCCGGATTGGCCATAAATGGCCACCTGATTCTGCCAATTCAGTCCTGGATTTGTTTCTGTCCTGATTTTTCCCGGCCCGGAGACTGCTCCAATTTTGGGCTCCGGATAACAAACTGGACAGAAACGAATCCGGGGCGATCCAGCGCCTATAACATGGGAGTCTATGGTGCCGGACCTTGGAAAACACAGGATCTTTTCCCAGATCCAGTTTTCGTATACTGAGCATGCTCAGTACACTAAAACTGCTTTGTTCCCTTAATTTCCCTTTAGTAGTATATCTGCATACACTGCTAAAGTGAAATTTAAAGAAAGGAATGGTTAAAAATAAAAGAAATAAATGCTCACCTCTCCGCCGAGAGTCCTGCGATGCGCGGCATCCACCTCTGATGGCTGAAGGACCTTAATAAGCTGACCGGGCAGAGCAACCCGATCAGCTGATGTGTCACATGACCGCATCAGCTGAGCGGTGGTTTAAGTCGCCCACCAAAACCAATTGGCGGGCGGGTGATTTAAACCGCTCAGCTGATGCAATCATGTGACACATCAGCTGATCGGGTTGCTGCCCCTTCCTTGTCATCTGATTAAGGTCCTTCAGCCATCAGAGGTGGATGCCGCGCATCGCGGGACACTTGTTCGAGAGGCAAGTTTGTTTGTTTTTTAACCATTCCTTTCTTTAATTTCACTTTAGCAGTGTATGTAGATAGTGTATGTAGATACACTGCTAAAGTGAAAGTAACAGCACCGACACCACTTGCCTGGCTCGGCCCCTCTCAGCTCTGTGTCCGGATCCCTCAAATTCCTGGATTCGGGCACAAATGGCATCCGGAGTTTACAATCAGGACCTGTCCTTGTGGTCCTGCAAAAAAAAACAAAAAAAAACAGGACCCTATGGACAGGAACAAAACCGTGGTGTTAAGCGAACCCAAGAAGTCCTATGTGGTGGTACCAGTGCCCATAGACCATTCATTACACAGTCACTGGAAGACTAATACCTCAGCCACTCCACCTGGAAATAAATGAAGATTCACTGAAACCAAAATGATCTCTCATTCCTGCTGTGGTTGCAGGCTGTGAGGAGCACGAGCGCTCTACAGTAACGGGAGCCACACAGTGCCAGCGGATGGCGGAGAACCAACCGTCTGCTAAGCATTGGTCTTCACAGTCATCCAAACTGTTCAATGACAGCAGGTGGAGGACAAACTATTCTCCAAAACACTGGGATGAAATACATATTCTGTCCTATAATTGGTCGGATAAAACCATTGTTCATGTGATAAATTTCCCTCTGACAAGTGATTTTTAGGGGTGAAATAAGACATTTTCATAAAGCAAAAAGTATTTGAGAGCTATTGTGGAGAGCTGATGACAATACCGAGGGTAGGAAGAACAGTTCAGCTAAGATGGCTGTTCCTGTGCCAGTGCCCATTCTGAATCACAGAACCAACATGCCCCAATACATTAGATGAACGTTAGCTAGATCAGCAATTTCATGGGATTGACCAATGTTTGCTGTGTGCGGGGCCTCCTGACTGCCCAGAAAGAGGGCGCTGGGGAGCTGTATTGTGCATTAGAATGACAGCGCTCCATCATTATGTGTGATGGATAACCCACGGCCAGGAGATCACTCCTCTGTCCTGAGCCCTCATGTATGGGGTGTCCGGAGAGCGCCCTGATGTATGACTTCTGTCTGCCCATGTCTATGGATAACTCCCCAACCCCCCACTCCCAAAAAAACTCACTGGGCAAGTTCATGGGGGAAAAAAATGGCAACTTGCATTATATTTTTTGTGTGTCGTATGCGAGTCACCATTCAGGTCTACCAGTGTGCAAAAAAAAAAGCAGACGAACATGTATCAGATCCCATATGGAGCCACCGTGTGGCATCTGATTCCTTACAATTCTATAAAGCACCAATCCACCAGGGGAGGGGGAGCAGTTTCAATCTATGGCCCTTACCCCTAACTTTTATGCTCAACCTCCGGCGTCGCCACCTTTTTCTAGCACAGCTCTGGTCCCGCGCGCCATCTTATGCCCATAGCTGCCACATTGGCCAGAAGTTAGAATTACGTCACAAGCTCCTAATACAACTTTATGAGAGCAAGAATAAGGTTCCCATAGACTCGTATTGCGTAGTCACCTCCAGCTTGCTTCATGAGACACAGGTCTTAGAGATAAAGCCCCCCTCCAGAGCTGTGTAGATGATCAATATCTGTTAAGGCCCAGTTACACACACAGATAATTGTGCAGAGATTGTTCACAGATCTCTGGTTGCAGTGAAATCATGGACACATTGTTACATTTGTACACGGCCACAAAATGGAGCAATGTGTCCATGATTTCACTGCAACCAGAGATCTGCAATCAATCTCTGCACAATTATCTTAACAGTGTAACAGCAGACGCCATAGTGATGACCGTGAGGAAATCCTTGTCAGGTCCAAATGCCGGGGGGCCGGGCTGCCATGGGCAGCAACACAAGGTTTTCCTCTGTTTCATTGATCTTGGCTACAGTATGAACTGACACTACAACCTGCAGGAGGACAGTCACAGACTACAGAACAATGGACGCAATCTCTAAACTAAACGAGAACACCAAGGACATGGCAGGAGGAGGCCTGTGGTGAGAAGCCGCTCCAGCCATGTCTGCTCTGACCAGATGCTCGGTGACAGCCGGTGTGTGGGGGAGACCCCGCACACTCCTGCTCCATCCCCAATGCCCACACACCCTGGCCCAGTGTGCACAGCTCTCTCCCCTCCACCGCTCCGTCCCCGGTGGGCACAGCTCTCTCCCCTCCACCGCTCCGTCCCCGGTGGGCACAGCTCTCTCCCCTCCACCGCTCCGTCCCCGGTGGGCACAGCTCTCTGCCCTCCACCGCTCCGTCCCCGGTGGGCACAGCTCTCTGCCCTCCACCGCTCTCCCCCCTCTGCCACTCTGTTCCCGGTGTACACAGCTCTCCCCCCTCCGCCACTCTGCTCCCGGTGGGCACAGCTCTCCCCCTCCGCCACTCTGCTCCCGGTGGGCACAGCTCTCCCCCCTCCGCCACTCTGCTCCCGGTGGGCACAGCTCTCCCCCCCTCCGCCACTCTGCTCCTGGGGGCACAGCTCTCCCCTCTCCGCCACTCTGCTCCCGGTGGGCACAGCTCTCCCCCCTCCGCCACTCTGTTCCCGGTGGGCACAGCCTCCCCCCTCCGCCACTCTGTTCCCGGTGGGCACAGCTCTCCCCCCTCCGCCACTCTGTTCCCGGTGGGCACAGCTCTCCCCCCTCCGCCACTCTGCTCCCGGTGGGCACAGCTCTCCCCCCTCCGCCACTCTGCTCCCGGTGGGCACAGCTCTCCCCTCTCCGCCACTCTGCTCCCGGTGGGCACAGCTCTCCCCTCTCCGCCACTCTGCTTCCGGTGGGCACAGCTCTCCCCTCTCCGCCACTCTGCTCCCGGTGGGCACAGCTCTCCCCCCTCCGCCACTCTGTTCCCAGTGGGCACAGCTCTCCCCCCTTCACCACTCTGTTCCCGATGTACACTCTCCCCCCCTCTGTTCCCGGTGGGCACAGCTCTCCCCCCTCCGCCTCTCTGTTCCCGGTGGGCACAGCTCTCCCCCCTCCGCCACTCTGTTCCCGGTGGGCACAGCTCTCTCCTTGGTGCACACAGCTCTCCCCCCTCCGCCACTCTCTCCCCGGTGTGCATGTGGCACCCCAAGGGTTAACGTGCCACAGAAACATCAACACAGGTTTACTCCCCACACAACACTACACTAGAAAGTGGGAGGAGTTTAGGTGGCACCTGCACTAGTGGGAGGAGCTAAGTTGTTTACCACAGAGCAGGAGTGACAGTTAGTTCAGTTTAGTTTAGTCTGGAGCAGGAGCAGAGTCAAGTGTCAGTGGAGGTCCTGAGAGGTCTGAGGAGAGGAGACAGAGGAACATACCCGGGATAAAGAGTTACCCCAAAAACTTGACCCTGAGGAGGCGCTTAAGACGGATACCGGATCCGAGGCTGTGCCTGAGACAGACAGGACAGTAAACACCGGCATAGTGAAGGTCCACCATCTTCACAGCACCATAGCAAAGCAACACGGAGGAGTCAGTGACACAGAGGACTCAAGTTGCCCAGCATATTGGTACCCGTAAGCAGAGACAGGGCCAGCAGTACAGCTACAAGCAGCAGCAGGGCCACACACAGCGCTTAAGTAGGAAGCCAAGGACCCGGTCAGGTTGGGAGCAACCTGGTACAGACTCCGTGGACAATATTGTGTGATATCATCTGCAAGTAAAGACTTGGAAAACAACAGAAACCGTGAGCTGTGTGTGATCCTTATACTGAAGCCCCACTTGCCCTCATATACTGCGATTACCTCTACTCTCATCATCTCTACTGCTACCCCTACTCTCCTGCAGCATCAATAACTATCCTCACAGACTTTTAACTACTACTACCACTGCCCCAGGGAACCCAGTTCTGCCCACAGGAACTATTCTACCCAAGCTGCTATCCCATCATCCCCGGATGTTCTGCAGCAGCGGCGGCCCCATTACTGGCCGCATATAGTGGGTGGCGTCACGAGTGACAAATCCCCTGTAAATAACCCCCCATTTTATTGTGCGGGCCCGGGACACGGTCCGGACCAGGACCGCAGTGACATCCCCCAGCAGTACCCCGGTCCGGCACCGAGTACCCCGTCCCAGTGGGCTCCACATGCACAGCTCTCCCCCCTCCTGCCACTCTGTCCCCGGTGGGCACAGCTCTCCCCCCTCCTGCCACTCTGTCCCCGGTGGGCACAGCTCTCCCCCCTCCTGCCACTCTGTCCCCGGTGGGCACAGCTCTCCCCCCTCCGCACACTCTGTCCCCGGTGGGCACAGCTCTCCCCCCTCCGCCACTCTGTTCCCCGTGGGCACAGCTCTCCCCCCTCCGCCACTCTGTTCCCGGTGTGTACAGCTCATCCCCCTCTGCCGACTCTCTCCCGTGGTGTACACAGCTCTCCCCCCTTCCGCCAGTCTGTTCCCGGTGGCACAGCTCTCCCCCCTCCGCCGCTCTTCCCCCGGTGGCACAGCTCTCCCCCCTCCGCCGCTCTCTCCCCGGTGGGCACAGCTCTCCCCCCTCCGCCGCTCTCTCTCCCCGTGGGCACAGCTCTCCCCCCTCCGCCGCTCTCTCCCCGGTGGGCACAGCTCTCCCCCCTCCGCCGCTCTCTCCCCGGTGGGCACAGCTCTCCCCCTCCGCCGCTCTCTCCCCGGTGGGCACAGCTCTCCCCCCTCCGCCGCTCTCTCCCCGGTGGGCACAGCTCTCCCCCCTCCGCCCTCTTCCCGGTGGGCACAGCTCTCCCCCCTCCGCCACTCCTGTCCCGGTGGGCACAGCTCTCCCCCCTCCGCCACTCTGTTCCCGGTGGGCACAGCTCTCCCCCCTCCGCCACTCTGTTCCCGGTGGTACAGCTCTCCCCCTCTGCGCCTCTCTTCCCGGTGTGCACAGCTCTCCCCCCTTCCGCCATCTGTTCCCGGTGGGCACAGCTCTCCCCCCTCCGCCGCTCTCTCTCCCGGTGTGCACAGCTCTCCCCCCTCCGCCGCTCTCTGTTCCCGGTGGGCACAGCTCTCCCCCCTCCGCCGCTCTCTCCCCGGTGGGCACAGCTCTCCCCCCTCCGCCGCTCTCTCCCCGGTGGGCACAGCTCTCCCCCCTCCGCCGCTCTCTCCCCGGTGGGCACAGCTCTCCCTCCCCGCTCGCCGTCTCTCCCCGGTGGGCACAGCTCTCCCCCCTCCGCCGCTCTCTCCCCGGTGGGCACAGCTCTCCCCCTTCCGCTCAGTCTTTCCCGGTGGGCACAGCTCTCCCCCCTCCGCCGCTCTCTCCCCGGTGGGCACAGCTCTCCCCCTCCGCCGCTCTCTCCCCGGTGGCACAGCTCTCGCTCTCCGGACGCCTCCCCACCGCCGTCTCTCCCGGTGGCACAGCTCTCCCCCCTCCGCCAGCTCTCGTTCCCGGTGGGCACAGCTCTCCCCCCTCCGCCACTCTGTTCCCGGTGGGCACAGCTCTCCCCCTCCCCATCTGTTCCGTGGGCACAGCTCTCCCCCCTCCGCCACTCTGTTCCCGGTGGGCACAGCTCTCCCCCCTCCGCCACTCTGTTCCCGGTGGGCACAGCTCTCCCCCCTCCGCCACTCTGTTCCCGGTGGGCACAGCTCTCCCCCCTCCGCCACTCTGTTCCCGGTGGGCACAGCTCTCCCCCCTCCGCCACTCTGTTCCCGGTGGGCACAGCTCTCCCCCCTCCGCCACTCTGTTCCCGGTGACACAGCTCTCCCCCCCTCCGCCTCTCTCTCACTGGTGTACACAGCTCTCCCCCCCGCCTCTCTCCACTTGTTCCCTGCTCGCCCCGCACACTCCGGCACCACTCCCCCCTCCGCCGCTCTCTCCCCGGTGTACACAGCTCTCCCTCTCAGGCCTCCAGGCCGTGCTGCGCTCACCATGGTTGCGGGAAATAATGCCGGGTTCTGGGCCTGTCCTGCTGATCGGCCTCGGACGCTCCTCCGCACAATATGGCAGCACCGGAGCCACGTCTTCAACAGGAAGCTGCGTGAGATCCGGGAGGAGGCAGACGGCGGCGTCCGAGGGGGGAGGAGGCGACAACGGACATCTTTATGATGGGATTTGCCCTTCTCTGCCACAAGCTGATGTGTCACTGCCGGGAGGGAGGCTACAGAGCAGAGAGCAGAGAGCAGAGGCTACAGAGAAGAGGCTCCAGAACGGAGGGATAAAGAGCAGAGAGCTACAGAGCAGAGAGCTACAGAGCAGAGGCTACAGAGCAGAGGTCACAGAGCAGAGAGCTACAGAGCAGAGGCTACAGAACAGAGAGCTACAGAGCAGAGGCTACAGAACAGAGAGCTACAGAGCAGAGAGCTACAGAGCAGAGTCTACAGAGCAGAGGTACAGAGCAAGAGCTACAGAGACAGAGAGCTACAGAGCAGAGGCTACAGAACAGAGAGCTACAGAGCAGAGAGCTACAGAGAGCAGAGTCTACAGAGCAGAGGTTACAGAGCAGAGAGCTACAGAGCAGAGAGCTACAGAGCAGAGGCTACAGATACAGAGCAGAGTCTACAGAGCAGAGGTTACAGAGCAGAGGATACAGAGCAGAGACTACAGAGCAGAGGCTACAGAGCAGAGAGCTACAGAGCAGAGAGCTACAGAGCAGAGGTACAGAGCAGAGAGCTACAGAGCAGAGGCTACAGAGCAGAGAGCTACAAAGTAAGGCAGAGACTACAGAGCAGAGCTACAGAGCAGAGAGCTACAGAGCAGAGAGCTACAGAGCAGAGAGCTACAGAGCAGAGAGCTACAGAGCAGAGGCTACAGAACAGAGATACAGAGCAGAGAGCTACAGAGCAGAGGTTACAGAGCAGAGAGCTACAGAGCAGAGAGCTACAGAGCAGAGAGCTACAGAGCAGAGAGCTACAGAGCAGAGCTACAGAGCAGAAGGCTACAGAGCAGAGAGCTACAGAGCAGAGAGCTACAGAGCAGAGACTAAGCAGAGACAGAGAGAGCTACAGAGCAGAGGCTTACAGAGCAGAGAGCTACAGAGCAGAGAGCTACAGAGCAAGGCTCACAGATTACAGAGCAGAGATCTACAGAGCAGAGGTTACAGAGCAGAGACTACAGAGCAGAGGCTTACAGAGCAGAGACTACAGAGCAGAGAGCTACAGAGCAGAGAGTTACAGAGCAGAGGTTACAGAGCAGAGTCAGAGACTACAGAGCAGAGAGCTACAGAAGCAGAGAGGCTACAGAGCAGAGAGCTACAGAGCAGAGAGCTACAGAGCAGAGAGCTACAGAGCAGAGGTTACAGAGCAGAGAGCTACAGAGCAGAGTAGATACACAGAGGCACAGACAGAGCTACAGAGTAAAGAGACTACAGAGCAGAGAGCTACAGAGCAGAGAGCTACAGAGGCAGAGGTTACAGAGCAGAGACTACAGAGCAGAGTCTACAGAGCAGAGACTACAGAGCAGAGAGCTACAGAGCAGATGGACTACAGAGCAGAAAGCTACAGAGCAGAGAGCTACAGAGCAGAGGTTACAGAGCAGAGAGCTACAGAGCAGAGACTACAGAGCAGAGAGCTACAGAGCAGAGGCTACAGAGCAGAGAGCTACAGAGCAGAGAGTCTACAGAGCAGAGGCTAACAGATTACAGAGCAGAGTCTACAGAGCAGAGGTACAGAGCAGGGGTTACAGAGCAGAGACTACAGAGCAGAGAGCTACAGAGCAGAGAGCTACAGAGCAGAGGTTACAGAGCAGAGAGCTACAGAGCAAGTACAGAGCAGAGAGCTACAGAGCAGAGACTACAAGAGAGAGCTACAGAGCAGAGTACAGAGCAGGGGACTACAGAGCAGAGAGCTACAGAGCAGAGAGCTACAGAGCAGGAGCTACAGAGCAGAGACTACAGAGCAGAGAGCTACAGAGCAGAGAGCTACAGAGCAGAGGCTACAGAGCAGAGACTACAGAGCAGAGAGCTACAGAGCAGAGCAAGAGCAGAGAGCTACAGAGCAGAGCTTACAGAGCAGAGAGCTACAGAGCAGAAGCTACAGAGCAAGTACAGAGCAGAGAGCTACAGAGCAGAGAGCTACAGGCAAAGCCGAGCAGGGCTAAAGAGCAGAGAGCTACAGAGCAGAGAGCTACAGAGTAGAGGTTACAGAGCAGAGAGCTACAGAGCAGAGAGCTACAGAGCAGAGGCTACAGAGCAGAGGCTACAGAGCAGAGAGCTACAGAGCAGAGAGCTACTGAGCAGAGACTACAGAGCAGAGAGCTACAGAGCAGAGGTTACAGATTACAGAGCAGAGGATACAGAGCAGAGAGCTACAGAGCAGAGAGCTACAGAGCAGAGGCTACAGAGCAGAGAGCTACAGAGCAGAGACTACAGAGCAGAGAGCTACAGAGCAGAGAGCTACAGAGCAGAGGTTACAGAGCAGAGAGCTACAGAGCAGAGAGCTACAGAGCAGAGAGCTACAGAGCAGAGGCTCCAGAACGGAGGGATAAAGAGCAGAGAGCTACAGAGCAGAGAGCTACAGAGTAGAGGTTACAGAGCAGAGAGCTACAGAGCAGAGAGCTACAGAGCAGAGGCTACAGAGCAGAGGCTACAGAGCAGAGGCTACAGAGCAGAGAGCTACAGAGCAGAGAGCTACTGAGCAGAGACTACAGAGCAGAGAGCTACAGAGCAGAGGTTACAGATTACAGAGCAGAGGATACAGAGCAGAGAGCTACAGAGCAGAGAGCTACAGAGCAGAGAGCTACAGAGCAGAGGCTACAGAGCAGAGAGCTACAGAGCAGAGGCTACAGATTACAGAGCAGAGGCTACAGATTACAGAGCAGAGGCTACAGATTACAGAGCAGAGGCTCCAGAACGGAGGGATAAAGAGTAGTGATGAGCGAGCACTAAAATGCTCGGGTGCTCGGTGCTCTGGCCGAGCATCTCAAGATACTCTTGTACTCGGCCCGAGCACCGAGCCCAATGTAAGTCAATGAGTGACAGGCTCCGCCCACAGACTTCCGGTTATAAAAAGAGTAATTCCGGAAAAGGACGGGAGGGTGGGCTTTTTCAAATCGCCGCAGCATATAACACCTTGCTGTGGCCCCCAGAGGGATCCTATCAATTAATCTGCTCCCTGTATGGTGCCAGCTCACTGTGTGCACTGAAGGGAGCTGTGTACATGTATCAGATCGCTATTTATTACCGAGCGGTCCGAGCATCTCGGCAGTACTCGGTGCTCGCCGAGCACCGAGCTACTCGTGCGAGTACCGAGTAGCGCCGAGCATACTCGCTCATCACTACTCTTTATTAGTGATGAGCGAGTATGCTCGGCGCTACTCGGTACTCGCACGAGTATCTCGGTACTCGGGGTGCTCGGCGAGCACCGAGTACTGCCGAGATGCTCGGACCGCTCGGTAATAAATAGCGATCTGATACATGTACACAGCTCCCTTCAGTGCACACAGTGAGCTGGCACCATACAGGGAGCAGATTAATTGATAGGATCCCTCTGGGGGCCACAGCAAGGTGTTATATGCTGCGGCGATTTGAAAAAGCCCACCCTCCCGTCCTTTTCCGGAATTACTCTTTTTATAACCGGAAGTCTGTGGGCGGAGCCTGTCACTAATTGACTTACATTGGGCTCGGTGCTCTGGCCGAGTACAAGAGTATCTTGAGATGCTCGGCCAGAGCACCGAGCACCCGAGCATTTTAGTGCTCGCTCATCACTAATAAAGAGCAGAGTCTACAGACCAGAGGTTACAGACCAGAGGTTACAGAGCAGAGTCTACAGAGCAGAGTCTACAGAGCAGAGTCTACAGAGCAGAGAGCTACAGAGCAGAGAGCTACAGAGCAAGAGCTACAGAGCAGAGAGCTACAGAGCAGAGTCTACAGAGCAGAGTCTACAAAGCAGAGTCTACAGAGCAGGGTCTACAGAGCAGGATACAAGGCAGAGGCTACAGAGCAGAGAGCTACAGAGCAGAGGCTACAGAGCAGAGAGCTACAGAGCAAGAGCTACAGAGCAGAGGCTACAGATTACAGAGCAGAGTCTACAGAGCAGGGATACAAGGCAGAGAGCTACAGAGCAGAGAGCTACAGAGCAGAGAGCTACAGAGCAGAGAGCTACAGAGCAGAGGCTACAGAGCAGAGAGCTACAGAGCAGAGAGCTACAGAGCAGAGAGCTACAGAGAAGAGGCTACAGAGCAGAGGCTACAGATTACAGAGCAGAGAGCTGCAGAGCAGAGGCTACAGATTACAGAGCAGAGAGCTACAGAGCAGAGAGCTACAGAGCAGAGGCTACAGAGCAGAGGCTACAGATTACAGAGCAGAGAGCTACAGAGCAGAGGCTCCAGAACGGAGGATAAAGAGCAGAGCGCTACAGAGCAGAGCGCTACAGAGCAGAGGCTACAGAGCAGAGGCTACAGAGCAGAGGTTACAGAGCAGAGGTTACAGAATAGAGAGCTACAGAGCAGAGGCTACAGAGCAGAGAGCTACAGAGCAGAGGCTACAGATTACAGAGCAGAGAGCTACAGAGCAGAGGTTACAGAGCAGAGGCTACAGAGCAGAGGCTCCAGAACGGAGGATAAAGAGCAGAGCGCTACAGAGCAGAGCGCTACAGAGCAGAGCGCTACAGAGCAGAGGCTACAGAGCAGAGGCTACAGAGCAGAGGCTACAGAGCAGAGGTTACAGAGCAGAGGTTACAGAATAGAGAGCTACAGAGCAGAGGCTACAGAGCAGAGAGCTACAGAGCAGAGGCTACAGATTACAGAGCAGAGAGCTACAGAGCAGAGGTTACAGAGCAGAGGCTACAGAGCAGAGGCTCCAGAACGGAGGATAAAGAGCAGAGCGCTACAGAGCAGAGGCTACAGAGCAGAGGTTACAGAGCAGAGGTTACAGAATAGAGAGCTACAGAGCTGAGAGCTACAGAGCAGAGGTTACAGAATAGAGAGCTACAGAGCAGAGCTATAAAGCAGAGGCTACAGAACAGATTTACAGAGCAGATGATACAGAGCAGAGGCTACAGACAGGGGCGTAACTACAATAGGTGCAGGGGTTGCGATCGCACCCGGGCCCTGCAGCCTAGGAGGGGCCCAAAAGTCCCTTTGGCCTATAGAAAAAGACTAATACTATTAAATATTTTAAATAATTGGGGGCCCCGTTGGAGCTTTCGCATCGGGGCCCCTGGGCCTGAAGTTACGCCACTGGCTACAGAGCAGATGATACAGAACCGATCTACAGAGCAGAGGCTACAGAGCAGAGGATACAGAGCAGGGATATAACACAGGCTACAGAGCAGAGGCTACAGAGCAGAGCTACAGTGCAGGGATATAACTATAACACAGAGGATGCAGTGCAGAGGATACAGAGCAGAAGATACAGAGCAGGGATATAACACAGGCTACAGAGCAAAGAGCTACAGAGCAAAGAGCTACAGAGCAGAGAGCTACAGAGCAGAGCTACAGTGCAGGGATATAACACAGAGGATGCAGAGCAGAGGATACAGAGCAGGGATATAACACAGGCTACATAGCAGAGAGCTACAGAGCAGAGCTACAGTGCAGGGATATAACACAGAGGATGCAGAGCAGAGGATACAGAGCAGGGATATAACACAGGCTACAGAGCAGAGGCTATAGAGCAGAGCTACAGTGCAGGGATATAACACAGAGGATGCAGTGCAGAGGATACAGAGCAGAAGATACAGAGCAGGGATATAACACAGGCTACAGAGCAGGGAGCTACAGAGCAGAGGCTACAGAGCAGAGCTACAGTGCAGGGATATAACACAGAGGATGCAGTGCAGAGGATACAGACCAGAGACTACAGAGCAGAGCTGCAGAACAGATCTACAGAGCAGAGGATACACAGCAGAGCTGCAGTGCGGGGATATAACAGAGGATGCAGAGAAGAGGCTGCAGAGTATACAGAGCAGGGATATAATATAGAGGATACAGAGCAGGGATATAACAGAGGATGCAGAGCAGAGGCTGGAGAGGATACAGAGCAGGGATATAATATAAAGGATGCAGAGCAGGGATATAACACAGGATGCAGAGCTGAGGATACAGGGCAGGGATATAACACAGAGGCTACAAAGCAGAGGCTATAGAGCGGTGGCTACAGAGCAGAGAGCTACAGAGCAGAGAGCTACAGAGCAGAGAGCTACAGAGCAGAGAGCTACAGAGCAGAGGCTACAGAGCAGAGAGCTACAGAGCAGAGAGCTACAGAGCAGAGGCTACAGAGCAGAGAGCTACAGAGCAGAGGATACAGAGTAAAAAGCTACAGAGTAGTGATGAGCGAGCACTAAAATGCTCGGGTGCTCGGTGCTCTGGCCGAGCATCTCAAGATACTCTTGTACTCGGCCAGAGCACCGAGCCCAATGTAAGTCAATTAGTGACAGGCTCCGCCCACAGACTTCCGGTTATAAAACGAGTAATTCCGGAAAAGGGCGGGAGGGTGGGCTTTTTCAAATCGCCGCAGCATATAACACCTTGCTGTGGCCCCCAGAGGGATCCTATCAATTAATCTGCTCCCTGTATGGTGCCAGCTGACTGTGTGCACTGAAGGGAGCTGTGTACATGTATCAGATCGCTATTTATTACCGAGCAGTCCGATCATCTCGGCAGTACTCGGTGCTCGCCGAGCACCCCGAGTACCGAGATACTCGTGCGAGTACCGAGTCGCGCCGAGCATACTCGCTCATCACTACTACAGAGCAGAACTATAGAGCAGAGGATACAGAGCAAAGAGCTACAGAGCAGAGAGCTACAGAGCAGAGAGCTACAGAGCAGAGAGCTACAGAACAGAGAGCTACAGAGCAGAGTCTACAGAGCAGAGTCTACAGAGCAGAGTCTACAGAGCAGAGTCTACAGAGCAGAGTCTACAGAGCAGAGGATACAGAGCAAATGTGGCGCCCCTGCGACTAGGAGGCCACAAGAGGAACTTAAGCCAGGCAGATAGGAGACAGTTTGTGCACCAAACACCTTCAGCACACAACACCCACAGAAGGAGACACCCAACCCAGAGCCCGGGACTCTACAGAGTCTACAGACCAGACGATGCAGAGGCTACAGAGCAGAGGCTAAAGAGCAGGACTACAGAGCAGAGGCTACAGAACAGAGAATACAGAGGAGAAGCTACAGAGCAGAGGCTACAGAGCAGAGGCTACAGAGCAGAGATACAGAGCAGAGGCTAAAGAGCAGAGAGCTACAGAGCAGAGGTTACAGAGCAGAGAGCTACAGAGCAGAGGCTACAGAGCAGAAGCTTCAGAGCAGAGGCTACAGAGCAGAGGCTACAGAGCAGAGGCTATAGAGCAGAGGCTATAGAGCAGAGGCTACAGAGCAGGGATACAGAGCAGAGGCTAAAGAGCAGGACTACAGAGCAAAGGCTACAGAACAGAGAATACAGAGGAGAAGCTACAGAGCAGAGGCTGCAGAGCAGAGATACAGAGCAGAGGCTAAAGAGCAGAGAGCTACAGAGCAGAGGCTACAGAGCAGAAGCTTCAGAGCAGAAGCTTCAGAGCAGAGGCTTCAGAGCAGAGGCTACAGAGCAGAGAGCTACAGAGCAGAGGCTACAGAGCAGTGGCTACTAGTGATGAGCGAGTATGCTCGGCGCTACTCGGAACTCGCACGAGTATCTCGGTACTCGGGGTGCTCGGCGAGCACCGAGTACTGCCGAGATGCTCGGACCGCTCGGTAATAAATAGCGATCTGATACATGTACACTAGTGATGAGCGAGCACTAAAATGCTCGGGTGCTCGGTGCTCTGGCCGAGCATCTCAAGATACTCTTGTACTCGGCCAGAGCACCGAGCCCAATGTAAGTCAATGAGTGACAGGCTCCGCCCACAGACTTCCGGTTATAAAAAGAGTAATTCCGGAAAAGGGCGGGAGGGTGGGCTTTTTCAAATCGCCGCAGCATAGAACACCTTGCTGTGGCCCCCAGAGGGCCAGCTCACTGTGTGCACTGAAGGGAGCTGTGTACATGTACCAGATCGCTATTTATTACCGAGCGGTCCGAGCATCTCGGCAGTACTCGGTGCTCGCCGAGCACCCCGAGTACCGAGATACTCGTGCGAGTACCGAGTAGCGCCGAGCATACTCGCTCATCACTAATGTACACAGCTCCCTTCAGTGCACACAGTGAGCTGGCACCATACAGGGAGCAGATTAATTGATAGGATCCCTCTGGGGGCCACAGCAAGGTGTTATATGCTGCGGCGATTTGAAAAAGCCCACCCTCCCGCCCTTTTCCGGAATTACTCTTTTTATACCCGGAAGTCTGTGGGCGGAGCCTGTCACTCATTGACTTACATTGGGCTCGGTGCTCTGGCCGAGTACAAGAGTATCTTGAGATGCTCGGCCAGAGCACCGACCCCCCCTTGCATTTTAGTGCTCGCTCATCACTACTACAGACCAGTGGCTACAGAGCAAAGGCTACAGAGCAGGGCTAGAAAGCAGAGCTATAGACCAGAGGATACAGAGCAGGGAAGAGCACAGAGGACACAGAGCAGGTTAGAGAGCAGAGCTATAGACCAGAGGATACAGAGCAGAGCTATAGAACAGAGTGTACAGAGCAGAGATAAACAGCAGAGGATACAGAGCAGAGATAAACAGTAGAGATGAGCGAGCACTAAAATGCTCGGGTGCTCGGTGCTCTGGTCGAGCATCTCAAGATACTCGTGTACTCGGCCAGAGCACCGAGCCCAATGTAAGTCAATGAGTGATAGGCTCCGCCCACAGACTTCCAGCTATAAAACGAGTGTTTCTGGTAAAGGGCGGAGGGTGGGCTTTTTCAAATCGTCACAGCATATAACACCTTGCTGTGCCCCCCAGAGGGACCCTAACAATCAATCTGCTCTCTGTGAGGTGCCAGCTCATTGCGTGCACTGAAGGGAGCTGTGTAATTGTGTCAGATCGATATTTATTAGTGACGAATCCAAGCATCTCAGCGTACTCGTTGTTTGCCGAGCATCCCGAGTACTGGGATACTCGTGCGAATAACGAGTAGCGCCGAGCATGCTCGCTCATCACTACGGTAATAAACAGCAGAGGCTATAGAGTAGAGCTGCAGAACAGAGAGCTACAGAGTAGAACTATAGAGCAGAGTATACAGAGCTACAGAGAAGAGGCTACAAAGCAGAGTCAACAGACCAGAGGATACAGAGCAGAGGCTAAAGAACAGGGCTACAGAGCAGAGGATACAGAGCAGGGTTAGAGAGCAGAGCTATAGACCAGAGGATACAGAGCAGGGCTATAGAGCAGAAGATACAGAGCAGAGGATACAGAACAGAGATAAACAGCAGAGGATACAGAGCAGAGATAAACAGAGCAGAGGATACAGAGCAGAGATAAACAGCAGAGGCTACAGAGTAGAGCTGCAGAACATAGAGCTACAGAGAGGCTACAGAGCAGAACTATAGAGCAGAGGATACAGAGCAGAGAGCTACAGAGCAGAGAGCTACAGAGAAGAAGCTACAGAGCAGAGTCTACAGACCAGAGGATACAGAGCAGGGATACAGGGCAGAGGCTAAAGAGCAGGGCTACAGAGCAGAGGCTACAGAGCAGAGGATACAGAGCAGAGCTACAGAGCAGAGGATACAGGGCAGGGATACGGAGCAGAGGCTAAAGAGCAGGGCTACAGAGCAGAGGATACAGAGCAGAGGCTACAGACTAAGGCTGCGTTCACACGCTGCGTATTTGTCCGTTTTTTTATGCGCGTCTTTTAAGGGGGAAAACGCGCGTAAAAAAAGTGTGAGAGAACAACTTCAATTGCGTTTTTTTACGCGCGTTTTTTCCAGTGCTTATAATGGGGCCTATGGAAAAAACGCAACAAATACACAGCGTGTGAACGCAGCCTAAAGCCTGCAGACCAGAGGCTACAGACCAGAGGCTACAGAGCAGAGGCTACAGAGCAGAGGATACAGAGCAGAGGCTACAGAGCAGAGGATACAGAGCAGAGGCTACAGAGCAGAGAGATACAGAGCAGAGGCTACAGAGCAGAGGCTACAGAGCAGAGAGCTACAGAGCAGAGGTTACAGAGCAGAGGTTACAGAGCAGAGTCTACAGAGCAGAGAGCTACAGAGCAGAGTCTACAGAGCAGAGAGCTACAGAGCAGAGAGCTACAGAGAAGAGGCTACAGAGCAGAGAGCTACAGAGCAGAGAGCTACAGAGCAGAGTCTACAGAAGCAGAGTCTACAGAGCAGAGTCTACAGAGCAAATGTGGCGCCCCTGCGACTAGGAGGCCACAAGAGGAACTTAAGCCAGGCAGATAGGAGACAGTTTGTGCACCAAACACCTTCAGCACACAACACCCACAGAAGGAGACACCCAACCCAGAGCCCGGGACTCTACAGAGTCTACAGACCAGAGGATGCAGAGGCTACAGAGCAGAGGCTAAAGAGCAGGACTACAAAGCAGAGGCTACAGAACAGAGAATACAGAGGAGAAGCTACAGAGCAGAGGCTACAGAGCAGAGATACAGAGCAGAGGCTAAAGAGCAGAGAGCTACAGAGCAGAGAGCTACAGAGCAGAGGTTACAGAGCAGAGTCTACAGAGCAGAGAGCTACAGAGCAGAGAGCTACAGAGCAGAGGTTACAGAGCAGAGTCTACAGAGCAGAGTCTACAGAGCAGAGGCTACAGAGCAGAGAGCTACAGAGCAGAGGTTACAGAGCAGAGTCTACAGAGCAGAGGTTACAGAGCAGAGAGCTACAGAGCAGAGAGCTACAGAGCAGAGTCTACAGAGCAGAGAGCTACAGAGCAGAGTCTACAGAGCAGAGAGCTACAGAGCAGAGAGCTACAGAGCAGAGGTTACAGAGCAGAGTCTACAGAGCAGAGAGCTACAGAGCAGAGAGCTACACAGAAGAGGCTACAGAGCAGAGAGCTACAGAGCAGAGAGCTACAGAGAAGAGGCTACAGAGCAGAGAGCTACAGAGCAGAGAGCTACAGAGCAGAGAGCTACAGAGCAGAGTCTACAGAGCAGAGGTTATCAAGATTACAGAGCAGAGAGCTACACAGAAGAGGCTACAGAGCAGAGAGCTACAGAGCAGAGAGTCTACAGAGCAGAGAGCTACAGAGCAGAGAGCTACAGAGAAGAGGCTACAGAGAAGAGGCTACAGAGCAGAGAGCTACAGAGCAGAGAGCTACAGAGCAGAGTCTACAGAGCAGAGTCTACAGAGCAGAGAGCTACAGAGCAGAGTCTACAGAGCAGAGAGCTACAGAGCAGAGAGCTACAGAGCAGAGGTTACAGAGCAGAGTCTACAGAGCAGAGAGCTACAGAGCAGAGTCTACAGAGCAGAGAGCTACAGAGCAGAGAGCTACATAGCAGAGGTTACAGAGCAGAGTCTACAGAGCAGAGAGCTACAGAGCAGAGAGCTACACAGAAGAGGCTACAGAGCAGAGAGCTACAGAGCAGAGAGCTACAGAGAAGAGGCTACAGAGAAGAGGCTACAGAGCAGAGAGCTACAGAGCAGAGAGCTACAGAGCAGAGTTACAGAGCAGAGTCTACAGAGCAGAGAGCTACAGAGCAGAGTCTACAGAGCAGAGAGCTACAGAGCAGAGAGCTACAGAGAAGAGGCTACAGAGCAGAGAGCTACAGAGCAGAGAGCTACAGAGCAGAGGCTACAGATTACAGAGCAGAGAGCTACAGAGCAGAGGTTACAGAGCAGAGTCTACAGAGCAGAGAGCTACAGAGCAGAGAGCTACAGAAGAGCAGAGTCTACAGAGCAGAGAGCTACAGAGCAGAGAGCTACAGAGCAGAGAGCTACAGAGCAGAGAGCTACAGAGAAGAGGCTACAGAGCAGAGAGCTACAGAGCAGAGTCTACAGAGCAGAGGCTACACACCAGAGGATACACACCAGAGGATACAGAGCAGAGGCTACTAGTGATGAGCGAGCACTAAAATGCTCGGGTGCTCGATGCTCGGGCCGAGCATCTCAAGATACTCGTGTACTCGGCCAGAGCACCGAGCCCAATGTAAGTCAATTAGTGACAGGCTCCGCCCACAGACTTCCGGTTATAAAACGAGTATTTCTGGGAAAGGGCAGGAGAGGGGGTTTTTTAAATCGCCGCAACATATAACACCTTGCTGTGGCCCCCAGAGGGATCCTAATGATCAATCTGCTCTCTGTGAGGTGCCAGCTCACTGTGTGCACTGAAGGGAGCTGTGTATGTGTGTCAGATTGATAATTATTAGCGAAGAGTCCGAGCATCTCGGCGGTACTCGGTGCTCGCCGAGCACCCCGAGTACTGGGATACTCGTGCGAGTAACGAGTAGCGCAGAGCATACTCGCTCATCCCTAGAGGCTACAGAGGAGAGGATACAGAGCAGAGGCTAAAGAGCAGGGCTACAGAGCAGAGGATACAGACCAAAGCCTGCAGACCAGAGGCTACAGAGCAGAGGATACAGACCAAAGCCTGTAGACCAGAGGCTACAGAGGAGAGGCTGCAGAGCAGAGGGTACAGAGCAGAGATTAACAGAGCAGAGGCTACAGCCCCCGGCCTTTCACTCAGACAAATGCACAAAAAAACATTTTCCAGTAATAAAAATAAAGTTGCCCAGAAAGAGATGTTACCCACACCTCTGGTTTTAACAGGTGGCACTGTCACTGTGGTGCCCCTATGGCTAGGCGCCACAGGGAGGTACTGCACTCCGAATAGAAGGTGTAGTGCCTCCGTAGCTGTGGGTTAGGGGTTTAACTTATGGAGTCTGTACTAAGGGTGCCTTCACATTTGCGTATGGGAAGGCAGCGTATGATGCGTTCCCATACGCAGTCAAGCGCATGCGAACTGCGTTCCTATGTTTAACATAGGAACGCATAGTGCCTGCGTTTGGCAGCGTTTGCTGCGTTCGGGTGCATATGCGGAAGATATCTGCTCTCTCCAGGGTCCCCCGTCCGATCCCGGGACGCAGCATGTTACATTTTTTGGGCGCTCGGGGACCTTGGAAAATCAGCAAGCTTCCCCAAGCCACAAAAGAATGCATTGGCGTCAATGGGTCTGCAGTGTTCTGCGCATGACAGCGCAGGAGAACGCTGCGGACCCATTGAAATCTCTCCTGGTGGCCGCCGGTGATGTCACAGGAGATCACCGACGGCCACCGGGAGATCAGCTGAGCCTCTCATGATCTCCTCCTCCCCGCCGCCGGTAATCTCATAGCGGTGTCGGCGGGGAGAAACATCTGATGTGATAGCTGTTTGAATCTTCCCGCGCCGACATCTCCTCTCGGTGTCGGCGCGGGAGATTCAAACAGCTGTCAAATCAACTGATTAACCCCGCCGACACGTCCCTGAGCTTACCGGCGGCGGGGAGGAGGAGATCTCCGCCGCTGATCTCCGCCTCCGGCCCGCCCCCGGACACCGCCGATTGGCTGCCCGGTCTCCATAATGATGTGTCCGCAGGCAGACATTCTCCGCTGCGGACACATCAAAATGACCCTGCTTTTCACTGCGTTTGTGTCTGCATGCCATCAGCATGCAGACACAAACGCAAATGTGAAGGCAGCCTAACACACAACACCAGGCCCCTTAGGGTAGTAGGACTGGATATTCAGTAAGTCCCAGGGGGCGGAGCCTAGGTTAGAATGGGAAAACCAGGAGAGAGAATTCTAGTCAGTCAGAGAAGAAACAGTGCTGGGAAGGCAGCTGTGGCGCCCCGCAACGAGTGCGTCACAGGAGGGTATTATAGCCAAAAAAACAGCAGCAATACTCTCCGACCCAGCAGTCATGTGGTTAACTTAGAGATCCGTACTCTGCATGCCTCACTTAGAATAGAGCAGCTCCAGCCCCCGAGGATCACCGCTCAGCCTGTGGGGAGCGTTCCATCTTGCTGCTATCCATCCCCCGAAGGCCCCGCAGCGTCGGTAGAACTTACCGAACTACTCATAGGTGGCGTCACGAATAAATTAACCCCTTAATCTGTTCCCACAAGACGTCTTCAACTTTTTGATCTGCACTCAACCGGGCCCCATTACCGGCAGGCGCGGTCCACCCGTGACAAGGAGGAAGAAGCTACAGGCTGTGTAAACCGGAGTCCCCGGGCCACAGTGAGTCAGAAAATGGCGTCACGAACAGGATACGAGCAGGCCCGTTCCCTAACTGGTATTATGTGCTTTAAAATGACTTTAATGTCTACAATTTGGACTTTGTTCGTCCCTAAAAGAACTTTCCCGCCTTTTCACCGTTGGGACAAGATGGCGCCCAAGATGGCCGAAACCGTCATGAGGGACCGCCACGTGCAAGTCCAGGGGTGAGCCACCGCCCCTCTTCGTGGGAGGGCTAAAGGCAAAGGCGCCAAACTCTTTGTCCGCCCTGATTGCTCGAATCAACCATGGGGGCGGACCCCAAAGACATATCCCCACCATTGTACTACAAAAAGGAAGTGGAAGTGAGAGAGTCTTCGGCACCAGTTCTTCACCAGAACGGTTACCGGTTGAACGGGTGTGGTTCCCTCCAAAGAAGAGAATGGCCAGCACGAGACTCCAAGACCTTATGCAACAGGTCGAGGCGGAGGCCAGAGCAGCCATAAGCCACCCAGGTCCGGGTCCCGTCCTTACCATAGACGGCAGCCCCGACTTCTGGCAGGAGGCTCTGTAAGATCTCTGTGTGAGGCTAATCGAGACTGTAGAATGGATGATCCGCAGCTGGAGCGCGAGCCTGGGCCGCCGACTACATCATGCGATGCAGCAGAGCCGACCGGGTACAGCAACCCCAAGACCGGATGACATTGCCAGCTTCTCCACCGCCTTGCCGTCGCCCACCACCTGTCCTGCTTCGTCACCGGAGCCAATAGACTGCCTCATTCCGGTGGAAACCACCACTCGACCCATTCCAGCGCTTGAAACCGCAGCCGAACCCGTTTTAGAGCCGGAGCTTACCATATGCTCCACCGAAGAAGCTGATATTTACCAGGTTCCCACCGTGGAACCCACCAACAGTTGCACCACCCAAAAGACTGTTGCATGTTTTATCCCCGCACCGGAGGCCTCCTTTGCAATTGCCGAGGTCTACCTGGCAACCGGGATTGAGACCCCTTTACCTGCAGCTACAGAAGAAGAGGCAGGCAGCCTGGAAGCCCTGCAGGGCGTCCCTGTGGAAGGATCCACAGTACCACCGCCCTGTTGTCCAGAGGATCCTGCACCAGCATCGTCTATCACCGAGCAGCCCGATGTGATCGTCGAGGATGACGACGACGAGACCCGCAGCATACCTGAGGATCTCTACACCGGTTTCGCCTGGGGAGACAGCGAGGATCCTCCGTCCGAGCAGCCAGCTCGGGTGCACTGGTCGGGTGCGTCAGCAACACCTTCCCCTGTGCCGTTCAACCGGGTTCCTCCTCAGACCGTCTGCCAAGCCCAAGCATCCTACCAGCCAACCGCCGCTGCCTGATGAACTCCGCCGCGAAGGTAGAATTTCCACCTTTAACCTATCTAACGGGTGAGGGTTCGCTTGGGAGGTGGGTTTAAATGAAGAGGTGTTTGTGGGGCATCGAGACGTAGAGTCGCATTTGCCCAGAGGACATCCCGATCGCGATCTATACCGGGGCGATATAGTCACTTATGAGCGATATGCTTGTGTAGATGGGTGGTTCGCCATCCGGGTGCGTCACCATCCTCTGTGCCAGTAACGCAACCGCTTGGACTTGAACACAGACTCTGTTTCTGCCTAAATCACTAACTGTGCAATCTGGCGGCTACAGCCTGAACTCTAGTTAAGGACAGCTGACCGCCCGCCGGGTCCGCAAAAGTGTTCACTTGTTCATTTTTACTTGCAACATCTTAAGTAAATGCACTCCTGTTAATAAAAGTGTTTATTACCTGTTATAAAATACAAAAATTCTCTGTAATGTGGGTAGTGTGACGCTTGGGGACAAGCGTATTTAACCAAGGGGGAGTGTGGCGCCCCGCAACGAGTGCGTCACAGGAGGGTATTGCAGCCAAAAAAACAGCAGCAATATTCTCCGACCCAGCAGTCATGTAGTTAACTTAGAGATCCGTACTCTGCATGCCTCACTTAGAATAGAGGGCCAATCAAGGTCCTGGTGGGTGGAGTGTAAGAGTAGTGCGTAGGAGTTTGGACCAACAGATAGGAGAAGGACTTCGACTTGAACTTGAGAGGGAGAGTAACGCAGGAGCGGGGGCTCCGCACCGCTGTGCAGCCCCCGGGCCGTCACCGGTCGGGTGTCAGCACCTGAGGCCTGAACAACCGGGATCGGGCACCAAACATGGGTTCCAAAAGACTCCCGTGCCCAAATTACAGCCGGTTTGCTGGTACCGAAGCTAGCAGCAGTTCAGCTCTGCTATGCGAACCAGAGGCGTGGAGGAGCAGCTTTCCAGGAGCACCCCACCGCCAGCTAAATTCCAGTCGTCTAACCAGCGGTGTACCCACCGAGGGACCCAAGGCTCCCCAAAACATCCATAACGTACATCTTGGATAGGGATTGAAGCAGCCTCCCCGTACCCGACCTGGTATTCCTGGGCAACAATGGCAATACGTAGCTAGAATGGAGGAACACCGCGGATCTCTGAGGGACACCCATCACTGCTGAGTCCACCCGGTCCACTACCCGTTAACTGTATGCCATGTACTGCTTGCTGGTTAAAGTAAATACCCGTTACAGAGACTTACAGTGTCCGTGCTTCCTTATGATTGCATCCGTCCGTACACAAGGTAACCACAGCTGCCGCAGAACATCTTAAGCAGCTCCAGCCTCCGGGGATCACCGCTCAACCTGTGGGGAGCGTTCCATCTTGATGCTATCCATCCCCCGGAGGCCCCGCAGCGTCGGTAGAACTTACCGAACTACTCATAGGTGGCGTCACGAATAAATTAACCCCTTAATCTGTTCCCACAAGATGTCTTCAACTTTTTGATCTGCACTCAACCGGGCCCCACTACCGGCAGGCGCGGTCCACCCGTGACAAGGAGGAAGAAGCTACAGCCTGTCTAAACCGGAGTCCCCGGGCCACGGTGAGTCACAGCCAGAGAGGATGTGCCTGACAGGGCTGCTGACAGGAGGGCACCTCTTTTCAAGAGAGGAACCCAGAACAGGGGGAGACGATCCAGAACCGGTTGGAGCCGGCTGGAACCCGTCTGGGGTCAACACCGGCAACAAGGAAGCCGAGGCGATCAATGGTCTATCCCGGACTGTAAACCAACGAGCCACAGGACCAATGCTTCCGTAGCACCACCAAGAACGGTACCTCCTCCTCGGTCCCATATTCAGCCCAAAACACCGATAGGTACCGGCCCGGATTCCGGTGGCGCGAGGGTTAAAATCTCACTGCTCCCATCCGTACCGGTAAGGGGACAAACTGCACCTATCCATAACAGGCCAAGGAAGCGAGGAAACTCTGCCTAAGGGTGGGAAAGAGAGAGGGTAGAAAAGAACAGAGACCCCGAAATCCATTGGAAAGGAAACAACCACAGACTCCATAAGGGCACCCTGAACCTGCAGCTACCTCCCTATTATACCAAACTGTGCTGTGTACTATTCCATCTGCCGGTACCAATAAAAGACGTTGGAGTTGAATCGGTGTCCGTCCTTCCTTTCCCGCTGCCACCCCGAAGGCCTCAGCATCATCAGAGGGGTAAGAACTAGAGATGAGCGAGTACTAAAATGCTCGGGTGCTCGATGCTCTGGTCGAGCATCCCAAGATACTCGTGTACTCAGCCCAAGCCCGAGCCCAATGTAAGTCAATTAGTGACAGGCTCCGCCCACAGACATCCGGCTATAAAACAACTGTTTCTGGGAAAAAGCGGGAGGGGGCCTTTTTCAAATCGCCGCAGCATACAACATCTTGCTGTGCCCCCCAGAGAGACCCTAACAATCCATTTGCTCTCTGTGAGGTGCCATCTCACTGTGTGCACTGAAGGGAGCTGTATATTTGTGTCAGATCGATAATTATTAGTGAGGAGTCCGAGCATCTCAGCGGTACTCTGTGCTCGCCGAGCATCCTGAGTACCGGGATACTCGTGCGAGTAACGAGTAGCGCCGAGCATACTCGCTCATCCCTAGTAAGAACTACTACTCCCCTCATCCATCGTCGCTGCCCTGAGGTAAGCTCCACCTGTGGGGAGCTGTACTACACTGAGCTGCATCCCATCACCTCAGCGACCGGCCTGCAGCGCTGGTATCATCATTACCAGGATCCACAGGTGGAGTCACGACTAGTGATGAGCGAGCACTAAAATGCTTGGGTGCTCGGGGCGAGCATCTCGAGATGCTCGGGTGCTCAACCGAGCCCAATGTAAGTCAATTAGTGACAGGCTCCACCCACAGACTTCCGGCTATAAATTGAGTGTTTCTGGGAAAGGGCAGGAGGGGGGGGGCTTTTTCAAATCGTCGCAGCATACAACACCTTGCTGTGCCCCCCAGAGAGACCCTAACAATCAATCTGCTCTCTGTGAGGTGCCAGCTCACTGTGTGCACTGAAGGGAGCTGTGTATTTGTGTCAGATCAATAATTATTAGTGAAGAGTCCGAGCATTTCGGCGGCATTCGGTGCTCGTCGAGCATCCCGAGTACCGGGATACTTGTGCGAGTAACGAGTAGCGCCGAGCATGCTCGCTCATCACTAGTCTCGACCTTTCCCTACATCCCCCTTCCCTTTCTAACAATGAGAGCCAGGGCATGGAAGCGGGAAACCAACCACCCGTGATTCCCCGTTACAGCCACGAACTTATCCTGGTACCCGAGCCAGGGTGGATAAAAATCAATGTTTTTTTTTAAAATAAAAAAAAAACGGATTTTTTTTATTTAAATCGGATTTTTTTTATTTAAATCGGATTTTTTTCAATAAACTGCTTTTTGAGGAAAATATTTTACCATCCAAAGGTTCTTCCATCATGAGATAAAGCTGAGTTGTTTAACTCAGTAGAATAAAGGCTGTATATGTGTAACATTCACAATGCCATGCTCTTCCAGAGGTTTCTGTAGGATTAGTGGGCAGTTTCTCTCCTATATTATCACAGACGCTCGCTTTACTTACGCAGTTCTCAAAACTGAATTTGACTCCGCAGAGGTCCCAGCCTCTTCTTCACGGCAAAAATGTTACAACATGAACAGAGTTGAGAAAAAGACCTTAATCCTATTGTTCTACAAACCTATGAATACAGAATCAACCCCTTCAGTGCCAAGTCCAAGAAGTTAGACAATATGTTTCTAATTGTTTGGAGTGGAATAGATCTGCACAACACAAGAAGAATGTGCATCTAAGTGTGAGGAGGAGGAAGGGCAAGCAGACAAGAAAATGAAAGTGAAACTTTGAGCACAATACTGCAGCATAGCCACAGACAGACAAGTCTGGATCTGTTTGTGTGTACGATCTGAGGTTTATTACATTCTTTCCTTATAATGGCAGCAGGCCGTAAAAGAGACCCAGTTTGGGAATATTTTAATGAAGCTCCTTCGCCTATCGGTAAGGCAGGCATGCGTGCAAAATGCAAACGATGCAACAAAGAGATGCAAGGCCTGGTGGCGCGAATGAGGCAACATCATGAGAAGTGCGGTGATGAAGATGACCAAAGAAACACTTCTGAACAGGCAGGATCTTCAGGTTGGTAAACATTTTTATTGAATCCTATTTCTAAAGACTGAACTGTCATGTGTGAGAAAAATTATATTTCTTATTATTACTGCATGTTACTGTCATTTGGTACAGTTATGAAGAAAAACAAATATTCCTTTTGGGGCAGGGGCAGTGATGTGTTGTGTACAATAAGCAGAAATTGTATAATAAACAATAAAATAACAGCATTGACTTTTTGTCACGCTGGGAGTGGGAGAGACACTCAGCGTAGGACAACGACGGGGGGGGAATAAGGAGTCCCTAAAGCTACGGGCACAAGAGGGAGAGGGTGACCCCTCGTCTTACTGGGGCTGACCCTGTCTGCCCTAACGTCCCTATACAGTTTCCTCAACTGTCGCCGACCACGAACCTCGTCCCTCTCTGATCCTAGCACTACCTTATCTAAGGATCAGATGGAGAGGTTCACTAGACCCCTCCACTAACAACTAAAGACAAACACCAGGAAAACAGACAATGGGAAAAGAAAACACTTATCTTGCAGCAGAGCACAGCAACCTCCACAACCTCAGCTTCTGCTGGAGCAAGGATAATGAGTGCATAAGGAAATATCACCTGCACCGAGGGAGGGCAATGAAACTCCTTATAAAGGTGGGAAGAACCTGCTGGGTCCTAGTGACCCACAATACTGGTGGAGAAACCAGACCGAGCACAAGACCTTCCCAGCCGTCTCCCCATGATAGGGAGATCTTATCATACCTTCTCTCCATCTACACAGAAGGTAAATGCCCCTGAAAGACGGACCATCCTCAAACATTATGGCTGATTGGCCAAACGCTGGGATCGTCTGCGCGTGGCCTCTACCCTGTCATCCGTGCCACCCGTGACAGTACCCCCCCGTCCACGAGTGGCCCCCGGACACTCAGGACCAGGCTTATCCGGATGGGAACGGTGAAAAGCGCGGACCAGCCTAGCGGCGGAGACTTCCGACGCCGGCACCCACATCCGTTCCTCCGGACCGTATCCCCTCCAGTGCACCAAATACTGAAGAGAACGGCGCACCCTGCGAGAATCAACCACCTTTGAGATCTCAAATTCCAAATTCCCCGCTACGCAGATGGGCTCCGGGGGCAAAGGAGACGGGTTAGACGACGGCACATACGGTTTGAGGAGCGACCTATGAAATACATTGTGGATCTTAAGAGCGGGAGGCAACGCAAGACGAAACGCCACGGGATTGATAACGGCGGTTATCTGATAAGGGCCGATAAACCTGGGCCCCAACTTCCAAGAGGGCACCTTCAACTTCACATTCTTGGTAGACAACCACACGTAGTCATTCACACACAGGTCCGACCTGGCGCACGCTTCCTGTCAGCCATACGTTTGTACCTGTCGCCTAAGAGCTTCAAGCTACTCTGTACCCTCCGCCAAACCGAGGAGAGGGATGAGGTAAATCGGTCCTCCTCAGGAACTCCGGAAGGACTAGTACCACTAAAAGTACCAAACTGAGGATGAAACCCATATGCACCGAAGAACGGTGACTTGCCAGTGGACTCCTGAAGACGATTATTAACCCCTTCATGACCCAGCCTATTTTGACCCTAAAGACCTTGGCCTTTTTTGCAATTCTGACCAGTGTCCCTTTATGAGGTTATAACTCAGGAACGCTTCAACCGATCCTAGCGATTCTGAGATTGTTTTTTCGTGACATATTGGGCTTCATGCTAGTGTTAAATTTAAGTCGATAATTTTTGCGTTTATTTGTGAAAAAATAAAAAATATGGCAAAAATTTTGAAAATTTCACAATTTTCACATTTTTAATTTTTTTTTCTGATAAACAAGAGAGATATGTGACAGAAAAAAGTTATTAAATAATATTTCCCACATGTCTACTTCACATCAGCACAATTTTGGAAAAAAAAAAATTTTTTGTTAGGACGTTATAAGAGTTCAAAGTTCATGAGCAATTTTTCATTTTTCAACCAAAATTTACAAAGCCATTTTTTTTAGTGACCACATCACATTTGAAGTCCTTTTGAGGGGTGTACATGACAGAAAACACCCAAAAGTGACACCATTCCAAAAACTGCACCCCTCAAGCTACTCAAAACTACATTCGAGAAGATTATTAACCCTTCAGGTGCTTCACAGGAACTAAAGCAAAGTGGAAACAAAAAATGGATATTTTAATTTTTTTATCAAAAATGTTCTTTTAGCCTCAATTCTTTCATTTTCACATGAGCAACAGGATAAAATGGATCTTAAAATGTGTTGTGCAAATTCTCCCAAGTACATCGATACCTCATATGTGGTCATAAACCACTGTTTGGGCGCACGGCAGGGCTCAGAAGTGAAGGAGCGCAATTTGACTTTTGGAGCTAATTTTACATTCAAAAAGTGAAATTGCGCTCCTTCCCTTCTGACCCCTGCCGTGCGCCCAAACAGTGGTTTATGACCACATATGAGGTATCGGTGTACTCAGGAGAAATTGCCCAACAAATTTTAGGATGAATTTTATGCTGTTGCCATGTGAAAACGAAAAAATTTAGGCTAAAAGAAAATTTTTGTGAAAAAAAAAGTACTATTTCATTTTCACAGATCAATTTGTAAAGCACCTGGGGGTTCAATATGCTCACTACCCATCTAGATATGTTCCCTGGGGGGTCTAGTTTCCAAAATGGGGTCACTTGTGGGGGAGCTCCAATGTTTAGGCACGCAGGGGCTCTCCAAACGCGACATGGTGTCCGCTAACAATTTGAATAAAAATCAGCTCAAATTGTTAGCTGTAACCATGTTGTGTTTAGTGAGCCCCTGTGTGCCTAAACATTGGGGCTACCCCACAAGTGACCCCATTTTGGAAACTAGACCCCCCAAGGAACGTATCTAGATGCATAGTGAGCACTTTGAACCCCCAGGTGCTTCACAAATTCATCCATAAAAATGAAAAAGCACTTTTTTTTCCACAAAAAAATTCTTTTTTCATTATTATGGATCAATTTGTGAAGCACCTGGGGGTTGAAAGTGCTCACTATGCATCTAGATACGTTCCTTTGGGGGTCTAGTTTCCAAAATGGGGTCACTTGTGGGGAGCTCCAATGTGGAGACGCACAGGGGCTCTCCAAACGCGACATGGTGTCCGCTAACAATTTGAATGCAAAATGAGCTCAAATTGTTAGCGGACACCATGTTGCGTTTGGAGAGCCCCTGTGCGTCTCCACATAGGAGCTCATCCACAAGTGACCCCATTTTGGAAACTAGACCCCCAAGGGAACGTATCTAGATGCATAGTGAGCACTTTGAACCCCCAGGTGCTTCACAAATTAATCTGTAAAAATGAAAAAGTTACTTTTTTTCCGCAAAAATCTTTTTTTTTCAATAATTTGTGAAGCACCTGGGGGTTCAATATGCTCACTACCCATCTAGATATGTTCCCTGGGGGGTCTAGTTTCCAAAATGGGGTCACTTGTGGGGGAGCTCCAATGTTTAGGCACACAGGGGCTCTCCAAAAGCGACATGGTGTCCGCTAACAATTTGAATAAAAATCAGCTCAAATTGTTAGCTGTCACCATGTTGCGTTTGGTGAGCCCCTGTGTGCCTAAACATTGGGGCTCCGCAACAAGTGACCCCATTTTGGAAACTAGACCCCCCAGGGAACGTATCTAGATGCATAGTGAGCACTTTGAACCCCCAGGTGCTTTACAAATTCATCCATAAAAATGAAAAAGCACTTTTTTTTTCCACAAAAATTTCTTTTTTCATTATTACGGACCAATTTGTGAAGCACCTGGGGGTTCAAAGTGCTCACTATGCAGCTAGATATGTTCCCTGGGGGGTCTAGTTTCCAAAATGGGGTCACTTGTGGGGGAGCTCCAATGTGGAGACGCACAGGGGCTCTCCAAACACGACATGGTGTCCGCTAACAATTTGAATGCAAAATGAGCTCAAATTGTTAGCGGACACCATGTTGCGTTTGGTGAGCCCCTGTGTGCCTAAATATTGGAGCTCCCCCACAAGTGACCCCATTTTGGAAACTAGACCCCCCAGGGAACGTATCTAGATGCATAGTGAGTACTTTGAACCCCCAGGTGCTTCACAAATTCATCCATAAAAATGAAAAAGCCCTTTTTTTTTCCACAAAAATTTCTTTTTTCATTATTACGGACCAATTTTGTGAAGCACCTGGGGTTCAAAGTGCTCACTATGCAGCTAGATATGTTCCCTGGGGGGTCTAGTTTCCAAAATGGGGTCACTTGTGGGGGAGCTCCAATGTGGAGACGCATAGGGGCTCTCCAAACACGACATGGTGTCCGCTAACAATTTGAATGCAAAATGAGCTCAAATTGTTAGCGGACACCATGTCGCGTTTGGTGAGCCCCTGTGTGCCTAAACATTGGAGCTACCCCACAAGTGACCCCATTTTGGAAACTAGACCCCCCAGGGAACGTATCTAGATGCATAGTGAGCACTTTGAACCCCCAGGTGCTTCACAAATTGATCTGTAAAAATGAAAAAGTACTTGTTTTCCGCAAAAACAATTTTTTTTCCATTAATTTGTGAAGCACCTGGGGGGTCAATATGCTCACTATCCATCTAGATAAGTTCCCTGGGGGGTCTAGTTTCCAAAATGGGGTCACTTGTGGGGGAGCTCCAATGTTTAGGCACACAGGGGCTCTCCAAAAGCGACATGGTGTCCGCTAACAATTTGAATAAAAATCAGCTCAAATTGTTAGCTGTCACCATGTTGCGTTTGGTGAGCCCCTGTGTGCCTAAACATTGGGGCTCCGCAACAAGTGACCCCATTTTGGAAACTAGACCCCCAGGGAACGTATCTAGATGCATAGTGAGTACTTTGAACCCCCAGGTGCTTCACAAATTCATCCATAAAAATGAAAAAGCACTTTTTTTTCCACAAAAATTTCTTTTTTCATTATTACGGACCAATTTGTGAAGCACCTGGGGGTTCAAAGTGCTCACTATGCAGCTAGATATGTTCCCTGGGGGGTCTAGTTTCCAAAATGGGGTCACTTGTGGGGGAGCTCCAATGTGGAGACGCATAGGGGCTCTCCAAACACGACATGGTGTCCGCTAACAATTTGAATGCAAAATGAGCTCAAATTGTTAGCGGACACCATGTCGCGTTTGGTGAGCCCCTGTGTGCCTAAACATTGGAGCTACCCCACAAGTGACCCCATTTTGGAAACTAGACCCCCCAGGGAACGTATCTAGATGCATAGTGAGCACTTTGAACCCCCAGGTGCTTCACAAATTGATCTGTAAAAATGAAAAAGTACTTGTTTTCCGCAAAAACAAATTTTTTTCCATTAATTTGTGAAGCACCTGGGGGGTCAATATGCTCACTATCCATCTAGATAAGTTCCCTGGGGGGTCTAGTTTCCAAAATGGGGTCACTTGTGGGGGAGCTCCAATGTTTAGGCACACAGGGGCTCTCCAAAAGCGACATGGTGTCCGCTAACAATTTGAATAAAAATCAGCTCAAATTGTTAGCTGTCACCATGTTGCGTTTGGTGAGCCCCTGTGTGCCTAAACATTGGGGCTCCGCAACAAGTGACCCCATTTTGGAAACTAGACCCCCCAGGGAACGTATCTAGATGCATAGTGAGTACTTTGAACCCCCAGGTGCTTCACAAATTCATCCATAAAAATGAAAAAGCACTTTTTTTTCCACAAAAATTTCTTTTTTCATTATTACGGACCAATTTGTGAAGCACCTGGGGGTTCAAAGTGCTCACTATGCAGCTAGATATGTTCCCTGGGGGGTTTAGTTTCCAAAATGGGGTCACTTGTGGGGGAGCTCCAATGTTTAGGCACACAGGGGCTCTCCATATGCGACATGGTGTCCGCTAACAATTGGAATTGTTAGCGGACACCATGTCACGTTTGGTGAGCCCCTGTGTGCCTAAACATTGGGGCTCCCCCACAAGTGACCCCATTTTGTAAACTAGACACCCCAAGGAATGTATCTAGATGCATAGTGTGCACTTTGAACCTCCAGGTGCTTCACAAATTGATCTGTAAAAATGAAAAAATACTTTTTTTGTGGAAAAAAAGTACTTTTTTATTTTTATGGATCAATTTGTGAAGCACTTGGGGGTTCAAAGTGCTCACTATGCATCTAGGTACGTTCCTTGGGGGGTCTAGTTTCCAAAATGGGGTCACTTGTGGGGGAGCTCCAATGTGTAGGCACACAGGGGCTCTCCATACGCAACCTGGTGTTTGCCAACAATTGGAATTGTTAGCGGACACCAGGTCGCGTATGGAGAGCCCCTGTGTGCCTAAACATTGGAGCTCCCCCACAAGTGACCCCATTTTGGAAACTAGACCCCCCAGGGAACATATCTAGATGCACAGTGAGCACTTTGAACCACCATGTGCTTCACAAATTGAGACGTATAAATGAATAAAGAAACTTTATGTGAAAAAACATACTAGTCTAGTAGTTGCAATTCGCAGCATAGGGAACCCATGGGGCTCTGTCATATTTTTGGTCCAGCCAGGTACAACTTGGCAGCTACGGACTGCCACCAGCCCCCAGCTGCTTCGTCATACCTGGCTGGAACCAAAAATACAACGAAGCCTATTTTTTTTTTATTTCTAGAATTATTTCTAGAAAAAAAATGACATAGGGCTCCGCCATATTTTTGGTCCAGCCAGGTACAACTTGGCAGCTACGGACTGCCACCAGGCCCCAGCTGCCTCGTCATACCTGGCTGGAACCAAAAATACAGCGAAGCCAATTTTTTTTTTTATTTCTAGAAATATTTTTAGAAAAAAAATGACATAGGGCTCCGCCATATTTTTGGTCCAGCCAGGTACAACTTGGCAGCTACGGACTGCCACCAGGCCCCAGCTGCCTCGTCATACCTGGCTGGAACCAAAAATACAGCGAAGCCTATTTTTTTTTTTATTCTAGAAATATTTTAGAAAAAAAATGACATAGGGCTCCGCCATATTTTTGGTCCAGCCAGGTACAACTTGGCAGCTACGGACTGCCACCAGCCCCCAGCTGCCTCGTCATACCTGGCTGGAACCAAAAATACAGCGAAGCCTATTTTTTTTTTATTTCTAGAAATATTTCTAGAAAAAAAATGACATAGGGCTCCGCCATATTTTTGGTCCAGCCAGGTACAACTTGGCAGCTACGGACTGCCACCAGCCCCCAGCTGCCTCGTCATACCTGGCTGGAACCAAAAATACAGCGAAGCCTATTTTTTTTTTATTTCTAGAAATATTTCTAGAAAAAAAATGACATAGGGCTCCGCCATATTTTTGGTCCAGCCAGGTACAACTTGGCAGCTACGGACTGCCACCCACCCCCAGCTGCCTCGTCATACCTGGCTGGAACCAAAAATACAGCGAAGCCTATTTTTTTTTTATTTCTAGAAATATTTCTAGAAAAAAAAATTACGTGGGGCTCCGCCATATTTTTGGTCCAGCCAGGTACAACTAGGCAGCTGGGGCTGGAATCCTCAGCATAGAGAGGCCCAAGCGTTCTGGGCCCCCCATGCTGCGAATTGCAGCCGCAGCCGCCCCAGAAAATGGCGCATTCATTGAAGCGCCATTTTCTGGCGCTGTACCCACGCTCTTCCAGTTTCTAGCCCTGGTGCCGGTGGCTAACTGGGTAATAAAGGGGTTAATGCCAGCTTTTTATTGGCAGCTGGCACTAAGCCCGAGATTCATAATATAGGGCCAATGTTAGACCCGCCATTAGGAATCTCTAGTACAGTAAATAGTCAATAAATACACACAGAGAAAAATCTTTTTATTTGAAAAAAAAACAGACACAATTCGGACTCCATCTTTATTATAAAAAGATCCGACGTAGTCCACAACGAAGGTCCCACGACGCTCGATCGCTCCGACGTAGTCCATAACGAAGGTCCCACGACGTTTGTCTCCGACGTAGTCCACAACGAAGGTCCCACGACTCTCGATCACCTTTGCTTTCAGATCGCTACTCTGGAGCCCGATCCGCCAGCATGGTGATCGAGCTGCAGAAAGTGATCTGACACCCCGGGCGCAGTGACCCATTATGTGCATCACTGCGCCTGGGCTGCCAGATCACTTTCCGCAGCTCGATCCCCATGCATGGGGATCGAGCTGCGGAAAGCGATCTGGCAGCACAGGCGCATTGACCCACTATGTGCATCACTGCGTCCGGGCTGTCAGATTGCTTTCTGCAGCTCGATGCCCATGCAGGGAGATCGGGCTGCAGAGCAGCGATCTAAGAGCCTGGGCGCAGTGACCCACTATGTACATCACTGCGCCTGGGCTGCCAGATCGCTTTCCGCAGCTCGATCCCCATGCATGGGGATCGAGCTGCGGAAAGCGATCTGGCAGCACAGGCGCATTGACCCACTATGTGCATCACTGCGTCGGGCTGTCAGATTGCTTTCTGCAGTTCGATGCCCATGCAGGGAGATCGGGCTGCAGAGCAGCGATCTAAGAGCCTGGGCGCAGTGACCCACTATGTGCATCACTGCGCCTGGGCTGCCAGATCGCTTTCCGCAGCTCTCGATCCCCATGCATGGGGATCGAGCTGCGGAAAGCGATCTGGCAGCACAGGCGCATTGACCCACTATGTGCATCACTGCGTCCGGGCTGTCAGATTGCTTTCTGCAGCTCGATGCCCATGCAGGGAGATCGGGCTGCAGAGCAGCAATCTAAGAGCCTGGGCGCAGTGACCCACTATGTGCATCACTGCGCCCGGGCTGTTAGATAGCTTTCTGCAGCTCGATCCCCATGCATGGGGATCGAGCTGCGGAAAGCGATCTGGCAGCCCAGGCGCAGTGATGCACATAGTGGGTCACTGCGCCCGGGGTGTCAGATCACTTTCTGCAGCTAGATCCTCAGAATCCAGCTGTAGGAAGTGATCTGACAGATCCAGTACAGTGATCCACAGTGATCACATAATGGTCACTGTGGATCACTGTGCTGGATCTGTCAGATCACTTCCTACAGCTGGATCCTCAGGATCCAGCTGTAGAAAGTGATCTGACAGATCCAGTACAGTGATCCACAGTGATCACATAATGGTCACTGTGGATCACTGTGCTGGATCTGTCAGATCACTTCCTACAGCTGGATCCTCAGGATCCAGCTGTAGAAAGTGATCTGACAGATCCAGTACAGTGATCCACAGTGATCACATAATGGTCACTGTGGATCACTGTGCTGGATCTGTCAGATCACTTCCTACAGCTGGATCCTCAGGATCCAGCTGTAGAAAGTGATCTGACAGATCCAGTACAGTGATCCACAGTGATCACATAATGGTCACTGTGGATCACTGTGCTGGATCTGTCAGATCACTTCCTACAGCTGGATCCTCAGGATCTAGCTGTAGAAGTCATCTGACAGCTCCAGCACAGAGCTGTCAGATCGCGGAAGCGGCCGGGAGAAGAGGAGGAGGAGCGGGACGCAGCCGTGCACCGGGTGCAGGATGGAGCGCGATCGCCGGAGGGGTGAGTGGGAGAAGCGATCGCCGCTCCGGTGGTCGGGGGGGGCAGGCAGGGGGAAGAGGGGGGGTGACAGGGGATGGGGGGGCACTCACAGGAAGCGGGGGCAGGCAGGAGCAGGCGGGCGGCAGGAAGAGGAAGCCCGCGGTAGGGACAGGAAGCGGGCGCAGGGACAGGAAGCGGGGGGGGGGGGGTAAGAAAGATGAAGAGGGGGCAGGATAGAGAGGTGGGGGACAGGGGGGCACTTAGAGGATGCCAGGGTAGCAGATCGGAGGGTAGGGAGAGCAGGGGCAGGCAGGGAAGCATGACAGGCGCGGTGATTTTCACTTTCACTTTTGAGCGCCAATCACCGCGCCTGTAGCCGGGGGGGTGGGGGTGGGGGCAAATCGACCCCCCATGGGGTGTTGTACAACACCCCATGTACCTGCAGGCCGAATGACAGGTCAGTGAGACCCTCACTCGGCCTGCAGGAGCCCGATCAATCCATGGCCCACCCCCTGGGCCAAGGGTCGGGAACGAACTTGTTTCCATGGCCCAAACGGTGGGCCAAGGGTCGTGAAGGGGTTAAGGGCAAACTCGGCCAAGGGCAAATAACTCGCCCAAGTCTCCTGATTGTCAGAGACAAAACACCTCAGATAAGTCTCCAAATTCTGATTCATACGTTCGGTCTGCCCATTAGACTGAGGATGAAAAGCAGAAGAGAAGGACAAGGCAATTCCTAAACGTGCACAAAAAGCCTTCCAAAACTTGGAGACAAACTGAGTACCACGATCAGAAACCACCTCGGAGGGAACTCCATGAAGCTTCACGATCTCACTTACAAACACCTGTGCCAGTGTCCGAGCATTAGGAAGCGCGGGCAGTGCCACAAAGCGAACCATCTTACTGAATCTATCAACCACTACCAGCACTACCGTCTTGCCTGCAGACGCCGGAAGATCGGTGATAAAATCCATTGACACATGTGTCCATGGCCTCTCAGGAATAGACAATGGCAAGAGAGAACCAGCCGGACGGGTATGCGGAACCTTAGCCCGTGCACACACACTACAGGCAGATACGAATTCCGCTACGTCCTTCCTCAACCCCGGCCACCAAAAGCGACGAGATAAAAGATCGAAGGTGGTCCTACTGCCGGGATGCCCTGCCAATACGGAGTCGTGATGCTCTGACAGCACTCTGAGACGCAAAGATGATGGCACAAACAGTCTCCCAGAAGGACAGGAGGCAGGGGCGCCCCCCTGGACCTTCAACACCTCCCCCTCCAGATCAGGGCAAAGAGCAGAAACAACCACCCCCTCCTGTAAGATGGGAACGGGACTTTCATGAGCACTACCACCCGGGAAACTACGCGACAATGCATCAGCCTTCACGTTCTCAACCCCTGGACGGTAAGTGACGGTAAAATTAAATCTCGTGAAAAACAAGGACCACCGGGCCTGCCGGGGATTGAGACGCTTGGCGGACTCAAGGTAAGACAGGTTCTTGTGGTCGGTAATAACTGTGATGGATGGACAGCCCCTTCCAGCCAGTGACGCCATTCCTCAAAAGCCAATTTAATAGCCAACAGCTCCCTATTACCAACATCATAATTCCTCTCGGCCGACGACAACTTCTTGGAGAAGAACGCTCAGGGCACCCATTTCCCAGGCGAAGGGCCTTGCGACAATACAGCCCCCACCCCCACCTCAGACGCATCCACCTCCACAACGAAGGGCTGAGAAAGATCGGGCTGACGGAGAATAGGTGCGGAAACAAAACAACGCTTTAGGGAGGAGAAAGCCTGGCGAGCAGACTCCGACCACTCGGAAAAATCTGTCCCCTTCCTAGTCATGTCCGTAAGAGGCGTCACCAGCACCGAATAGTTCCTAATAAATTTACGGTAAAAGTTGGTAAACCCCAAAAAACGTTGCAATGCCCGTAGATTGTCCGGTTGCTCCCAGTCCAGCACCGCCCGGACTTTTTCCGGATCCATCCGAAAACCCAACGGCGACAGGAGGTACCCCAAAAAACGTACCTCCTGAACGGCGAAGACACATTTCTCGAGTTTAGCATACAGCTTATTGTCCCGTAAGACCTGTAACACCTGCTTGACATGGGACTGATGCGTCTCCATATCGGGGGAATATATCAAGATATCATCTAAGTAAACAACCACAAATCTACCCACCAAATGATGGAATATGTCATTGACAAAGTGTTGGAAAACCGCAGGGGCATTAGTGAGCCCGAACGGCATTACGAGACTTTCAAAATGGCCGTCCGGGGTATTAAAGGCCGTCTTCCATTCATCCCCCTCTCTGACCCTAATCAGGTTGTAGGCCCCCCTCAAATCCAACTTGGAGAACCATTTAGCACCCACTACCTGACTGAATAAATCAGGGATCAGAGGGAGGGGGTACGGATCACGGACAGTAATCCGATTCAACTCCCGGAAATCCAAGCAAGGACGGAGGCCCCCATCCTTTTTCTTAACAAAAAAGAAACCAGCCGCAACCGGCGAAGTTGAGGGCCTGATGTGACCCGTCTGCAGACTCTCGGAAATGAAATCCTTCATCGCCTGTCTTTCCGGACCCGATATAGTAAACATCCTAGCTTTGGGCAGTTTAGCTCCGGGAACGAGGTTGATTGGGCAATCATATGCCCGATGAGGGGGCAGGTCTTGGCACCCCTTCTCTGAGAACACATCCTCATACTCCGATAGGAACGGGGGCAGAGATACAGCAGACACCACCGAAAATGAGGTAACCAAACAATTCTCAGAACAAAAATCACTCCATTCCACAATGTCCCGGGACTGCCAATCTACTACTGGATTATGTTTAATCAACCATGGCAAGCCCAGGACAATGGGAGCGGGGAGACCGTCTAGAACATAGCAAGATATCGTCTCTTGATGGTGGGATCCAACCGTCAACTTAATGTCATGTACGATATGTGTGAGACTACCCTGAGCAAGAGGTGCTGAGTCGATGGCATAGATACGGATGGGGCGAGACAATAAACAGCAGTTAAGCCCATGAGCGTCTACAAAATGAGCATCCACCATGCTGACCCCCGCACCACTATCCACAAACACAGAAATACCCTCCGTTTTGCCCTCCAGCGCCACCTCCGCACTTAGGAGGAAACGGGAAGTACAAATGGAGGATACACACACCTCCCGTTCGACCACCTCCACACCCCCCATAGTCACATAAGGTCCAGGCACCCCAGTCTGTTTAGGAGTGTAGGGACAGGCCCCAATGAAATGGTCCCCTTTCCCCCAGAAGAAACAGACCCCCTTCCCCTTGCCCCGGGAGGCACCGGAGGAGAACCTCGAGGCCGCCGCTCCTCCTAGCTGCATAGGTTCCTCCGCACTCGGGAGGAACGACTCACCCTCCGCGTGACCTCCCGGTAACCAGGAACCACCACGAGAATGGCTCCCAGTAACAGGAGGTCTACTCCTCCGCTCCTGGAGGCGTCTATCCATACGAATAGCTAACGACATAGCCGCCTCCAGGGACGGAGGGGTCTCATAAACCGCCAGAGCATCCTTCAGCCTCTCTGAAAGACCCTGACAAAAGTGACTCCTGAGCGCCGGATCGTTCCACTTCGTGTCCGTAGCCCACCTGCGGAACTCAGAACAATATGATTCCGCCGACCGAGTCCCCTGGCGGAGATGGCGCAACCTGGATTCAGCCAAAGAGACACGGTCAGGGTCATCATATATAAGGCCTAGGGCGTCAAAAAATTCATCCACAGAGCGGAGACAAGTAGAGTCCTGTGGCAGAGAGAAACCCAGGATTGGGGATCTCCCTGCAGTAGCGACATAATAATTCCTACCCGCTGCTGCTCGTCACCAGTGGAAAAAGGCCTAAGCCTAAAATATAATTTACAGGCCTCTTTGAACACAGTAAACTTATCTCTGCCTCCTGAAAACCTGTCAGGGAGGGCAACCTTAGGTTCAGGTCTGGCCTGACCCAGTGCTTGATTCCCCAAGACACCATTTTGCGGTTGCGGGCCCTGTAAAGCCGACCGAAGGTCCGCAACCTCCAAAGACAAGGACTGCAGCTGCTGGGCCAAAGCAGACACAGGATCCATAAGGAAAGGAAGAAAAATCGGTTCCTCCCCTGTCCTTCAGTTACAGTATCGGCAGGTGATAATGTCACGCTGGGAGTGGGAGAGACACTCAGCGTAGGACAACGACGGGGGGGGGGAATAAGGAGTCCCTAAAGCTACGGGCACAAGAGGGAGAGGGTGACCCCTCGTCTTACTGGGGCTGACCCTGTCTGCCCTAACGTCCCTATACAGTTTCCTCAACTGTCGCCGACCACGAACCTCGTCCCTCTCTGATCCTAGCACTACCTTATCTAAGGATCAGATGGAGAGGTTCACTAGACCCCTCCACTAACAACTAAAGACAAACACCAGGAAAACAGACAATGGGAAAAGAAAACACTTATCTTGCAGCAGAGCACAGCAACCTCCACAACCTCAGCTTCTGCTGGAGCAAGGATAATGAGTGCATAAGGAAATATCACCTGCACCGAGGGAGGGCAATGAAACTCCTTATAAAGGTGGGAAGAACCTGCTGGGTCCTAGTGACCCACAATACTGGTGGAGAAACCAGACCGAGCACAAGACCTTCCCAGCCGTCTCCCCATGATAGGGAGATCTTATCATACCTTCTCTCCATCTACACAGAAGGTAAATGCCCCTGAAAGACGGACCATCCTCAAACATTATGGCTGATTGGCCAAACGCTGGGATCGTCTGCGCGTGGCCTCTACCCTGTCATCCGTGCCACCCGTGACACTTTTTTTGTTTAGGGGAATTCATGGATTCTGGAAACTATCCACCTCCAAGATCACCATCATCCTGTTCTACAGTTTCAGAGTTATCCATCCAGGATAGTGCTTCATTAGCAGCAGCATCATCATCAGACACCCACAGCCACATATCACCATCACCCAAAAGGAAGAAAAAACCTTTACCTCCTGGAACCACCATAGATAGGTTTGTGATAAGAACTAGCAGATTAGAAAAAGAGTTGATTGATAAAAAAATTGCCCAGTTTATTTATGCAACGAGCTCTTCTTTCCGTCTCACTGAGAACCCACATTTCATTAATATGGTTCAGTCACTGAGACCAGGATACAGTCCATCCAGCAGAGCTGATGTTGCAGGGAAACTGTCTAGTACGCAGTTTGGTCACTGACAATGCTGCAAACGTATCCAAGATGAGAAGAGATTTAGAAGAGCAGGGAGGGAATACAAAGCTGCTAATAACATATGGTTGCAGTGCTCATTTGCTGCACCTCTTAGCCAAAGACTTAAGTGTTCCAGAAATAAAGGCTAATGTTGTTGAAATTGCTAAATACTTCCGTAATAATCATTTTGCTGCAGCAGCTCTGAAAAGGATGGGTGGAACCAAGTTAACGCTCCCACAAGATGTTAGATGGAACTCTGTGGTGGACTGTTTTGAGCAGTATATCAAAAACTGGCCTATTCTGATGACACTTTGTGAAGAAATTCGAGATAAAATAGATGACACTGTCACGGCCAAAATCCTCAACATTGGGCTTAAGAGAAATGTTGAACATATGCTGATCTTCCTGAAACCCATCTCTCAAGCTTTAAACAAAATACAGAAAAGTAGCTGTTTTATTTGCGGATGCTGTTGAAATTTGGAAGGAACTAAGTGAACACTTAAAAACAGAACTACATGTGGACAGAATTAAATTACAAGCAGTAAACAAACAAATGGGACAAGCACTGACTCCAGCTCATTTTTTGGCAAATATTGTCAATATCCAATATCAGGGTCAAAACCTAAGTGCTGAGGAAGAGGAGTTAGCTATGACATGGGTATCCAGCAATCATCCATCTTTAATGCCAACTATAATAAACTTCACAGCTAAGGGGGAACCATTCAAGAAATATATGTTTGCTGAAGATATTTTAACCCCATAACGACGGCTTAACGTCCAGAGACGTCTGAAAAAGAGGGTACTTATGCCTGGCTGACGTCTGCAGACGTCAGCCAGGGAAAGTGCTCTAGCGCCCCCCAGTGGTCAAAAATCTCCGGGGTTTCTGCTACCGGGGGTAGCGGAGACCCCCAAGATTATGAATCGGGCCGGTTTTTACCGGTACCCGCCATGTGATCACGGTTACACACCGTTTACCGGTGTATAACCATGATCACATAAATATACAGCGAACCACCGGTAAAAACAATGATTTCTCTGTCATGCCACAGGGTCAAACCCGTGGCATGAAGAGAAAACATCTGCCCCCCCCAGTACCGGTACACAGCCCCCGGTACCGGTACTCAGCCCCCACCCCCTCCCCTCCTCCTAAAATGGCGCCGCAGCGCGTCAGAAACTAATGCCCGACATCTCCCTCACTGCCCGACATCATCTCCCTCCCATCTGACAGCTCAGATGGGAGGGAGATGATGCGTACTTCCCCGCTCTGCCCCCCTTCCCGGTCACTCGGCCCCCACCCCCGGTCATACCCCCCCATCCTCTACATGTCCCCTGTGGCCCTGCAGCAGCTGCGGCTCCTTCCAGCCCCCGCCGCCATCATCTGATCTCCCTCCCATCTGACAGCTCAGATGGAGGGAGATTATAAGTATTCCCCCGCTCTGCCCCCCTGCCCCGTCAGTACCCCCCCACCCCCGGAGGTCTCCTGATACTCACCATCATCCCGGTGCGGCTCCCACTGCTTCTTCCGGCCTCTTCATCTTTCTGTCTGCCGGCATGCGCAGACAGAACAGAGACTGCTCTGCCTGCGCATAGTGACAGGGCATGATCTCAGTGAGGTCATGTCAGGTCACCATCCTTGGTTGCCACAGGGGTCAATTGTGATCCCATCATGAGATCACAATTGACCCTTTGTCAACCAAGGATCCTGACCTGCCATGACCTCACTGCAATCATGAGCTGTCAGTCTATGCAGAGACTGCTCTTTCTGCAATTAGACTGACAGCTCATGATCGCAGTGAGGTCATGGCAGGTCACCATCCTTGGTTCACAAAGGGTCAATTGTGATCCCATCATGAGATCACAATTAACCCTTTGTGAACCAAGGATCCTGACCTGCCATGACCTCACTGCGATCATGAGCTGTCAGTCTATGCAGAGACTGCTCTGTCTGCGATTAGACTGACAGCTCATGATCGCAGTGAGGTCATGGCAGGTCAGGATCCTTGGTTCACAAAGGGTCAATTGTAATCCCATCATGAGATCACAATTAACCCTTTGTGAACCAAGGATCCTGATCTGCCATGACCTCACTGCGATCATGAGCTGTCAGTCTATGCAGAGACTACTCTGTCTGCGATTAGACTGACAGGTCATGATCGCAGTGAGGTCATGGCAGGTCAGGATCCTTGTTTCACAAAGGGTTAATTGTGATCTCATGATGGGATCACAATTAACCCTTTGTGAACCAAGGATCCTGACCTGCCATGACCTCACTGAGGTCATGACCTGTTATTCTCCTGGAAGAATGCCAGCTTTTATAGCATATGGGGGACACCCCCATATGCTGTAAAAGTCTGGAAATCATCGAGGGACCTCCCACTGGACTACGTCGGACCTTCCTACTGGACTACGTCGGAACTTCCTACTGGACTACGTCGGATGCCAAAGAATAATAAAGATGGGGTCTAAGTAGTGTCTGTGTTTTTATTCTATTAAAAATATTTTTTTCTGTCTTGTGTCTTCTTTACAATTTACTAGGGATTCTTAATGGCCCGGTCTAATATTGGCCAGACATTAAGAATCTCGGGCTTAGTGCCAGCTGCAAAAAAGCTGGCATTAACCCCTTATTACCCTGTCTGCCACCGCTACACGGCAGCTGGAAGAGCTGGATACAGCGCCAGAAAATGGCGCTTCTATGAATGCGCCATTTTCTGGGGCGGCTGTGGGCTGCAATTCGCAGCGGGGGGGCCCAGAAAGCTTGGGCCTCCCTACGCTTAGGATTCCAGCCCCCAGCTGCCTAGTTGTACCTGGCTGGCCCAAAAACATGGCGAAGCTCACGCCGTTTTTTTTAAAAATTATTTCATGAAATAATTAAAAAAAAAAGTGCTTCCCTATATTTTTGGTTTCCAGCCAGGTAAAACTAGGCAGAAGGGGTTGGTGGCAGTCCGTAGCTGCCTGCTGTACCTGGCTGGACCAAAAGTGTGGCGAAGCCCCACGTCATTTTTTTTTTTAATTTAATAAAGAAATACTAGAACAAAAAAATGCAGGAGAGGAGACGACCAGGACACGGTGTCTCCGGATCTTGTGCACATGATCTAAGGCTGCTTTCACATCAGCGGCTTTTGCCGATTGCGGCAAATGCGGTGAAAAAAACGCATCTGCCGCGATTACCGCATAACTGCTGCACTTGCGGCACAGTTGTGGCAAGCCCCATGCAATGTCTATGGGGCTTGTGGTAAGTGTGCGGCAAGTGCGGTTTTGGCACTTGCGGCAGGTGCAGCCGCGAAAAAAACCACGGTCTGCCGCTTTTTTTTTGCGGCCGCATCTGCTGCAAGTGCTGATACCGCACTTGCCGCACCTGCCGCAAGCCCGCATAGACATTCTATGGGGCTTGCAGCAACTGTGCTGCAAGTGCAGCAGTTATGCGGTAATCGCGGCAGATGCATTTTTTTCACCGCATCTGCCATGAACGGCAAAAAACCGCTGATGTGAAAGTATCCTAAAAGTGAGAAATTGTGTGAAAAAAAGAAAATGTTCAATATGACGTTATAAAATTCTGTGAAGTAGCTGTAGGTTCTAAATGCTCACTATACCACTAGATATAATCCGTGAGGCGTCTAGTTTCCAAAATGGGGTCCCTTGTGGGGGAGCTCCAATGTTTAGGCACACAGGGGCTCTCCATACGTGACATGGTGTCCACTAACTATTGGAGCTAATTTTCCATTCAAATTGCTAGCGGACACCATGTCGCATATGGAGAGCCCCCTGTGTGCCTAAACATTGGAGCTCCCCCACAAGTGACCCCATTTTGGAAACTAGACCCCCCCAAGGAACATATCTAGATGCATAATGAGTACTTTCAACCCCCAGATGCTTCACAAATTGATCCATAAAAATGAAAAAAAGAAAATTTTTGTGGAAAAGAAAGTACTTTTTCATTTTTACGGATCAGTTTGTGAAGCACCTGGGGGTTCAAAGTGCTCACTATGCATCTAGATAAGTTCCTTGGGGCGTATAGTTTACAAAATGGGGTCACTTGTGGGGGAGCCCCAATGTTTAGACACACAGGGGCTCTCCATACGTGACATGGTGTCCGCTAACAATTGGAATTGTAAGTTGATACTATGTCGTGTATGGCGATCCCCCGTGTGCCTAAACATTGAAGCTCCCCCACAAGAGACCCCATTTTGGAAACTAGACACCCCAAGGAATTTATTTAGATGCATAGGGAGCACTTTGGACCCCCAGGTGCTTCACAAATTGATCCATAAAAATGAAAAAGTACTTTTTTTTCACAAACATCTTTTTTTTTTTTCCTTTTACGGACTAATTTGTGAAGTACCTGGGGTATCAAAGTGCTCACTATGCATCTAGATATGTTCCTTGGGGGGTCTAGTTTCCAAAATGGGGTCACTTGTGGGGGAGCGCCAATGTTTAGGCACACAGGGGCTCCCCATATGCGACATGGTGTCCGCTAACAATTTGAATGGAAAATTAGCTCCAATAGTTAGCGGACACCATGTTGCGTATGGAGAGCCCCTGTGTGCCTAAACATTGGAGCTCCCCCACAAGTGACCCTATTTAAGAAACTAGACATCCCATGGAATGTATTTAGATGCATAGTGAGCTCTTTGAACCCCCAGGTGCTTCACAAATTGATCCGTAAAAATGAAAAAGTACTTTCTTTTCCACAAAAATTTATTTTTTCATTTTTATGGTTTCATTTGTGAAGCACCTGGGGGTTCAAAGTGCTCATCACCCATCTAGATAAGTTCCTTGGGTGGTCTAGTTTCCAAAATGGGGTCACTTGTGAGGAAGCTCCAATGTTTAGGCACACAGGGGCTCTCCATACACAACATGGTCTCCGCTAACAATTGGAGCTAATTTTCCATTCAAATTGTTAGCGGAGACCATGTCGCGTATGGAGAGCCCCCGTGTGCCTAAACATTGGAGCTCCCCCACAAGTGACCCCATTTTGGAAACTAGACACCCCAAGGAATTTATTTAGATGCATAGTGAGCTCCTTGAACCCCCAGGTGCTTCACAAATTGATTCTAAAAATGAAAACGTACTTTCTTTTCCACAAAAATTTTCTTTTTTCATTTTTATGGTTTCATTTGTGAAGCACCTGGGGGTTCAAAGTGCTCATCACCCATCAAGATAAGTTCCTTGGGTGGTCTAGTTTCCAAAATGGGGTCACTTGTGAGGGAGTTCCAATGTTTAGGCACACAGGGGCTCTCCATACGCAACATGGTCTCCGCTAACAATTGGAGCTAATTTTCCATTCAAATTGTTAGCGGACACCATGTCGCGTATGGAGAGCCCCCGTGTGCCTAAACATTGGAGCTCCCCCACAAGTGACCCCATTTTGGAAACTAGACACCCCAAGGAATTTATTTAGATGCATAGTGAGCACTTTAAACCCTCTGGTGCTTCACAAATTGATCCGTACAAATGAAAAAGTACTTTTTTTTTCACAAAAACTTTCTTTTGTCCTCAATTTTTTAATTTTCACATGAGCAACAGGATAAAATGCATCCTAAAATTTGTTGGCCAATTTCTCCTGAGTACACCGATACCTCATATGTGGTCATAAACCACTGTTTGGGAGCACGGCAGGACTCGAAAGGGAAGGAGCGCCATTTGACTTTTTGAATGGAAAATTAGCTCCAAAAATCAAATTACGCTCCCTTCCTTCTGAGCCCTGCTGTGCGCCCAAACAGTGGTTTATGACCACATATGAGGTATCGGTGTACTCAGGAGAAATTGCCCAACAAATTTTAGGATGCATTTTATCCTGTTGCCCATGTGAAAATTAAAAAATTGAGGCTAAAAGAACATTTTTGTTGGAAAAATTAAAATGTCCATTTTTTGTTTCCACTTTGCTTTAGTTCCTGTAAAGCACCTGAAGGGTTAATAATCCTCTTGAATGTAGTTTTGAGTAGCTTGAGGGGTGCAGTTTTTGGAATCGTGTCACTTTTGGGTGTTTTCTGTCATGTACACCCCTCAAAGGGACTTCAAATGTGATGTGGTCACTAAAAAAATGGTTTTGTAAATTTTGCTGGAAAAATGAGAAATTGCTGATGAACTTTGAACCCTTATAACGTCCTAACTGAAAAAATTGTTTTTCCCAAAATTGCGCTGACGTAAAGTAGACAAGTGGGAAATGTTATTTATTAACTATTTTGTGTCACATAACGCTCCGGTTTAACAGAATAAAAATTCAAAATTTGAAAATTGTGAAATTTTCTAAATTTTTGCCAATTTTTTAATATTTTCACAAATAAACGCAAAAATGATCGACCTAAATTTACTACCAACATGAAGCCCAATATGTCACGAAAAAACAATCTCAGAATCGCTCGGATCCAATGAAGCGTTCCAGAGATATTACCTCATAAAGGGAGAGTGGTCAGAATTACAAAAAACGGTCTGGTCATTAAGGGTGCCTTCACATTAGCGTTTGGCGCCGCAGCGTATGCTGCGTTCCCATACGCATTCAAACGCATGCGCACTGCGTTCCTATGTTTAACATAGGAACGCATGGTGCCTGCGTTTGCTGCGTTCGGGTGCGGATGCGGACGATATCTGCTCCTTCCGGTGTCCAGCATCCGCACCCGGGACGCAGCATGTTGCATTTTTTGTGCGTTTGGGGACCTTGGAAGATCAGCAAGCGTCCCCAAGCGTACAAAAAATGCATTGCCGTCAATGGGTCCGCAGTGTTCAGCGCTTGACAGCGCGGGAGAACGCTGCGGACCCATTGAAAAATCTCCCGGTGGCCGCCGGTGATGTCACAGGAGCTCACCGACGGCCACCGGGAGATCAGCTGACCCTCTGCTGTCCTCCTTCTCCCCGCCGCCTGTAATCTCCTAGCGATGTCGGCGGGGAGAACAGCTGATCTGACAGCTGTTTGAATCTTCCCGCGCCGACATCTCCTCTCGGTGTCGGCGCGGGAAGATTCAAACAGCTTTCAGATCAGCTGTGTTCTCCCCGCCGACATGTCCTGGAGCTTACCGGCGGCGGGGAGGAGGAGATCTCCGGCAATGAACTCCTCCTCCAGCCCGCCCCCGGCCAGCGCCGATTGGCTGCCGGGCTCCATAGTGATGTGTCCGCAGGCGGACATTATCCGCTGCGGACACATCATTTGGACCCTGCTTTTGACAGCGTTTGTGTCTGCATGCCATCAGCATGCAGACACAAACGCTAATGTGAAGGCAGCCTAAGGTGGAAATTGGCTCAGTCACTAAGGGGTTAAGGAAGGTCACACCAGTAAACTGGTGGAAGTCACTTAAGCGCTTGGATTTAGAGACTGTTCAAGTAATGATTTCACTTTTAACAGCAGTAGCTTCTTCTGCAGGCGTTGAAAGAATATTCTCTTCCTTTGGATTCATTCATTCTAAATTGAGAAATCGGTTGGGACCCAATAAAGCAGGAAAGCTTGTTTTTCTTTTCCAGATTATGAATAGGAACAAAGAAGAAGATGATGATGAAAATGATGACAAGTGAGCTACAGAGGACAGCAGGGACAGTAGTATTTAAGTTTTTCATGTGTCGGCTGGGCTGACAGTCTAAGTTTCTTAAAATATATATATATTTTGTTTAGCCAAATTAGTTAACAAACATGGATGTTTGTTTAAGCAAATAACTTATGCTGTAATGTTGTTATTGTTTCAGTTGAATAAATCTATTTAAATTGTTATTAAGGTCAGGATTATTAACTCCTTCCTAAGTACAACAGAACAATGGTGTCCAAATATGAATGATTAACCCATTAAACTGGGGAGAAAAAAGTAATATAAAAAGTGATTCTAAAAATCTTCTTACTTGCATGTTAAAGTAGCAAGAACTAGTTTAGGTAGAAACTTTGATTTAAATCACTGATTTAAATCAAGCCTTACTGACTAGTGATTTAAATCGTAATTTAAATCAGTTAGATTTAAATCAAATCCACCCTGCGAGTACCCCTCTCTCTGTGCTCATCATCACCATGACATTCTATGGAGCTGTTCACATCTGATTTTTCTCTCACGCCGAGCAGTCCGTGTAAAATCACAGAACCAAGTCCGATATGGATTAGAATCCCGGAGCATAACGATTGCTGTCGCAGAGGGCGCAGCTGTGGGGTCTGTGTGACAGGGGGCCACCAACAACAATGTCACCTGGATGTACATTCTCAAACACACCTTCAGCTGAAATATATTGCAGTGCAGAGACCTGTAGGTGACTCACCATGGGTCAGGGAACTCAGTTCTCAGGCGCAGTCTATAGGTCACGGTTTCGGTGCCTGAGGCTGTGGGCCCGGTGGTCAATAAAGGGGTAAAAATAAAATAGTTCAAATCAAAAGAAGCACTGGGCACTAACAACATACATGCAAGCAGAAAGCCTATGTCACTATGTGACTGATGCCTGTAGTCCAGTCGTGCGGTGCTGGCATAAATCAAGACCAGATAATAATCAGCGAAGCAGAATAAACAGCCGCACTCACCGACAGTAGATCTTTATCCTTTATTCCAAGTCCAAATCCATGTTATTTGGGCATAACAAGCAGGGAGGGGAGTGTAGGAGAGGCGGACGACGGTCACCGTTTCGCGGTCGTGTACCGCTTTGACGGGTCCTCTACGGCGTCTGTTGTCATGTCCGGAATTAAATTACACCCGGCAATGACGTCACTACCGCCCGTAGTAAAAATCATGTGATATACAATATTTTATTGTTTATTCTGCTTCGCTGATTATTATCTGGTCTTGATTTATGCCAGCACCGCACGACTGGACTACAGGCATCAGTCACATAGTGACATAGGCTTTCTGCTTGCATGTATGTTGTTAGTGCCCAGTGCTTCTTTTGATTTGAACAATATTGAGACTTGTTTTCATAACTGTGAGCACATCAACGATTGCAATATAGCCTGCAAATACACTCCACGATATGGAGTCGGAGCCTGAAAGAGAGGCTGCAAATGCCGTAGTGGATCTGTCACTATCTATCTCAGCAGGGAGGGAGGACGCGGAGAGGTTTTTTGTAGAATGCAACACAACCGAAATTTCCACTCTACTGAGTACAAAAAGTCTGGAGCAACGTATACAGAATATGGCTGAGCGAGAGATCAAGGCATTCTGGACTATACAATCTTTAAAGGGATATGTCACCTGTAAAAGGATCCCGAGAGGACTTAGATTGACCAAATCAATGGCATTCGGAAAAGAGGATCCATCATTTGTAAAGGAGTGGCAGGAATTGTTGGAGTCTAGCTCCACTAATTTATTAAAGCTGGTACTAAAACAGAATATAAAGGAACATGATAAAATTAATACACAATTAAGATGTTTGAGAACCGAACTGGAGTCAAGATATAAAAATAAACAAGAATGGAGCGCTTTTTTGAAAAAGTTGGACAAAAAGCTTATTCCTCTGCAGACAGAAATTAAAGAGAATAAAAGAGAAAAATTCTTGAGAGATAAACAAGATTATGAATCCGGGGATGTGTTCACATGGGGTAGACCAGCAAATGCCACTCCTTTTAGAAATAAAAATAAGAAGAAAAAATCAAATATAGGCCCTGCAGGCACTCCAAAAAATCCCAATTATCCACCAAAATCCCCATATACCCCAAAAGGAGGAAAGGGAGGAGGAAAGAATAATATAAATAAGAAAAATAAAAATAAAAAGGACTATGTAAGCTCAAGTGAAAGTGTCGTGCCTTTTTTGAAATACTGTATATTGTTTGCTTGTTCAGAGATGACTCTATAGCGCCATCTGTTGACAATGTTCCCACATTACATTATGTTTACTGCATAGTATAATTTTGGTCCCTCCATGCCTATGTAATCCCATGAGGCCGTGCTCTAGGCTCAGCCCCTTCTCCTCCAGTAGCCATTATAGCTTCATACAAGCTGACATCCTGGTGTGCTGACCCTTCTCTCCCTAGATTTCAGCTTATCTGCATGTTTCCCTCAACATAGCACAGTCGGTGAGTTTAATATGCTGCTGCCCACCTATATGTAACAATGTAATGTTTTGCACTTCATGTATACTTATGTTGTACTGAGAATTTCTATCTGTTTTTTATAGTTTTACACTTAACCATTAATAAAAGTTGAAAAGGACCCCCAGCGTCCATGTCAATGCATTGATGGGAAAGAGTTTACCTGTCTGCCAACTCGTTCTTCAGGAGTACAGAGCGAGGGTGCCAGAACAGTAAAACGACTACTATAAACGGGGTCGAAGCACAGACACTGACTTCTAGCAGAGAACAGTAAAGCTGCATTCAGACACAATGTCAGATATAGGATCTGAAGTTTATGTGACACGCTCCCATGTAAGCGCATCTTCACGGAAGTCTGTGAGCAGCGCTGCAATTGCCATCGACAGGGCAAAGGCGGAAGCCGCAAAAGTGAGAGCTGCTTACGCTGAACAGGAGTGGAGACTAAAGAAAGAAAAGGCACGTCTGGAAGCCGACCTCGCAAAACTCGCCATAGACACAGAAGCAGCGGCAGCAGAAGCTGAGGTACAGGTTTTAGAAGAAGCAGCACGCTGCGATAGTGAAAGGTTCAGCTTAAGGCTCGGACCTGAACTTAATCATCATGATATCTCACAACGCACTTCAGACTACGTGCTACAGCATACCTCACTAGATGACCATCTACATTCAGCTCCAAGAGAGAGACTGAATCCTGTCATTCAGCCATCAACCTTCATTCACCAATCATCCCACATTAAGCATGAAAGTAATTCTGTCCAGCTTCCAACATCAGTGAGACCAGCACCCGAACCTGTAGATCCCTACTACACAGAGAACACTTTCAAGATAGAGGACCCCGACGGTGACTATCGTGACGAAGATGCATTTTACGGCAACGATAGCTCACGGAGACCTCATCACAGCAACAGGCACCCGGACCGCCTTCTCAGAGATCAAGAGCTACCAGCTTTCCTCAAGTTCTTTGCACGTCGTGAGTTACTCACCAAAGGTCTCTTAAAGTTTAACGACCGTCCCGAAAGTTTCAGAGCATGGAGAGCTTCCTTCAGAAATGCCACCGCTGACCTAGACATCTCTGCCAGCGAAGAGATCGACCTCTTGGTTAAGTGGCTAGGAAATGAATCGGTAGAACACGCGAAACGCATCAGAGATCTCAGCATCAACAACCCGAGGAAAGGTTTGCGCACGTTATGGGAGAGACTTGATGAGTGCTATGGCTCCTCAGAAATAATAGAAGAATCCCTCTTCAAAAGGTTGGAAGACTTTCCTATAATCTCTAATAAGAACTTTCACATGCTAAGAGAATTGAGCGACCTCTTAGTAGAACTCCAAGTCGCCAAGACTGAAGGAGACCTGCCAGGCCTCACATTCCTAGACACATCCAGAGCCATCAAACCCATAGTGAAGAAACTACCTTACAGTTTGCAAGAGAAATGGTTGAACTGGGGTTCAGATTACAAGCAGCGTCACAACGTGGTGTTCCCTCCATTCCACATCTTTGTAGATTTTGTCCGCCAGCAGGCCAAGATCAGGAACGACCCCAGCTTCAACCTTTCTGCCGTAGATCCTGTCAACCCAAGAACAAGTAAACCTGTTCCAGTTCGCAACCCCAGAGACTCACCTGTCATCCGTACACCAAAACTAATGTGTCTTCTGCAGACTCATCACACAAGACCCACAGTACAATAGACCCGGAAAGGGAGTGCCCCTTACATAAAAGGCCTCACCCACTACAAGAGTGCAGGAGTTTTAGGGGAAAATCCCTTAAAGACCGTAGACTCTTCCTCAAAGAGAACAACATATGCTACAGATGTTGCGCATCTACATCCCATTTAGCTAAAGACTGCAAAGCCAGTATTGTTTGTTCGGAGTGTAACAGCCAAGAGCACAGCACAGCTCTACACCCAAGGCCAGCCCTGCAGACCCCCTCATCCATATACCGACTTACAGAGCACGGCGGGGAGGAGAAAGACAGTACACCTCCTGAAGTGTCACCCCAGTGCACCCAAGTCTGCGGAGAAGGTCTTATTAACAAATCCTGCTCAAAGATCTGTTTGGTTACAGTTTACCCTATTGGCCACAGAGAAAAGGCGGTTAAACTCTACGCTATACTCGATGACCAGAGTAATAGATCACTAGCCAGCTCAGTTTTCTTTGACATCTTTAAAATCGAAGGACTCAGCTCGTCCTACTCACTAAAAACATGCACAGGAGTGAGTGAAGAATCTGGGAGGAGAGCGACAGGTTATCAAATCGAATCCCTGGATGGGAAGACATCCCTAGCCCTTCCTACACTAATCGAGTGTAATTCTATCCCGAACAATAGAGAAGAAATCCCCACTCCAGAAGCGGCACTATATCACCCTCATTTGAGAAGCATAGCGCATCTTATTCCCGCACTCAATCCCCAAGCCAAGTTAGTCCTTTTGCTGGGGAGAGACATCATCAGAGTCCACAAGGTGAGGAAACAGATAAACGGTCCTCATAACTCGCCCTATGCTCAGAAGCTAGACCTGGGATGGGTGGTTATAGGGGACGTTTGCCTCAGAGACGCTCACAAGTCAAACAACATTCACTCTCTCTACACAAACACGTTGGAAAGAGGCCATCCATCCTTTTTCCTACCCTGCCCCAACAAATTCCTTGTGAAGGAGAAGCACACCAACTCGGCACAATTAAATGGCAGAGAAGACAACGTCACTGAATCTAAACTCCTAGACTCATCCACAGACTCTCTTCCTGTACAACGCAGTCTAGGGTTTAATTGGGACTCAGAGTCTGATGGTTTAACTTTTCAAGTCAACCTAGAGAAAAAACCCTTCACATGATGAAGCGTCCTGTCCACAATCAACGATCCTGATGACCCATCTCTGCTTACTCCTCCAACTCTCCTTACCCAGAAGTTTAATGTGAGCACGCCGACGTCCAGAAAGTCTACTACTAAAGACTTGTACAAATCCTAGTGGAAAAGAGTTCAAATGCTAGCAGACCTGTTTCTGAACTTATTCTATTGCTCTAGTTCAAGTTTATGTGGCATCCCCCGGATACCAGACGGGGAGTGTCGTGCCTTTCTTTGAAATACTGTATATTGTTTGCTTGTTCAGAGATGACTCTATAGCGCCATCTGTTGACAATGTTCCCACATTACATTATGTTTACTGCATAGTATAATTTTGGTCCCTCCATGCCTATGTAATCCCATGAGGCCGTGCTCTAGGCTCAGCCCCTTCTCCTCCAGTAGCCATTATAGCTTCATACAAGCTGACATCCTGGTGTGCTGACCCTTCTCTCCCTAGATTTCAGCTTATCTGCATGTTTCCCTCAACATAGCACAGTCGGTGAGTTTAATATGCTGCTGCCCACCTATATGTAACAATGTAATGTTTTGCACTTCATGTATACTTATGTTGTACTGAGAATTTCTATCTGTTTTTTATAGTTTTACACTTAACCATTAATAAAAGTTGAAAAGGACCCCCAGCGTCCATGTCAATGCATTGATGGGAAAGAGTTTACCTGTCTGCCAACTCGTTCTTCAGGAGTACAGAGCGAGGGTGCCAGAACAGAAAGTGAGACAAGTGACGAATCAAGTGATATAAATTATAGACCTCTGAAGAAAGCAAATAGAAAGAACAATATTCCAGAAGGAGACCCTTTAGGAGAAGAACTAGAAGGGGAAGAGGAAAACGGAGGAGGACCCTCTTATGGGAAAAGGAAAACAGTGTCTTGGAGAGAATAACTACGTCTAATGACAGTCAAATAAGAATCTTTAATCTTACTGATAAAATAATTACTGAAGATATGGATGCCTTGTTGAGGAAAGGCCTGAATTTCTGTGTAGAAGAACCCTTCGACTATACAGAGTTCAGGGTAGACTTATACAAGGCAATCAGGAAAATACACTTGTTTAAACATTTCTCGTGTGGTAAAAATGAAAAAGAAGGTGAAAGGAAAATAAATAGTACTGATGATACTTTAAAGCAAATTAAAATAGGTGCATTGGGTTTTTTTGCAGAGGAAAAATCTTTAAGTGAAGTGAGAGAGGAAACAGCAATGCTTTTAGACATAGATCTTGAAGTAATGGGTAATGGAGGTGAAGAGAGAGATAATACTGCCAATAGTTTTTTCACTGGAGGAGTAAAATCCAACTTCTATCCACCTGTATCACCTGGTAACAGTGTGGACCTATTTGAAGAGATGGTGTGCAAGGAGATAGAGGCTTTGATTTGCCCTAAACCCAAATCTAACTTACGGTATCTAAAAAAGAAAAAATAGCCCTAGATACCATCTTAAAATGGGAGGACACTGTGAGGCACCACCGGCATGATCCTCATGACCGGGGCGCATCACATGCAGGATCAGGGTATGATCCTGTTCACACTGGCCGGTTTTGACTGTGATAATGCTGTGTGAACCAACTTTGAACACAAGGTTTAATGTGACTAATGAGTGGCTCATGAAATCGAGGAGTCCATGAGGAATAGGATGTAAGGAGTGATTGCTGACAACCCGGAACACAGGGAGTTAACCTGAGCTGTGTGACAGGCTGATTACCAGCAGCTAAGGGGGTGTGTCCATGTAGGAGTGGCTGGCACGATAAGAGGCAGCCAGCTGAGTGATTGAGAGATTTAGATTCAGATGGAAGCTGAGACCAGCCAAGTGCAGAGCAGTCCAGAGGAGCTGTGTGAATGAAGGGAGCATGCTAGCTCCAGGCCGGTGCCAAGGTCCGCGGTTGTGAGGAGGGGGAAGCCGTGGTTGACCCGTGGACGCTGGTCCGGGCGTGGTTCACCTCACGTCCGGGAAGGGGCCCGTGGGGATGCCTGGTGGAACCTGTGACACAGGTAGCGAGACCCGGATCCATGCCCGGTAAGAAAAGCAGCTCCTGAATGATTGTGTGAACTGAGCACCTTGTGTGTAAATCATGCTAGGCGAGTGTAGCCGCCATTAGGTCCAGTGAAGGACTTGTTGAACCTTATAAGTACTGTATGGCTTTTTAAAAGACCCAGCGAGTGAATGTAGCCCTATGGGGCCGATGTATGAAGTGTGCCAGGCGGGCATAGACCGCCCTTGGGACCAACTCAGTGGAGTCAGTTAAAGGTCCTGATGAACCGGAATGTATGTAGCCCTTCGGGAGGCGATTGTATGTAGTGTGCCAGGCGGGCATAGACCGCCCTTGGGACCGACTCAGTGTAGTCAGTTAAAGGTCCTGATGAACCGGATTGTATGTAGCCCTTCGGGAGGCGATTGAATGTAGCCCTTTGGGAGGCGATTTTATGTAGTGTGCCAGGCGGGCATAGACCGCCTTTGGGTCCGAGTCGGAGTACTCAGTTAAAGGACCTGATGAACCGGAATGTGTGTACGAGAGGTCAGAAGCAGGGGTTAGAAGGGCTCCCGTACTGGGTAACGTGTGGTTCACCCACGGGTTACTAGGGTTTGCCAATCCCTGTTCTGAGCCCAGAGGAGCCACAGTCCATGGATGTGTATGATGGGCTGTGAGCGAGTGAAAGGACGTGTGTGGTCCATGGTGGCTTATAGGATGGATCACATATTGTATGTAAGAACCCGGTCAGGCTGGAGTCCTGATTCCGGGGTAGTATGAAGCTGAGGAAATAGAGCCAGGCGGCTGGTTCCGCCATTGGGACCCATAGGGCCCGTTGATATGGTACTTGATGTTAAATGTATGTGAAATGTATATAGGCCGGAGGCCGTAGCCACCACGGGAGCTGTTAGTAGAGCTCCAATGGGGACAGAGAGATGGTTACAGGTCCCGGGTTACAATAAGATGTCATGTGCAATAAGTGTTATGTAATGTTATATGTAAATGTATGGTGTATTTATGTATGGTGTTTATAATCAATGTGATATGTGTTCAACATGCTACCCGGGTTATGTTATTATATGTGAAAAATAAACGGGTAGACATTGGTTAAACTTATAAACACGTGTTTTGTCGTTATGCAAGCGGGTTCCCCGGGTGCTACCTCACAAGACCCTAATCAAAAAAGCAGATAAAGGGGGAGGGGTAGTTGTGTTGAAAAAGAATGATTATATTCAAGAGGCTATGAGGCAGTTAAACTCTCCTGACACATACATTAAATTAACAAGTGACCCATTTAACAATGAATTGAGGAATTTACTAAGGAAGTATGTCAATAATAAGGTAACTGGAAAAAAACAAGCAGAAAAATTAATTTTTGATTTTCCTATGAAACCATTCTGGTATTATCTACCCAAACTGCATAAGTCGGTCCTTAACCCGCCCGAACGCCCTATTGTGTCCGGGATTGGTTCTGTGACCGAACCCTTATCCCAGTACATTGATTGGATATTAAGACCTCTTCTGAAAAAAATACCCTCGTATGTGAAAGACTCTGGGGAAATGTATATAGGCCGGAGGCCGTAGCCACCACGGGAGCTGTTAGTAGAGCTCCAATGGGGACAGAGAGATGGTTACAGGTCCCGGGTTACAATAAGATGTCATGTGCAATAAGTGTTATGTAATGTTATATGTAAATGTATGGTGTATTTATGTATGGTGTTTTTAATCAATGTGATATGTGTTCAACATGCTACCCGGGTTATGTTATTATATGTGAAAAATAAACGGGTAGACATTGGTTAAACTTATAAACACGTGTTTTGTCGTTATGCAAGCGGGTTCCCGGGTGCTACCTCACAAGACCCTAATCAAAAAAGCAGATAAAGGGGGAGGGGTAGTTGTGTTGAAAAAGAATGATTATATTCAAGAGGCTATGAGGCAGTTAAACTCTCCTGACACATACATTAAATTAACAAGTGACCCATTTAACAATGAATTGAGGAATTTACTAAGGAAGTATGTCAATAATAAGGTAACTGGAAAAAAACAAGCAGAAAAATTAATTTTTGATTTTCCTATGAAACCATTCTGGTATTATCTACCCAAACTGCATAAGTCGGTCCTTAACCCGCCCGAACGCCCTATTGTGTCCGGGATTGGTTCTGTGACCGAACCCTTATCCCAGTACATTGATTGGATATTAAGACCTCTTCTGAAAAAAATACCCTCGTATGTGAAAGACTCTGGGGAAATGTATATAGGCCGGAGGCCGTAGCCACCACGGGAGCTGTTAGTAGAGCTCCAATGGGGACAGAGAGATGGTTACAGGTCCCGGGTTACAATAAGATGTCATGTGCAATAAGTGTTATGTAATGTTATATGTAAATGTATGGTGTATTTATGTATGGTGTTTATAATCAATGTGATATGTGTTCAACATGCTACCCGGGTTATGTTATTATATGTGAAAAATAAACGGGTACACATTGGTTAAACTTATAAACACGTGTTTTGTCGTTATGCAAGCGGGTTCCCCGGTTGCTACCTCACATATGGTGGAGAATGCGGGCAAGGTTGCCCGGTGAGGAATGCACCCCGGTTACAAAGGGGGGTTGGTACAGCCGAGGGCTGTGGTGCCGGAGCACCTTATATGGACTATTGTGTTGGTGCACTTTAAATGGACTTGGTTGCTATGGGCAACCGCACGACGCACCCTAGCATCTGGCCGGTGACCCAGCGAGGTCACGAAGACGTCGCACTCAAAGTACCGGGCGGCCCTAGGGGTCCCGAAGACAAAGGCGGCGTGATCAAGGTTCCGGTGACCTGAGGGGTCACGAAGTTGCCAAGACAGCGCCACATCCGGATTCTATGAACTGTGTTTGCCCCTGCTGGTTTAAGCAAGGAGGGGGGAGGTTGGACAGGAGTCACAGGTGTACAAACCGGGAGCGGTGCCACAAGGTGTTATATGGTGGCCCGGCTCCTATGGCAGTGTGTTCATCCCCCACTGGTCTGAACAAGGAGGGGGGAGGTAGGACACGGTGTACCGGTGTCCTAGGTGTACAATCCGGCAGTGTGTTTAGCCTTTATCCACAGGTGTGAGCAACGCTGTCGCCCGACTCCTAGGGCAGTGTGTTTAGCCTTTATCCACAGGCGTGAGCAACGCTGTCGCCCGACTCCTATGGCAGTGTGTTTAACCCCTACCCACGTGTGTAAACAAGGAGGAGGGTATGTGAGGCACCGCCGGCATGATCCTCATGACCGGGGCGCATCACATGCAGGATCAGGGTATGATCCTGTTCACACTGGCCGGTTTTGACTGTGATAATGCTGTGTGAACCAACTTTGAACACAAGGTTTAATGTGACTAATAAGTGGCTCATGAAATCGAGGAGTCCATGAGGAATAGGATGTAAGGAGTGATTGCTGACAACCCGGAACACAGGGACTTAACCTGAGCTGTGTGACAGGCTGATTACCAGCAGCTAATGTGGCACTCCATGGGTTAATGTGCCACAATAACATCACATGGGTTCTCTCCCCCACTACACACTGACAAACACTGCCACCTCTGGGCAAGAGGGGGAGCACCACCTGCTTCCTTAAATACTCTTGTCCATGAGGGAGAGCTCAGACCATACAGCACGGTGTAGTGCTGTGAAGAGCACACTGAGAGCAGAGTTAGCTCAGTGCAGACCTAGCAAGGGTCAGAGGAACAGGAGAACGAAAGGCAGAGGAACACATCTGGGAGCTAGAGTGACACCATCACTTGCCCCAGAAGTACGCACAGAGACGGACACCGGATCCGGTACTGTGTCTGGCACCCACAGCACAGTGAATCCAGGAACAGCGGGATCTCTAGATGCCCCCTAGTACCAGAGCGAAGCAACACGGAGGGGTCAGCACAGCATAGAGGACTCAAGTTGCCTAGCCAAGTGGTACCAGTAGCATACAGAGAGACGTGAGGAATCCCAGCAGCTCAGCTAATAGCAGCAGCCAGGACACACACACAGAGTGCAGCATAAGGACGCTGACGACCCCGGACAGGGTTGGGAGAGAGCTTAGCCCCATTACAGACTCCGTGGACTATAGCCTGCAACAACATCTGCAGTAAAGCTTTGGAAAACAGCTTTGGAGTCTGTGTATTGATTGCGACCTTTGCTCCAGATTCAGCACGGAGACAATTCCTCCCTACAGATCCAGCCTGTCAGCTCTGCAGCATCGGGAGAAGAAGGGAAGTGCACCAGTGTCGACCAAACGTGAATGTGTGTCCTCCAACTCTTCTCCACTAGCTATAACCCCAATAGACTTTAACCCTTACTGCCCCGGGGGATACAGTTCTCCCCACTGGAACTACACCATCTACGCTGCCATTCCATCACCCCCGGAGGTCCTGCAGCAGCGGCGGCCCCATCACTGGCCGCACCAAGTGGGTGGCGTCACCCGTGACATTTCCCTTGTAAATATTCCCTTTTATTGCCGAGCCAGGGACATCCCCAGTACCGTCCGGTCCGGTACCGAGTACCCTAGTCCCGTGGGGCCCGACAACCTGGCGTCACGAACAGGATCTACCCGGTCCAAAAGAATTGGACCCTGAGTGCCATCCGAACTGTATTTCTGAAAATCCGCCATTTTAGAGCGCGGGAAAAGAAAGGGGGCGGTACCCTGCATTGACGCGAACCCAGCCTCCTCCCCTGGTGCTGACGACATCCGGCGGGGAAGAAGATCCCTGCTGCGCCCCGGAACCTCCCAGAGACATCCGGACGGAAGCGGAAGACGGAGGGCGTATATTAACTAAGGGGGCCCAAGATGTCGCAGGCCGATGCACAAGACGGCAGCGGAGAAGCCGATGGAGCTGCAGCGCCGGGTCAGCCAGTAGCGTCCGGCGGTGCAGCGGCGCAAGGAACAGCATCCATAATGCCATTCCTGATGCCGTATACTCCGGGGGCAATGTGGCTGCCCCAATACTCCGGTGAGCCTAATACTTTAACTGACTTTATGCAAAAGATTAAAGAGTATTATGTGATGTATCCCCTCACTGAAGCCCAGCGTGTAGGAATGATAATGGGACAGTTAACGGGCAATGCACGGCGTGAGGTGGCGTCCTGGCTGGACACGGATAAGGACACTGTAGAGCATCTAGCAGCCAGACTGAAAGCAACTTTTGAATCTGCTGTTGATGCCCGGGCTAAGATGAGGTTCTTTGCATGCCACCAAAAACCTAAACAGAGTGCCAGGGACTTTGCCTTGAACCTGCAGGAAGTACTCAAAGCCCTTAAGCTGGCAGAACCTGCTTTAGCCCCAGGAGCTGATAAAATGCTATTTGACCAATTCATAGAGGGCCTCCATTCCCCTTCCCATCGAGGACAGTTAAGCATGGTACTGCTGCAGAACCCTGACATGACATTTACTGAGCTGAAGGATAGAGCTATCCGTCTGCAGCAGCTGGAAGAGCCGAGGGAATTAACATCTGTGCTTGACACTGCAACAGCACCTCAGCAGGCGGCAGCGCCACCGACATCTGCTATGTCAGCGACTGCTGCTGAGGCCAAATGCAGCCATCAACCAAAAGCTAGATGCCCTGACAGACACCGTGATCTCCATGGCCAAGGTCATCAAGGAACTGCGAGAGTCAAAACCTGCACCCAAGATCGAGTTGGCGACCAGCAGAGAGGATGTTCCGTGGATGAGGCCCAGAAGATACCCAGCAGCAAGAGGACGACCCAGCGATCGCTACCAACCAGATGGACAGCCCATTTGCCAGCATTGCCAGAAATCAGGCCATCTTGCTCATGAGTGTCCTTTAAACGACGATACCCTGGGCAGGCGGGCCGCTCCCCAGGAATGAACGATCAAGGCCCCTCAGCCTGGTATGACAAATTCGTGGGAGGAAAGCCGGTGATCCCTATTGTGTTGGATGGCATCCCCTTTAGTGCCTTGCTGGATACCGGATCCCAAATAACATCCATCCCACATGTTCTATATAAAAGGTACTGGGCTGATTCAGACATTACTAATGCGCCAGATGACTTTAATTTTGATATATGGGCTGGTAATGGATTGATAATACCAAAGGTTGGGTTTAGAGAGATGAATATTCAGGTTGGGAAGGTAGAATTACAGAAACAGGGTATTATAATCGTAGATGTCAACCGGCGAGACCGTGAACCCGTGATGGTGGTGGGAATGAATGTCATTGAGAAATGTTTTTCCGAAGTGTTAAGTGTTTTGCAGCAAATCGCCGAGACTGCCGGAACTGGACAACAGAGGCTTCTGCACAAAGAGATCAAAGCCCTGATGTTGAAGCAGCAGGTAGAAATCTCTGGAGGTGAGATCGGCAGTGTAAGAGAAAGTGACCCAATACCCATTGTAATTCCTCCCAAAACCGAAATGTTGGTCTGGTGTAGGGCCGCAATAGGCAACAAAGGGCAAGACTATCAAGCCCTGGTAGAACCCGTGTACTCAGACAGTAGACCGACCATACTCACTGCTAGAGGAGTGGTTGACGTACACAGGGGGAGAGTGCCCTTACGCCTATTAAACTGCGGAGAAGATGAGGTCACATTACCAAAGTATGCTACCATGGCTAAGTTGTACACGGTTGATAACAACAACATCACCGCTGCCGAGCCCTTGAACCCGTCATGTCAGGCGGATGACAATGGCTCAGAGGAGAAGCTGGAGGATTGGTGCCAAAAGTTGCATGTAGGCACCAGTTCTACACCTCCCCGTCACAAGCATGGAGTATACCGGGTAGTGAAGGAATATGAGCAGATATTCAGCAAACACCCGTTTGACTTTGGGCAGATTAAAGGGGTAGAGCACACTATACCCACAGGTAACCATCAACCTATAAAAGAAAGGTATAGACCCTTACCACCAGCTCACTACCAAACCACCAAAGATATGCTCAGAGAAATGAAATCTGCAGGGGTAATAAGAGACAGTTGTAGCCCCTGGGCAGCACCTCTAGTGTTAGTTAAAAAGAAGGATGGGACCATGAGAATGTGCGTAGATTACCGGCAGATTAATCGCATCACACATAAGGACGCATACCCATTACCTAGGATTGAGGAGTCATTAGCTGCATTAAAATCTGCTAACTACTTTTCCACCCTTGATCCTGCTAGTGGGTACTGGCAGGTTCCTGTGGCCGAGGCCGACAAGGAGAAGACAGCGTTTACTACGCCGATGGGCCTCTGTGAGTTCAATTGTATGCCGTTCGGACTCTGCAACGCACCCGGGACCTTCCAACGTCTGATGGAGAGCTGCCTAGGACACAAGAACTTTGAAACTGTCCTCCTGTACCTAGATGACGTCATAGTCTACTCGAAGACGTACGAGCAACATCTACAAGACCTGGCAGAAGTGTTCGAAGCTTTATCGGAATATGGCATGAAAATCAAGCCATCCAAATGTCACCTTCTCAAACCAAAGGTACAGTACCTGGGACATGTCGTGAGTTCAGAGGGAGTAGCACCGGATCCTGATAAAGTCACAGCAATAAGGGATTGGCCAAGACCTACGAACGTGAAAGAAGTGAGGCAATTCCTGGGCCTGGTAGGCTATTATAGATTTATCCGAGGATTCACGAAGCTGGCGGCTCCTCTGCAAGACATTCTGGTAGGACGATCAAAGAAGACTTCAAACTGTAATTCCCTGACGTGGTGGGATGAGGAAAGAGAAGATTCCTTCAATAAGCTAAAAAGTGCGCTGACGGGAGAAGAGATCCTGGCATACCCTGATTACCATCAACCATTCATTCTTTACACGGATGCCAGCAACGTGGGACTGGGAGCAGTATTGTCGCAGAAGCAAGGAGGCAAAGAAAGAGTTATTGCCTTTGCAAGCAGGAAGCTCCGGCCTACAGAACGAAATCCCGAGAACTACAGCTCCTTCAAGTTAGAGCTACTGGCAGTAGTTTGGGCTGTGACTGAACGCTTTAAACATTACTTGGCAGGTGCAGAATTTACCATCTACATGGATAACAACCCGTTGCCTCACCTGGACACAGCAAAATTAGGTGCTCTGGAGCAGCGATGGATAGCCCGGCTATCTAACTACAACTTTGTCATCAAATATCGGGCAGGCCGCAAGAATGGGAACGCAGATGCCTTATCCCGGATGCCGCACCTGAAAGACGTGGAAGAGGAACCGGAAGAGTTGGAAGAGATTGAACTACCGGCCTTTCATCGTTCAAGGGTAGAAGATTATCAACCCGGCATCTACCAAAAGAAACAGGAAGTAAATCTTAACCCGTTAAGACACTACGAATGGGCCGAAACCCAAGATACTGATCCAGCCGTGAAGCTAGTGAAAGAACTGCTTACGCAACAACATGCACACCCTGATCAGAATGCCCCAGCTGAAGCTATACAGCTATGGAGAGATAGAGGCAAGTTGTTCCTGCATCAAGGAAAGCTCTGTAGACAATTTACCAATCCCAAGACGCATGAACTGGTCTGGCAAATAATCGTGCCCAAGCGAGACACCCAAATGGTCTTAGAAGCTTATCATGACAACGCAGGTCATTTCGGATGGAAGAAGTTAGAAGCAATCCTGAGAGACAGATTCTATTGGGTTGGCATGAGAAGATCCATTGAACTATGGTGCAGAAGATGTGCCGCATGCAACCTCAGAAGAAAAGATCTACAGAAAGCTCCGCTTCAACCAATAGTAACCAAGCAGCCACTTGAACTAGTCGCATTAGATCACGTCAAGTTGTCACCAAGCCGGTCAGGCTATGTCTATGCCTTAACCATCGTGGACCATTACTCACGCTTCTTAGTGGTGGTACCCGTCAAAGACTTGACAGCAAAGACGGCAGCAAAAGCATTCCAGACGCATTTCTGTAGACCACATGGTTACCCAGAACAAGTCCTTACAGACCAAGGTCCAGCTTTTGAATCAGAACTATTTAAGGAATTCTGCAATATGTACGGTTGCAAGAAGATTCGCACAACAACGTATCATCCCCAAACAAATGGTCTATGCGAGAAAATGAATCATATCGTAATCGAACTGTTAAAGACTTTACCAGAATCAGAAAGAAACCAGTGGCCAGATAAATTACCTGATTTGGTAGACTTATACAACCATGTCCCTGTGAGTTCTACAAACTGCACTCCAGCCTACCTTATGCGTGCAAGACCCGGTAAATTACCAATTGATTTAGAAATGGGAATTGAAAAACCAGATACAGAAGTAGAAGAAACAGATTGGGATACCAAACGTCAGAAGCAGTATCAACAAGTGCAAGATTGTGTAGAGAGAAACCTACAACAAGCAAGAGCAAGACAAGAGAAGGCTTTTAACAAACATGCTCAAGCAATGCCATTACAAGAAGGTGAACAAGTTCTCAAGAGAAAGAGACGTACAAGCAAACTGGATAATCAGTGGGAAACCGTCCCATACACAATCTTACCATCTAACCTAGACAATGTTAAAACCTGTTTGATAAGTAAAGATGAAGGAAGAACTTCACAAGTCGTATCTCGTGATCAACTCAAATTGTGTCCTGAAACCCTGAAGACACCTGAAGTCATAGAACCCGTACAAGTCCAACCTATCCAAGAAAAAGAAGTATTCCACACGGTACTAGGAGATTTTCCTAAAACATGGCCAAATTACCATGGAGCAGTTGTCGTACCAATGATTGCATTCCCTTCAATGATGGACTCAAAACCAGAACCTGTGTTACCAGAACCTGTGTTACCAGAACCTGTGTTACCAGAACCCTGTGTTACCAGAAGAAGACCCAAGACTTGAAGAACTGGAAGAACTGGAAGTAGAATCCGAAGAGGAAGGACAAATTCCTGGTCCCAGCGAACTTGCCAGTCCTGCAGTCAGACCACCATCTGTCATAACACCATGCACCCCAAATAGGTACACGTCTACTCACACTTTCAGACTAACTCCACCAACATTGCGCAGATCAGAGCGTAGGACCCAAGGTCAGTTACCAGCTAGGTACAAAGATTAAAATGCAGAATTAAATATGTAATGTAAATATGTTTGTTTAAATGTAAAGTAAACGTAAATTGAGTCCAGTAGACTGTGTCCAAGAGGGTGGAGGAACTGGATTGACCCCCATGTACATAAAGTTAGGGAAAGAAAGTGCCTGGGGGTGGTGTAGCGAATTCAGGCCTCCTAAGCAGAAACGCCCGTGGACAAATGTATATAGTTATTGCAACGTTAAAAAGCCCAGTACCTACAGAGACTATCCTGTATGAACTTTGAACTATCTCCTTATTTACTTATGGACCATATATACCACGGACTGGTTGTGGTAAGAACTCTCTTGTATATATTCATCAGCCCGGAGGCAATAGACTAAACCTCCGAAAGGACTGCTTTTTGACTTTCGAACTCTTTTTCACATTTTAGTGATTTTTGTACTTTTTCATTTTTAAGTTTATGTCGATATTAATTGTGTTTAATTGTTTGTTTACTTGTTTTTCTACAGTCCCGGAGTACTGTATTTAACTAAGGGGGAATGTGGCACCCCATGGGTTAATGTGCCACAATAACATCACATGGGTTCTCTCCCCCACTACACACTGACAAACACTACCACCTCTGGGCAAGAGAGGGAGCACCACCTGCTTCCTTAAATACTCTTGTCCATGAGGGAGAGCTCAGACCGTACAGCACGGTGTAGTGCTGTGAAGAGCACACTGAGAGCAGAGTTAGCTTAGTGCAGACCTAGCAAGGGTCAGAGGAACAGGAGAACGAAAGGCAGAGGAACACATCTGGGAGCTAGAGTGACACCATCACTTGCCCCAGAAGTACGCACAGAGACGGACACCGGATCCGGTACTGTGTCTGGCACCCACAGCACAGTGAATCCAGGAACAGAGGGATCTCTAGATGCCCCCTAGTACCAGAGCGAAGCAACACGGAGGGGTCAGCACAGCATAGAGGACTCAAGTTGCCTAGCCAAGTGGTACCAGTAGCATACAGAGAGACGTGAGGAATCCCAGCAGCTCAGCTAATAGCAGCAACCAGGACACACACACAGAGTGCAGCATAAGGACGCTGACGACCCCGGACAGGGTTGGGAGAGAGCTTAGCCCCATTACAGACTCCGTGGACTATAGCCTGCAACAACATCTGCAGTAAAGCTTTGGAAAACAGCTTTGGAGTCTGTGTATTGATTGCGACCTTTCCTCCAGATTCAGCACGGAGACAATTCCTCCCTACAGATCCAGCCTGTCAGCTCTGCAGCATCGGGAGAAGAAGGGAAGTGCACCAGTGTCGACCAAACGTGAATGTGTGTCCTCCAACTCTTCTCCACTAGCTATAACCCCAATAGACTTTAACCCTTACTGCCCCGGGGGATACAGTTCTCCCCACTGGAACTACACCATCTACGCTGCCATTCCATCACCCCCGGAGGTCCTGCAGCAGCGGCGGCCCCATCACTGGCCGCACCAAGTGGGTGGCGTCACCCGTGACATTTCCCTTGTAAATATTCCCTTTTATTGCCGAGCCAGGGACAAGGTCCGGACCAAGCCACCTGTGACATTCCCAGTACCGTCCGGTCCGGTACCGAGTACCCCAGTCCCGTGGGGCCCGACACTAAGGGGGTGTGTCCATGTAGGAGTGGCTGGCACGATAAGAGGCAGCCAGCTGAGTGATTGAGAGATTTAGATTCAGATGGAAGCTGAGACCAGCCAAGTGCAGAGCAGTCCAGAGGAGCTGTGTGAATGAAGGGAGCATGCTAGCTCCAGGCCGGTGCCAAGGTCCGCGGTTGTGACAGCACCTGGAGGGGGAAGCCGTGGTTGACCCGTGGACGCTGGTCCGGGCGTGGTTCACCTCACGTCCGGGAAGGGGCCCGTGGGGATGCCTGGTGGAACCTGTGACACAGGTAGCGAGACCCGGATCCATGCCCGGTAAGAAAAGCAGTTCCTGAATGATTGTGTGAACTGTGCACCTTGTGTGTAAATCATGCTAGGCGAGTGTAGCCGCCATTAGGTCCAGTGAAGGACTTGTTGAACCTTATAAGTACTGTATGGCTTTTTAAAAGACCCAGCGAGTGAATGTAGCCCTATGGGGCCGATGTATGAAGTGTGCCTGGCGGGCATAGACCGCCCTTGGGACCGAATCAGTGGAGTCAGTTAAAGGTCCTGATGAACCGGAATGTATGTAGCCCTTCGGGAGGCGATTGTATGTAGTGTGCCAGGCGGGCATAGACCGCCCTTGGGACCGACTCAGTGTAGTCAGTTAAAGGTCCTGATGAACCGGATTGTATGTAGCCCTTCGGGAGGCGATTTTATGTAGTGTGCCAGGCGGGCATAGACCGCCTTTGGGTCCGAGTCGGAGTACTCAGTTAAAGGACCTGATGAACCGGAATGTGTGTACGAGAGGTCAGAAGCAGGGGTTAGAAGGGCTCCCGTACTGGGTAACGTGTGGTTCACCCCACGGGTTACTAGGGTTTGCCAATCCCTGTTCTGAGCCCAGAGGAGCCACAGTCCATGGATGTGTATGATGGGCTGTGAGCGAGTGAAAGGACGTGTGTGGTCCATGGTGGCTTATAGGATGGATCACATATTGTATGTAAGAACCCGGTCAGGCTGGAGTCCTGATTCCGGGGTAGTATGAAGCTGAGGAAATAGAGCCAGGCGGCTGGTTCCGCCATTGGGACCCATAGGGCCCGTTGATATGGTACTTGATGTTAAATGTATGTGAAATGTATATAGGCCGGAGGCCGTAGCCACCACGGGAGCTGTTAGTAGAGCTCCAATGGGGACAGAGAGATGGTTACAGGTCCCGGGTTACAATAAGATGTCATGTGCAATAAGTGTTATGTAATGTTATATGTAAATGTATGGTGTATTTATGTATGGTGTTTATAATCAATGTGATATGTGTTCAACATGCTACCCGGGTTATGTTATTATATGTGAAAAATAAACGGGTACACATTGGTTAAACTTATAAACACGTGTTTTGTCGTTATGCAGACTAATTCCCTGGATCAACATCCTATCAAAGGATCTAGTATACAGTATATAACTGGTAATATTGTAGTTTTCAAGAAAGGCATCCAGGCCCTTCTTAAATGTTAGTAGTGAGTCACTCATTACAACATCATGTGGCAGAGAGTTCCATAGTCTCACTGCTCTTACAGTAAAGAATCCACGTCTGTGATTATGATTAAACCTTCTTTCCTCCAGACGTAGAGGATGCCCCCTTGTCCCCGTCTCAGGCCTAAGAGTAAAGAGATCATTAAAAAGGTCTCTGTACTGTCCCCTCATATATTTATACATTATTATAAGATCACCCCTAAGCCTTCATTTTTCCAAGCTAAATAACCCCAAGTTTAATAACATGTCTTGGTATTGCAGACCCCTCAGTCCTCTAATAACCTTGGTCGCTCTTCTCTGGACCCGCTCTAGTTCAGCTATGTCTTCCTTATACACCGGAGACCAGAATTGTACACAGTATTCTAAGTGTGGTCGCACTAGTGACTTGTATAGAGGTAAAATTATGTTCTCCTCATGAGCATCTATGCCTCTTTTAATGCATCCCATTATTTTATTTGCCTTTGCAGCAGCTGCCTGACACTGGCCACTAAATGTGAGTTTGTCATCTACCCAAACACCTAGGTCTTTTTCCGTGACAGTTTTGCCCAGTGTTTTACATTAAGCACATAATTATACCTTTTGTTTCCTCTGCCCAAGTGCATGACCTTACATTTATCCCCATTAAAGCTCATTTGCCATTTATCAGCCCAAGCTTCTAGTTTACATAAATCCTCCTGTAATATAAAATTGTCCTCCTCTGTATTGATTACCCTGCAGAGTTTAGTGTCATCAGCAAATATTGATATTCTACTCTGTATGCCCTCTACAAGGTCATTAATAAATATATTAAAAAGAAGCGGGCCCAACACTGACCCCTGGGGTACCCCACTGTTAACTGTTACCCATTCAGAGTGTGTTCCATTAATAACCACCCTTTGTTTCCTATCGCTAAGCCAGTTTTTAACCCACTTACACATATTTTCCAATATCCCCATTGTTCTCATTTTATGTATCAACCTTTTGTGCGGCACCGTATCAAAAGCTTTTGAAAAGTCCATATACACCACATCCACTACATTTCTTTGGTCCAATCCAGAACTTACTTCTTCATAGAAGCTTATCAGATTAGTTTGACAGGAACGGTCCCTCATAAAACCATGTTGATATTGGGTCATGAGGTTATTTTTCTTCAGATACTCCAGTATAGCATCTCTTAGAAAACCCTCTAGGATTTTACCCACAGTAGAAGTTAAGCTTACTGGCCTATAATTTCCAAGTTCAGTTTTTGTCCCCTTTTTGAATATTGGCACCACATTTGCTATACGCCAGTCCTGTGGTACAGACCCTGTTATTATGGAATCTTTAAAGATTAAAAATAATGGTCTATCTATGACAGTACTTAATTCCTGCAGTTTTCTGGGGTGTATCCCATCCGGGCCCGGAGATTTGTCAATTTTAGTGATTTTTAGGCGATGCCGTACTTCCTGCTGGGTTAAGTGTAATGGATTAATATTTCATAATAATATTAATAAGTTGCCTGCCCCTGACCAAATCAATATAGACCAAACGCCGGCATTGAAAAGTAGTAGACACCAGACACACAGAGTCAGATGTACACTCTTCCTTGGTCTGTCCCAAGCTCCAAGTCCCTGTTTATTATAAGACATGAGGTTTTTGTTCAATAAGGGGCTCGGTCAGCCCTACTCAGATGTATTCATTGGTCAGTGGGTTAGTCCATGGGCGGATCCATGAGGTCATCAGGGGTGTGGTCTTGATCGAGTATGTTATTCTGTGATTGGTCAGTCTTCCCTGACCTCCAGCTTCGGTGATTAATCAGTCTTCTTTGGACTCCATCTTGCTCTCAGCACATGGTGTGATGTGGCAGGAAATGGCAGCCATGTTTAAATCCCAACTTATACAATGTAAAATAATACACTCTATATAGATCATTTCTCCCATGCCCTTATGTCTTAAGGTTAATTAAGTATTTGATCCTATGGCTCTCCTCAACAGTCCCCCCTAAATACTTTATTAACCTGTCCCTACTAGAGCCTATTACATCTGCCCGTTAGCTGAGAATTGATAACCATTAAACCCCCCTTGATACAGACTTCACAATTATGAACTATTTGATGTGTCTACCCCACCTATTATAACTTAGAGGAATACGGACCCATCTAGTTGGAGACTATAAAAGACTGACGAGGGCCTAGCTGTTCTAGGTCTACAGAATAACTAACCTCTTGAGCTAGGAAAATGAGAACTGATGTCTCCCAATCATCTTCCTTACACAGGGAAGGATACAACAAACAATAGATGCAATAACTAAGATGACAAGGATAACAAAGCCTATCTAAACCAGCCATCTCTGCCATCCCTTCATCTACAGAAAGTATTGGTCCCGGGGATCTTCTACATCTGAATTCCTTTATTATTCTTATTGTAGAGAATTCAGTATCTGTACGGCTGCTGTAACCTTCCCGGCGGGACCTGTGTTATCTGGAATATATGTACAATTTTACAAACACCTCCTTATTTTGCTAATAACATGTCCAGGTCCATTCTATTTTGGAGCACCATTATCGATGTAGGGCCAAGTTGGTCGGCTAAACTTTGAAGGTCTTCTGTAGTATAATTGACGAATCTCTGTTAATCATAGATGTAATTGATCTAGACTATATTCTTACTTATGGCCATTAGGGGTGAGATAAAGGATTCAAAACCTACTTTAACTTGATCTCTGGCTTAAAATACATGCGATATGAACAATTCTTATGAACAATTCTTATGAACAATTCTGGGTATATCAGGAGGTATATAGGATCGCGCTATCCGTGTCCTCGGGCCTTTCCTACCTGCTTCACCTCAGTTCCCTGCCTGGATACCCAGAATTGTATCACAACACTCATGGATGGACATTTCTGTCTCAGAACCATATTCTACCACCAGAGATTATTTGATAATGTTTCCCTTTACACATTAACCCGATTACCTTGAAAAGAACACAAAATAACGTAAAATAGCGCTTTTACGGCTACATATACAAGTTATTAGAGTAATGTCAGTTATACACAGTGTTATCTACCCTTGAACTAATGGTTTGCTCAGGAACGTGAATGTTTCTCCCTCACTGAGTCCTCATTTATATCGTGTTCCTGTAACCATTTGCCTTGATATTCCGTATGTATATCAGACATAATGTGGAGTTATTAGGTCATATATGTGACAGTGTATCACTATGTGGTGTATGTCAGTGACTATCTTATCGGAGTTCATCATCTGCTGGTGGGGAGTCTCCAACAGTTGCCGCGTCCTTTTCCCTCAGTCTCCACTGAAGTTGCTGTAATTCGGAGTAGCTGGATCGGCCATCTAATCTCAGCTCACGGCTCTTTCTCGCATCTTTTCAGGATCACCCGGTCTCCTGACATGAGACCATGCGCTCCTGACACTGATTTAGGATCTGGAATTGAAGAGCACATCTCTTTATCACACTATTTAATCAATTATTTAAGGCTTGGACATCGCTGGTGATTTCATCTGTGGGAAATAAAACACAAATTCTGAAGAACATTGCCTGTAATTCTCCTTACTTGAAGATAGCAACGCAGTGTTTAACCCTTTCCTAACGGGATACTCATCTCACTGATGCTGTTACTGCAGCAACTACTGTATCTATTGACCTGTTAACCCCCCTAGGTGAGAGGCTCATCGGGTCCCATTCATTTAATATCACACTAAACTTTATTACACACTTACTTTATAGAAAATACAACCCTGTTTAAGGTGTTGGATCGAGAATTATCTTATTTTAACTTATTTACTGAGGAGGAAAATTAAACAAAAACAAACATTTCATCTGTGTCTTGCCCGTCTCCTCTACCTTGCACCTTTAATGTTAATCTCCCATTCATATTGTCCACTGTCTTATGCATGATACGTATTGTAGAAAGCTGCTGACTCCACCTAATGTGCAGCTGTCTTTATCATCTATCTGCAATCACTGTAATGGTAGAGTGGACGAGGGGTGCATTCGTGGTTCTGCGGGGTCACTACAGATTCTCTTCCATCGTACCAGTCACACATCATACAAGACTGGGTGTAGTCGGCCACCTTGGTATCCTGGTGCCACCCAAACCTTGTCCACTAAAACACAGGTAGCAGTTAATGACAAATGAGTTAGTTCTTGGGTTACCTGAGCCATCATTGAGAAGAGAGTCGTGGTAGTGAAAGCTTACTGCCTGGTGTCTACAGACCTTCCTCAGCTGGCTCCCTGCGTGTTGCACTCCTTTCCATTCGATCACCTGTTTCTGCGGGAATAAGAACATCAGGAGTGACAGGGGCCCCTGGTGCCCGGTTCTGCCCTGGTGCCCGGGTCTGCCCTGGTGCCCGGGTCTGAGACTCTCGACTCTAGGCCTCTTCACAGCTTCTGGCAGCTGCACCTGTGCAGGCATTTCCTCAGGCTCGAGCGCCAGCTCAGGTGTGAGCTGTACCTGGACTCTGCCAGGCTTATCTTATAGCAGGAAAGCCTCCATTATATGCTCATGCACTCTCTGCGGTCTCTATAGGTCTTTATGTGACTCTAGGAAAGATCTGCAGATCATCTACCCTTTGCAATCTACCCATTCCAGTGATTGCAGATCCCCATCTACCTCCTCATGGCGATATGTGAAGAGGGAGTGGTTTTGCTTTATTACCTCCTGTTGTGTAATCACAGCACATCCAGTGGTAGAATCCACGAACATCTGTAAAATAACTCACAATCTGCCTTAGTAATGAGCTCATGTGGGACATGTTCACACCCTGCGATCCCGAGGTGGATGTATGTGTTTGCTGTGTCCTCTATTTAAGACAAAAATATAAAGAAAAGACGTAAATAAATAAACTATTAAAACTTTAAAAAACATTGGAAACAAGCACTAACTTTCCATCTCTTTCCCCCCTTTTTGAATCCAATATCCAAAGCATATCTGGATTCAAAAATTATGTTGTTAGCTGAATTTCATATGTGGAGCCTGAAAGGATTATGTAAAGGTCCCACTCCCTAGATTATAGCTAACAATGAATACAATAAGGCTATGTGCACATGATGAACATTTGGGGTGTAAATTTTCTGCATCAAATCTGCATCTTCTGGCAAAAAGAAAACACACGAAATCTGCAAGAACAATAAAAAATTAGATAACGTGCACAACACTTCTGAAGTCTCAGCATCTTCACTGGTGTCAGAATAGATGTGAAGATTTGTGACAAAATTATACAGCAAAAAGCACAATAAACCTCACTATGTGCACAAAGCCCAAATATTATGTTATGTTATGTGTAACTGTAATGAGGACTCCATGCTGTGGGCTCGTCACCCCCCAGTGATGGGGCCCCTCCAGGCCTCTGATGATGTAAATCATGGTCTGGAGATACTTTAGGTTGCTGTATTGAAAATATATCAGTGCAGAGACATGGAATAGAAATGCAAATCACCTGGAATTGATTTGCTAATTAGGTAAATCCAGCAGACTGCTCCAGTATCATGAATAAATCTACATTTATGTGAAAAAAGGTGTCCATTATTAAAATATTTGGGGTTGAAGCAGTAAAAATTAAAAACTATTGATAATTACTTTTACCAATACCCTAAAGTGAGACTATAAAAATAAAATAAAACATGATCTGGGAAGAATTAGATGTTAAAATGTAGATAAAAGATACAATGAAGCATGTGGCCTGTGCATGGCTGCCATGGTAGGTGGTGGGGGCGGTGTCTCTGACTCACCGTGGCCGGGACTCCGGTTTAGACAGGCGATGCTTCCTTCCTCCTTGTCACGGGTGGACCGCGCCTGCTGGTAGTGGGGCCCGGTGTAGTGCAGATCAAAAGTGTTGAAGACGTCTTGGTGGAACAGATTAAAGAGGTTTTAATTTATTCGTGACGCCACCTATGAGTAGTTTTGGTAAGGGCTACCGACGCTGCGGAGCCCCCGGGGATGGATAGCAGCAAGATGTTACTGTGGAGCCCCAAGGGACGTGGGGTACTCGGTACCGGACCGATCTGCTGCTGGGGATGTCACTGGTGGCCTGGTCCGGACCGTGTCCCTGGCTCAGCACAATAAAAGGGGAATATTTACAGGGGATTGTCACGGGTGACGCCACCCACTTGGTGCGGCCAGCAATGGGGCCGCCGCTGCTGCAGAACCTCCGGGGGTGATGGAATGGCAGCGAAGGTGGTACAGTTCCAGTGGGGAGAACTATGTCCCCCGGGGCAGCAAAGAGTTAAAGTCTATTGGTCTGTGTGAGCACACTTACTTGGCAGCTGCAGGGATCTCTCCTCAGCGTTGGTGCTGACAGGCTGTGGCTCTGCAGGTTGAAGTCTTTCTGGTGCAAGCCTGTATGGGAGAAAGGGTCTGCAGATGGAAGCAGGCAGGAGACAATGCAGGGTTTCCAAAGCTTTACTTAGTTCTTTCAGTCAGCTTACAAGTCATTTACTGTTCTCTACACAGCTCTTAACATTCGGTTGCATTCTCCCTTTCCGGGTTCCCTTCTCTCCTGCAGCCAGGCTCCTCTCTCCTTGTGACCCCTCACACAGTCTTTAAGTGTGCCTTTCCGGGCTATTACTCTCTTTCTCCGTCTTACACGGGTGTATGCGGACGCTGAACAGTATAGCGGTGACTCGGGCTTCTGTGAGTCCTAGTGTGTCACTGAGCTGCCTGTTCTTTGGGTTAGGAACTCCAGCTTGAAACTAAAGCTCCCCGTCAGTGAATCTGGGGATACCGGGTGGATCGTCGGTCCCCTTCAGAGCTGACACTCTGCCTTTGCCCAGCCTGCAGTAGTCTGCAGCATTAAACTACCAGGCTCCTTCCTCTGTGTTCCTTCCAGTATATATGAGGGCTACTCCGCCTGCAGTTGGTTGCTTGAGCTGTAATTCTAGGGCCCCGGGTTACACCGTCCCTCTCGGCTCTCTCACACTCCTGGTGGTTTCAGCATCTTGGATGGGCTTTTCCCCCCCATCTGGCTCGCATTGGCTCAGTACGGGTCAGCGCTCCTCAGCTTAGGCTCTTCCAGGACGTATGGCTCTCTCCTGCTCAGCTTCAGCTCAACCTCCTGCTGTTCTGTAGCCTTTCTATCTCAGCTCACTCTGCTCTTGGTCTTTGCTTCTCAGCTACTTCAGCCTACTAACTTCCTTTACTCCTCCCCCTCTCTATATACTGTCAGTCACCTGACCTTCTGGTGTGCCCAACCCACTCCTCATCCACCACTCCTTCTGGTCTCATATAGTGTCTGACCTCAGAGCTGGATGTGAACCCTCTCTATGCGTGGGGATGTGGGCTGTGAGGGTGTAGTGTTTACTATGTCCTAACTGCCTGGCTGCAGTACCCTTTGTGGCCACCTGTACGCAGGGGCGCCACATTCTCCCGGAGTTAAACAGCGCGTCCGCGCGCGACTCGACATTGGTTACCCTGAAAACATTTTTATATTATATAACAATAAACATTACGAATTCTTGGTTTCTTCCCTTCCGGGAGGCACGATTCTTGGAACGTTACATTAACTATAAACATGTGCATGGGTATTTATACTCATCTTTTACCCTCTCTTCTCTATAAAAGACATTATAAGACATTACTTCGTATAAAAGTATAAAATCTTTCTTCTTTTCAAAAAGTGCTAAAACTTTCAAAAATTTTCAAAAAGTGCAAAAGTCTCAATAAGCAGCTTTAAAGTTCTGGATTCAAAACAGTCACTTGCACAATCTCGCGTGCAGTTGGTCTTAAAACCAAAGGGGAGCACACAAGTGTGCTTAACTATTTACAAGAGAGTTCTTATCAAGTCATTGTTCATGATATCGATTGTTCAGGTAAAACACATAAGACAGACAGGGGAATGCTAGCATTCACTCAGGTAAGGTTGGGGGAGCAATAAGGAACAATGTACATTCACACTTACAAGTCTTCATCTGTACTTCTTTAAGGACCCGTGTTCACTCCTTCGCTTGCTTCCATGGCAGCGTCTGCGGTGCTGACCTCCTCTTGGGGAACAGCTCCAGGTGTTGCAGAGCGTCAATTAGCAGGTAGCTCTCCGGTGTCTGAGTGATGGCATCTTTGGTGAGCACCGGGGTCTCAAGTATGACGACAGGATCCGTGTTGGTCGCCACATCAGTGTAGCTTGACTCATATAAGTCATCTCGCACTTCACAATATTCTGCAGTCGAGGCTTCATCTTTTTCTGCTTGCAAACAGAGTCTCTTGACTTGGAGGCCGTACGGGCCGCGCTCGCCTTGTGCAATGTGGTATGATACCCACTCGCCGATCTCGACCTGGCGATCTGGATGGTCTGGCGGGAGCTCCTCTTCCACCTCTCTTTTATTGATAAATATATCATACCGCCCTCCGAGTTCGCGGGCGAAGGCGTAACCTCTTTCTCGGATGGCCTTTACGATCTGGCCCTCGTGTCTTGGGGAGTCCTGAATCTCACGGTCGCGGCGGGCTACGTTCTTAGCCTCTTTGGCGCGGGCTACCAGCTCCTGCTTCTGTGCCAGCCTCTCGACCTCCTCTTTCTCCCACCTCCGCACACATCTCCGGATGTATTCCTCTCTGGTTACGACCTCCGCGGGGCCTACTTCACCTCCAGGATCTCCTAGGAAGCCCATCAGATCTTGACAGTCTTTACTCCGCTCCCACCAGCAACGCAGTTGCTCCCTCTCACCTCGAGTGTCTTTGGTGCAGGGATCAGGGGCTCCGGCAGCTTCAGGAACCCTTCCGGTAGAGCTCCGAGCGGGTCGACATCTCTCCATGCCTGGTTCACGATAGCTGGCGGGGGTACTCACATCCACAAGTACAGCAGTATGGCCTTCGGCGTCGCTTGCGGCACGTCCGTGCTCTTCGACCCGGCCGGGTCGCTGTAGCCGGACTTCGTAGTTCGGGCTGCGGTCGATGTCTATCTGGATCCGGGTTCTGTTAGCTTCCTGAACCCGTGTCATCCTCGGGGGCAGCAGCCGCAATACACCCCTCCGGGTGTCTAGGATGCGAGGACGCTCTTCTCCGCCTTCCGCCATCTCTGCACGATCACACGGGGTCTCTCCTCGGCCGGGTTCCTCCACTAAATCTTTCTGTGGGCCCTCCGGGATCACGCGTGGTCTCTCGCACAGAGCGCTCTTCAGTGCGTCCTCCGCTTCCGTCCTCGTGTCTCTGAATGGCGACTGCTTCTCTTCCGGTTGCCTGCTCCGCCCCCTCCTGATGACGATTTCCTTCTCAGTTCGCGCCAGATCTTTGGTAGGAGGGTCTAGGGGCGGCGGCTCTTCTTTGAGAGTGACAGCTGGCTCTCCCGGAGTTAAGGAGAGCCAGGGCGGGACCTTCTTTTCGCGCCTTGGACCGGACCGGCCCACGATGGGAGGCTTAGGAACGCCCCCTCTGCACATGGCGCTAGTCCCTGATGGCCGCCATTAGGGTCAGATTTGGCGGGAAAAGTCCAGAACTCAGGATTTAGGCACACAAGGTCCAATTCTTTTGGACCGGGTAGATCCTGTTCGTGACGCCAGGTTGTGGAGCCCCAAGGGACGTGGGGTACTCGGTACCGGACCGATCTGCTGCTGGGGATGTCACTGGTGGCCTGGTCCGGACCGTGTCCCTGGCTCAGCACAATAAAAGGGGAATATTTACAGGGGATTGTCACGGGTGACGCCACCCACTTGGTGCGGCCAGCAATGGGGCCGCCGCTGCTGCAGAACCTCCGGGGGTGATGGAATGGCAGCGAAGGTGGTACAGTTCCAGTGGGGAGAACTATGTCCCCCGGGGCAGCAAAGAGTTAAAGTCTATTGGTCTGTGTGAGCACACTTACTTGGCAGCTGCAGGGATCTCTCCTCAGCGTTGGTGCTGACAGGCTGTGGCTCTGCAGGTTGAAGTCTTTCTGGTGCAAGCCTGTATGGGAGAAAGGGTCTGCAGATGGAAGCAGGCAGGAGACAATGCAGGGTTTCCAAAGCTTTACTTAGTTCTTTCAGTCAGCTTACAAGTCATTTACTGTTCTCTACACAGCTCTTAACATTCGGTTGCATTCTCCCTTTCCGGGTTCCCTTCTCTCCTGCAGCCAGGCTCCTCTCTCCTTGTGACCCCTCACACAGTCTTTAAGTGTGCCTTTCCGGGCTATTACTCTCTTTCTCCGTCTTACACGGGTGTATGCGGACGCTGAACAGTATAGCGGTGACTCGGGCTTCTGTGAGTCCTAGTGTGTCACTGAGCTGCCTGTTCTTTGGGTTAGGAACTCCAGCTTGAAACTAAAGCTCCCCGTCAGTGAATCTGGGGATACCGGGTGGATCGTCGGTCCCCTTCAGAGCTGACACTCTGCCTTTGCCCAGCCTGCAGTAGTCTGCAGCATTAAACTACCAGGCTCCTTCCTCTGTGTTCCTTCCAGTATATATGAGGGCTACTCCGCCTGCAGTTGGTTGCTTGAGCTGTAATTCTAGGGCCCCGGGTTACACCGTCCCTCTCGGCTCTCTCACACTCCTGGTGGTTTCAGCATCTTGGATGGGCTTTTTCCCCCCATCTGGCTCGCATTGGCTCAGTACGGGTCAGCGCTCCTCAGCTTAGGCTCTTCCAGGACGTATGGCTCTCTCCTGCTCAGCTTCAGCTCAACCTCCTGCTGTTCTGTAGCCTTTCTATCTCAGCTCACTCTGCTCTTGGTCTTTGCTTCTCAGCTACTTCAGCCTACTAACTTCCTTTACTCCTCCCCCTCTCTATATACTGTCAGTCACCTGACCTTCTGGTGTGCCCAACCCACTCCTCATCCACCACTCCTTCTGGTCTCATATAGTGTCTGACCTCAGAGCTGGATGTGAACCCTCTCTATGCGTGGGGATGTGGGCTGTGAGGGTGTAGTGTTTACTATGTCCTAACTGCCTGGCTGCAGTACCCTTTGTGGCCACCTGTACGCAGGGGCGCCACATTACGCTCCCCACAGGCTGAGCGGTGATCCCCGGAGGCTGGAGCTGCTCAAGATGTTGTGCGGCAGCTGCGGTTACCTTGTAATGCGGACGGACAGTTCATAAGGAAGCATGGACACAGAAAGTCTCTGCAACGGGTCTCTACTGTAACCAGCAGGCAGTACATGGCATACAGTGGTTGAGTAGTAGACCGGGTGGACTCAGCAGTGATGGTGTCCCTTAGAGATCCGCAGTGTTCCTCCATTCTACCTAATTTGTTCTCCAGTGTCGCCCAGGAATACCAGGTCGGGTACAGGGAGGCTGCTTCAATGCCCTATCCATGATATACGTTCTGGATGTTTTGGGGAGCATTGGGTCCCTCAGTGGGTACACCGCTGGTTAGACGACTGGAAGTTGGCTGGTGGTGGGGTGCTCCTTTGAAGCTGCTCCTCCACTCTTCTGGTTCGCGTGGCAGAGGTGAACTGCTGCCAGCTTCGGTACCAGTGAACCGGCTGTAAGTTGTGGGCACGGGAGTCTTTTGGGAACCCGTGTAGATTTGCCCAGTCCCGGTAGTTAAGGCCTCAGGTGCTGACACCCGACCGGTGACGGCCCAGGGGCCCGCACGGAGTGCGGAGCCCCCGCTCCTCTCCAAGTTCTCTGTTCTAGGCTCTGCTCTAGATTCCAGACTCCTTCGTTCTGTTCTAGACTATTGTGTGTTCTACTACACTTCCCTAACACTCCACCCCTAGGACCTATGATTGGTCCTCTATTCTAGGTGTTGCATGTTGGGTTGGATCTCTATGTTAACCGGATCATTGCTGAGTCAGAGGATATTGCGGCTGCATTTATGGCTGCAATACCCTCTTGTGACGCACTCGTTGCGGGGCGCCACATCTCTCTGTGGGACTGGCCTGGTTTGCATCAAGTCTCCTCCCCCCAATTCAAACAGTAGCTACAGTCAGGTCATTCACACTTCCTGTTGGATAGAGAGAGGTCATGGACATAACTCCTGCAATATTTATTTATTTTTTTTTCACTTTTCCCGTGGAGTCATAATGATGTCATAATGATGAAATACTGCATTCTTCCCCTGGATTATCCTTCCACCGTTGGCAATTTTTTTTTTTTTTATCATCTCATCTATGAGGTACAGTACCTACAAGTAGTATTCAACCCCTGCAGATTTAGGTGGTTTGATAAGATGCCAATAAGTTAGAGCCTTCAAACTACAAACGAGAGTAGGATTTATTAACAAAAGCATAAATCTTACAAACCAAAAAGTTATGTTGCTCAGTTGAATTTTTATAAATTTTAAACATAAAAGTGTGGGTCAATTATTATTCAACCCCTATGTTTAATATTTTGTGGAATAACCCTTGTTTGCAATTACAGCTAATAATCATCTTTTATAAGACCTGATCAGGCCGGCACATGTCTCTGGAGTTATCTTGGCCCACTCCTCCATGCAGATCTTCTCCAAGTTATCTAGGTTCTTTGGATGTCTCATGTGGACTTTAATCTTGAGCTCCTTCCACAAGTTTTCAATTGGGTTAAGGTCAGAAGACTGACTAGGCCACTCCAACACCTTGATTTTTTCCCTCTTGAACCAGGCCTTGGTTTTCTTGGCTGTGTGCTTTGGGTCGTTGTCTTGTTGGAAGATGAAATTACGACCCATCTTAAGATCCTTGATGGAGGAGCGGAGGTTCTTGGCCAAAATCTCCAGGTAGGCCTTGCTATCCATCTTCCTATGGATGCGGACCAGATGGCCAGGCCCCTTGGCTGAGAAACAGCCCCACAGCATGCTGCTGCCACCACCATGCTTGACTGTAGGGATGGTATTCTTGGGGTCGTATGCAGTGCCATCCAGTCTCCAAACGTCACGTGTGTGGTTGGCACCAAAGATCTCGATCTTGGTCTCATCAGACCATAGAACCTTGAACCAGTCTGTCTCAGAGTCCTCCAAGTGATCATGAGCAAACTGTAGACAAGCCTTGACATGACGCTTTGAAAGTAAAGGAACCTTACGGGCTCGTCTGGAACGGAGACCATTGCGGTGGAGTATGTTACTTATGGTATTGACTGAAACCAATGTCCCCACTGCCATGAGATCTTCCCGGAGCTCCTTCCTTGTTGTCCTTGGGATAGCCTTAACTCTTCGGACAAGCCTGGCCTCGGCACGGGAGGAAACTTTCAAAGGCTGTCCAGGCCGTGGAGGGCTAACAGTAGTTCCATAAGCCTCCCACTTTCAGATGATGCTCCCAACAGTGGAGACAGGTAGGCCCAACTCCTTGGAAAGGGTTTTGTACCCTTGCCAGCCTTGTGACCCTCCACGATCTTGTCTCTGATGGCCTTGGAATGCTCCCTTGTCTTTCCCATGTTGACCATGTATGAGTGCTGTTCACAAGTTTGGGGAGGGTCTTAAATAGTCAGAAAAGGCTGGCAAAAGAGATAATTAATCCACACATGTGAAGCTCATTGTTATTTGTGCCTGAACTACTTCTTAATACTTTAGGGGGACCAAACAGAATTCTGGTGGTTTGAGGGGTTGAATAATAAATGACCCTCTGAATTAACTTTTAACACTTTAAAAAAAAAAAAAAATTTTTGTGGCACTGCATTTCCCACTTCCAGGCTGATCTACAGTCCAAATGTCACAATGCCAAGTTAATTCCGCATGTGTCAACCAGCTACATCTGCAGGGGGTTGAATACTACTTGTAGGCACTGTATGTCATTTTGTCTCCCATGCCAATATATTTATTTATTTAATCCCAATTAATACTTCATTAATACATGCACTCATTAATATATGCACTCACATCTTTTACCTTTTTCATTTTTAACAATTTCTTATAGCTTTCAGCACATAGTGATATCTGACTAGCCCACTGGACTTATTTGGACAAGGGAACTTATTTAATTATTCAACCTTCAGTTTTTCTGCATTTAACCCATCATATGTTTTTATGTGGGAGGGGGTTAGGGTGGTCTACCTCTTCTTTTGTGTGTGAAACCAGCAGAGTTATGGGAAACTTGCTCAAAACTGGTCAGACAACTTTTAGTCCTTACACATCACTTCCTGTCTGAGTCTGTTGTCCAAACATTCATTCGTCCCTTTGTCTCTAACCATGCAGCCTTCACTCGGCGGCCATCTTTGCATGGACACAAGTATATTCCCAGATTCTCAATCTGAGGCAATCCTAACCCATCTTTCCCACACATTCTCTTATACTCCAGCATTTCTGTCTTAACACTATTTAAACTCTCATTTCTCTGCTGTCTTACATTTGTTTTAGTACATCTGTTATTTACTTACTTATTTTCATTTACTTGACAAGTCTCTCATACTTGCCATATGCTAGCATCTTTTAAGGGCACAAAAGGCAAGAAACTAATTTAAAATCACCACAAAATGGCCGTCACCAGTGACCACAAGGTCCATTTACCAGAGCACATGACATCCCAAAATGGCTGACACCAGAGAGCACATGCCATCACAAACTGGCTGACAGAGGAATTGCCTCCCACAAAATGGCCGCCCCCAGAGGAGGTCTGAGAACCACCAACAAGATGGCCGCCAACAAAAGAAACATGTGCTCCACCAACAAATTGGCCCCCAACAAAGGAAACATGTGCTCCAGCAGAGGGAGCACATGGCATTGTGCCTCCATTATATGGTGGTGGGAATTCACATTGTACATTTCTATAATACACATAACTTAAACTTTTGTCTTTCTTTTTCCTTTCCTCTTCTATCCAATTTTCTCTATACAAACTTTGAGAAACTCTCTCCCGTGCCCTGGCAGTAGACAACAACCCATTATCTTCTAGAACACCTTCCCTCTCTCTTAAGACTGAATTCCACTCCAGGGGTTGCAATCTTCCTCCTTCTACCATCCCACACAACTTGATAAGCTTCTTGCATTGTTTAACATGACTTTTCCCTTCATGAATTGCAACTAATGTACACAGATTTACCTTGCCATCTGAATTAGGCTTAGGGCCTATGCGACACAACTGCATTAACTTCTCCATCTCTCTCTATATAGACTAAGACGATGGACACAAAACAAACACTTAAGACTGGGGAGATGACAAACCTGGCACAAGACCTTCACAGCCGTCTCTACTTCCTCTCTGTCCCTGTCTGATTTCCGTTTTCTGTAGACTATTATCAGGCTATGTACTGAGTCAAGTTACTCTAAGTTACATGCCCCTATGGGAGTCAAGTTACTCGACCTCATGCAGAGTCTTTACTCAATGTATATCGTTTAGATAAACAGAGTCGTTACTCGATGCTAAATATCGTATCACAGGTGACCACTTTGATCTATACACTTCTCCAGACACTGCTCAAAAACCCTCTTGCTCTTTCCTACCAGTCATCTCCCCTCCACACAACACATAACAGGCCGCAGACAACTTAGCATGACGGTTCTTCCGCAATCAAATGGCCAGCAGCGGAGAAAACCCCTCTGCCGTCTCAGACACCCTGAAAGACCTGACATGGTCAGGCAATCTGCACAGGGTACCCCGAAAAACAGGTAAAGCCAACAGATTACAATAAAATCAGCAGACTTACCGTTTTTGTTAGGGAGGTGATCAGTCTCCTGGCTCGGGGTACTCCGTGCGTCCTGCCGTCTCCTTCACTGGTCATTCCAGGTTTGGGGATTCGCCTATACTGGCCCCACGTTGGGCTTAGCCAAAATTGTAATGGATTAATATTTCATAATAATATTAATAAGTTGCCTGCCCCTGACCAAATCAATGTAGACCAAGCGCCGGCATTGAAAAGTAGTAGACACCAGACACACAGAGTCAGATGTACACTCTTCCTTGGTCTGTCCCAAGCTCCAAGTACCTGTTTATTATAAGACATGAGGTTTTTGTTCAATAAGGGGCTCGGTCAGCCCTACTCAGATGTATTCATTGGTCAGTGGGTTAGTCCATGGGCGGATCCATGAGGTCATCAGGGGGTGTGGTCTTGATCGAGTATGTTATTCTGTGATTGGTCAGTCTTCCCTGACCTCCAGCTTCGGTGATTGGTCAGTCTTCTTTGGACTCCATCTTGCTCTCAGCACATGGTGTGATGTGGCAGGAAAGGGCAGCCATGTTTAAATCACAACTTATACAATGTAAAATAATACACTCTATATATATATCATTTCTCCCATGCCCTTATGTCTTAAGGTTAATTAAGTATTTGATCCTATGGCCCTCCTCAACATAAGCAGGTGACATTTAATTGACAGTTTTTGTTATCACTGATCATATTGTCTGTCATGGGATTTTCTTGTGTAAATACTGTTGAAAAAAAGTCATTTAGCATATTGGCTTTTTCCTCATCCTCATCCACCATTTTACCCAGATTATTTTTAAAGGGGCCAACACAATCATTTTTTAGTTTCTTACTATTTATGTAGTTAAAAAATATTTGAGGATTATTTTTACTTTCTCTGACAATGAGTCTCTCTGTCTCAATCTTTGCTGCCTTGATTTGCTTTTTACTAATGTTATGTATTTATTTAATGCCTCATCACTACCTACTTGTTTTAATTCCCTAAACGCTTTCTTTTTGTCACTTATTGCGCCCCTTACAGCCTTATTTAGCCATAGTGGTTTCCTCCTATTTCTAGCATGCTTATTCCCATAGGGTATATATTGTGTACAGGCCCTATTCAGGATGCTAATAAATATTTCCCACTTGCTTTGTGTACTTTTATGTCTCAGGATATTGTCCCAGTTTATTGCACTAAGATCATCTCTCAACCGTTGGAAATTTGCCATCCTGAAGTTTAGTGTCCTTGTAGCTCCTCTACTACACATCTTATTAAAGGATACTTGAAAACTTATTATTTTATGATCACTATTACCCAAGTGATCTCCAACCCGTATATTTGATATGCGGTCTGGCCTGTTGGTTAATATTAGGTCCAGCAGTGCCCCCCCTTCTTGTTGGTTCCTGAACCAGTTGTGAAAGGTAATTGTCTCTCATAGTTGTCAAAAACCTATTACCTTTGCCGGAACTGCAGGTTTCTGATCCCCAATGTATTTCAGGGTAGTCCCCCATAATAATGACTTCTCCCTGAGTCACTGCTTCATCTATTTGCTTTATGAGGATATTCTCATCCACCTCCATTATTGTTGGGGACTTATAACAAACCCCTATCAGTAATTTATTATTTTCCCCCCTCCCCTTATCTCCACCCACAGAAACTCTACATTTCCATTAGATTCACCTATATTATCACGCAGGATGGGTTTTAAGGATGATTTTACGTGTAAACATACACCTCCTCCTTGCTTATTTGTACGGTCATTTCTGAACAGACTATAGCCCTGTAAATTAACAGCCCAGTCAAGGCTCTCTTCCAGCCATGTCTCCGATATCCCCACCATGTCATAATTATTTTCCAACAAAATCAATTCTAATTCCTCCATTTTGTTGGTGAGGCTTCTGGCATTAGTATACATGCACTTTATGCATCTCTCTTTACCTCTATTCCTTCCTACTATATTGACTGTTCTAACCCACTCCCAATTTCTTTATTTGTGCTCTGTGCCCAGGTTACTATTTACACTATCTTCCCCTCCTGTACAATGAATACCCTCCCCCCCAATCCCTAGTTTAAACACTCCTCCAACCTTCTAGCCATTTTCTCCCCCAGCACAGCTGCACCCTCCCCATTAAGGTGCAGCCCGTCCATAGGATAGAACCTTCTAGCCAACAGAGAAGTCGACCCAGTTCACCAAGAACCCAAACCCCTCCTTCCTACACCAATTCCTGAGCCACTTATTTATCTCCCAAATCTCCCTTTGCCTCTCTGCTGTGGCACATGGTACAGGCAGTATTTCAGAGAATACTACCTTGGAGGTCCTTGCCTTAAGCTTGCAGCCTAATTCCCTGAAATCATCTTTAACGACCTTCCACCTACCTCTAACTTTGTCATTTGTGCCAATGTGCACCATGACCGCTGGGGTCCTCACCAGCCCCTCCTAGTAATCTGTCAACCCGATCAGCGATGTGCCGGACTAGAGCGCCAGGTAGGCAGCACACTGTTCGACGATCCCTGTCTTTGTGACAGATTACCCTATCTGTTCCCTTAATAATTGAGTCCCCCACTACCAGCACCTGTCTGTCCTGCCCTGCTCTCCTGTCCTCCCCCTCACTGGAGCAGACACTCCTCTGGCTTTCAGAGGTCATGCCCTGCTGCAGCAGTGCTGTACCTGAACTCACATCCCCCTCATCTGCCAACATGGCAAATTTATTGGGGTGTGCCAGATCAGGGCTAGCCTCCCTGGCACTCTTCCCTCTACCCCGCCTTCTAACTGTCACCCACCTGGCTACCTCACTGTCCTGCAGCTCCATACTACCATCCTCCCCCACATCTATCCCATTGAGCAGCTATTCAGTGAGCAGCAGACTCCTTTCCATATTGTCTATGGATCTCAGCGTTGTCAGTCGTTCATTTAGATTTAGTATCTGGGCTTCCAAATGCACAACATTCTCACATCTCACACAGCAGTATGCACCCTCGACCAGCTGTTGAAGGAATGCATACATGTGGCAAGATGTACACTGGATGGCATTGCCAATCATGGAGCTCATTTCCTAATGGGGATTGCACCAGACAGAAATGATAAGTAAAAAGAAATGCAAAGTATTAATAAAATACAACCAGCAATTCAGTAAGTCCTCCCTTCCAAACTCCTTAATCCAAAGTCACTGAATCACAAGTCACACACTTACTTCCGTCCACACTTATGCTCCCGGTCACACTAAGCTCGCGGCCACACTCACTAAGAACTAAGATTTACATTTTTTTTCCTTAGCAGAAAATAAGCCTACAGCTCAGTGTACTTCCAAAGGACTGAAGCCCCAACAAGCTGCTACTTATAAACCCTTAATTATGCACCCCCACCTTTAATTAACCCCTTGTAAGTATAACTACACCACAGGTTTTAAGTGCAAAGTAGTTAACCCTTTAACTTACAGGTAGTAAAATAAGAGACTATAAACTTGTAGAGAGAAAAGAAAGTTAAGAAAGCCCAATAAAATGAAAACATTAAAATAAAGCAGTCAGCAATTCACACTGGTATTTGTTGCAGGATTCCCAAATACCTCCTCACTGAATCACAAGTCACACACTTCCGTCCGCACTTACGCTCCCGGTCACACTAAGGTGCCCTCCCTGTTAGCTGTCTCAGTGCTCTTCTGCAACTCCTTCAACTCTGCTACATCTGTTACTTTCACTTTGCCTCTCTGAGCTTTTCTCCTGTCACGACTTGACTTCTGCACTGTTCTGTTCTCACTTCCTGATCTAACTCCTTGCTGCCCTCCCACTCACTATATAACTTAGCTCTCCTCCCACCAGGACCTGTTACCCTAGCAACGGGTGTCTGATTGGTCCTCTATCACTAGGTGTATGTGTGTGGTATTGGAGATTCAGGATTCTTCTACTCATTACCAGAGCAAAGGATATGGCACCTTCATTCAGGGGTGCAGTACCCTTTTGTGACACACTCTTAGTGGGGCGCCACATAGGCTCCCTGCACTGCAATACACTCTTTCAACCAATCAGAAGCCAGCAGCAGATGTCAGCTTGCCAGTGATGGACAGCACATGACAGTGACATCATGTATTGCCCTTGCCAGCACCCAGAAGTCACCTGCCGGCTTCTGCACTGGCTATACAGGAGGACGCCGCACGTTGTGGGAGCTGGGGAAGCTGAAAAGAATCATTTAGCAGATAGAAAACAAGCGGTGTCAGAGGTTTGGAGCGCTAAAGAAACCACGGGTTGGTGATTAAATTAGCAATAATTTATTGCACGAACATCAGGGGTCCAGTATGCCACAACGCGTTTCGACGCACAGATGCATCTTTCTCAACCAGTAAAGGTTAGTGCAAACATAGTAAAACCGTGTATTAAGTTCCTCCAGTTGCAGTGTGGCGCAATATCTTTTTTTTCTTTGAAAAGAATCATTTGTCTTTTTTAAAAAAGAAGGAGCCAAGGACAGAGGATATTATTAAAGGATGGAGGACATTATTATAGAATGGAGGCCCAGGACAGGGGGGACATTATTGCAGGATGGAGGACATTAATTACAGGATGGGGGGAGGAGACATTATTTTAGGATAGTAAACATTACTACAGGAGGGAGATTTTTGCAGTATGGGGGTCCAGGATGGGAGACATTATTATAGGATGGAGGACATTATTATAGTATGAGAGACATCATTACAGGATGGAAAACAATATCACAAGATGGAGGACATTATTATAGTATCACTGCCCATGTGACCAACATGCTGCTGGGGGCCGAGGTCGAAATTTTGCTTTGGTGTCAATAGGACTGTAGTTATGTCACTGATCAGAGTGTCTGATTAAAATCGGCAATGCAAGTCTATGAGTCCTTGAGAAAATTCATCCAGCACTTGTGAGGTAGCGAGCCGGGGGACTCGCTTGCTGCGTAATGACGCCAACACGTGTATAATTTTTCACGTTACTACCCGTTTATTTCTCAACAGCATCAATAACCAGGTTAGTATATTTAACAATTAACACATACACGTCACATAATACATTGATATTACATATAACATTGCACATATACCATTATTGTAACCTGGGACCGGTAACCACCTCTCTCCCCATTGGAGCTCTAACACTTGCTCCCGTGGTAGCTACGGCCTCCGGCCTATATACACTTTACACATAAATACATAAGTTACATTTCAACGATGACCCCTCCGGGTTCATAACAGGGTTGTGGGTCCCAATGGCGGTACCTGCCGCCTAGCTTTTGTCACCCAGCCTGATGACTCCATATATATATATCCCGTAGTCAGGATTCCTGCCTGACAGGGACCTTACATACCACATGTGATCCATCATACACTATCCATGGATCACATGCATCCACACATCCGCTCACAGCCCATCATAATACATCCATGGACTGTGGCTCCTCCATGGTCCATTACAGGGATTGGCAAACCTTAGGATCCGGGCTAACCATGCGTCACCATGGCCTACTCACCACGGTACGGGCCACCAGTCGCCACCAAACCTCCATCTCATCTCATGGCAGGTCTCCAGGTCGACGACTGTACCCTGCGTCTGAGTAGCACCCTAACGGATCAGCCATGGCTACCCTTCTAGAAACCCTATTACCCCTGTGTCTGGCGCCACAGGCACGCCCACACCATTAGAGGCCGTGGTTGAGGGACAGGTACCCTCTGCAAGCAGCAGGGCAAGTCTCCCTCTCGTCCCACAGGGACGGAAATCCTCCAATGCATCATCCATACTAGCTGGGTCACTCTCTCTCCACATCATTATACATGGCTCTTACATATAGGCCATCGTCTCTCATTCAGGGCAATTACCTAAGCCCTCATACACATATAGTTAACACAGGTCCCTCACTGACTTTCTAGTCGGACCTCGGGCGGCTATGCCCGCCTGGCACATTTCACACACCAGGTGCACAGTTCACACAAGCATTTGAGAACTGCTTTCTTGCCGGGCACGGATCCGGGTCTCGCTACCTGTGACACAGGTTCCACCAGGCATCCCCACGGGCTCCTTTCCCGGACGTGTTTCACCCCACGCCCGGTCCAGTATCCACCAGGTTCAGCCTTAGCTTCCCCTTCCAGGTGCTGCCACGACCACGGACCTAGGCACCGGCATGGAGCTAGCATGCTCCCATTATTCCATCACACACAGAGCTCTGGACTGGACGGCTCTGCACTTTGGCTGTTCATAGATCACCATCCTCTCAGGCTGATCTCTGGCTGATAATGAATCTCTCAATCACTCAGCTGGCCGGCCTCTTATCGTGCCTGCCACACCCACACTGAGTCATCCAGCTGGGCTGCTATTCCTCCGGACACACAGACCTGACACACCCACCTGGGCTGTCAGCAATCACTCATTACATCCAATTCCTCCTGGCCTCCTCGATTTCATGAGCCACTCACTAGTCACTTTAAACTCATTGTGTTCAGAACAGGTTCACACAGTATCATCACAGGAAAACCGGCCAGTGTGAACAGGATCATACCCTGATCCTGCAGGTGATGCGCCCCGGCCATGGGGATCATGCCGGCGGTGCCTCACACACTGGATATGCTGTCTGCAGGGGCGGATTAAGGGTAGCCATGGCCCAAGGCTGTTCAGAAGGTGAGGGCCCCCCAACCCAAAGTATCATGTGACATGTCATATGATCATCTTTTGATAGATCATGTGATTAAGTCACATGATTAGCACACAGATACAGACCTGTGAAAGCAAAACAAGGAAAACAGTGGCATGCTGTACATAAGATAGAACTACCATATATATAATAGAGCAGGGGTGGGAAATTAAGACAGCAGGCGCTCGCACATAGCTCTCAGCACACAGTAGGAGCCCACACATAGCCCCGTGCATACAGCAGGAGCCCACAAATAGCCTCCTGTATACAGCAGGAGCCCACAAATAGCCTCCTGTATACAGCAAGAACCCACACATAGCCTCCTGTATGCAGCAGGAGCCCACACATAACCCCCTGTATACAGCAGGAGCCCACACACAGCCCCCTGTATACAGCAGGAACCCACACACAGCCTCCTGTATACAGCAGGAACCCACACACAGCCTCTTGTATACAGCAGGAGACCACACACAAGAATGCAGACATCCTACTCCACACTGATGAGGGGCAACACCCCGAAACAGCTGTCTGTGGATGGATACCTGGCCTTGGTATTCCCTTGTCATATCTTTAAGCTTGTAAAGAGCTGGATATTGACTCATAGGGCCACTTAATATGGTGGTTATCATGGCTAGGTCCTTCACTAGAGGAAGATCTGGCTAGTCCTGTGTTGAGACTCCTAAACGAGGCTCCACAGACTCTATTTGCATATTCAAAATTCCCAGGGGGCAATGGGCCTAGGAATTCACTGTGTTGAGCGCTTTAGCCGGCTGCCCGCAGTGTTTTCTTGAACTGGTCTCCCTGAGATCAGTGAATACTTTGTTTTGTTGGTCTACTAGGCATTGCTCCCACCTAGCCAGAATCCTACTCCACACTGATGAGGAGCAACACCCCGAAACAGCTGTTTGTGGATGGATACCTGGCCTTGGTATTCCCTTGTCATATCTTTAAGCTTGTAAAGAGCTGGATATTGACTCATAGGGCCACTTAATATGGTGGTTATCATGGCTAGGTCCTTCACTAGAGGACGATCTGGCTAGTCCTGTGTTGAGACTCCTAAACAAGGCTCCACAGACTCTATTTGCATATTCAAAGTTCCCAGGGGGCAATGGGCCTAGGAATTCACTGTGTTGAGCGCTTTAGCCGGCTGCCTGCAGTGTTTTCTTGAACTGGTCTCCCTGAGATCAGTGAATACTTTGTTTTGTTGGTCTACTAGGCATTGCTCCCACCTAGCCAGAATCCTACTCCACACTGATGAGGGGCAACACCCCGAAACAGCTGTCTGTGGATGGATACCTGGCCTTGGTATTCCCTTGTCATATCTTTAAGCTTGTAAAGAGCTGGATATTGACTCATAGGGCCACTTAATATGGTGGTTATCATGGCTAGGTCCTTCACTAGAAGAAGATCTGGCTAGTCCTGTGTTGAGACTCCTAAACGAGGCTCCACAGACTCTATTTGCATATTCAAAATTCCCAGGGGGCAATGGGCCTAGGAATTCACTGTGTTGAGCGCTTTAGCTGGCTGCCCGCAGTGTTTTCTTGAACTGGTCTCCCTGAGATCAGTGAATACTTTGTTTTGTTGGTCTACTAGGCATTGCTCCCACCTAGCCAGAATCCTACTCCACACTGATGAGGAGCAACACCCCAAAACAGCTGTCTGTGGATGGATACCTGGCCTTGGTATTCCTTGGTCATATCTTTAGCTTGTAAAGAGCTGGATATTGACTCATAGGGCCACTTAATATGGTGGTTATCATGGCTAGGTCCTTCACTAGAGGAGATCTGGCTAGTCCTGTGTTGAGACTCCTAAACAGGCTCCACAGACTCTATTTGCATATTCAAAATTCCCAGGGGGCAATGGGCCTAGGAATTCACTGTGTTTGAGCGCTTTAGCCGGCTGCCCGCAGTGTTTTCTTGAACTGGTCTCCCTGAGATCAGTGAATACTTTGTTTTGTTGGTCTACTAGGCATTGCTCCCACCTAGCCAGAATCCTACTCCACACTGATGAGGGGCACACCACCGAAACAGCTGTCTGTGGATGGATACCTGGCCTTGGTATTCCCTTGTCATATCTTTAAGCTTGTAAAGAGCTGGATATTGACTCATAGGGCCACTTAATATGGTGGTTATCATGGCTAGGTCCTTCACTAGAGGAAGATCTGGCTAGTCCTGTGTTGAGACTCCTAAACGAGGCTCCACAGACTCTATTTGCATATTCAAAATTCCCAGGGGGCAATGGGCCTAGGATTCACTTGTTGAGCGCTTTTAGCTGGTGCCCGCAGTGTTTTCTTGAACTGGTCTCCCTGAGATCAGTGAATACTTTGTTTTGTTGGTCTACTAGGCATTGCTCCCACCTAGCCAGAATCCTACTCCACACTGATGAGGGGCAACACCCCGAAACAGCTGTCTGTGGATGGATACCTGGCCTTGGTATTCCCTTGTCATATCTTTAAGCTTGTAAAGAGCTGGATATTGACTCATAGGGCCACTTAATATGGTGGTTATCATGGCTAGGTCCTTCACTAGAGGAAGATCTGGCTAGTCCTGTGTTGAGACTCCTAAACGAGGCTCCACAGACTCTATTTGCATATTCAAAATTCCCAGGGGGCAATGGGCCTAGGAATTCACTGTGTTGAGCGCTTTAGCCGGCTGCCCGCAGTGTTTTCTTGAACTGGTCTCCCTGAGATCAGTGAATACTTTGTTTTGTTGGTCTACTAGGCATTGCTCCCACTAGCCAGAATCCTACTCCACACTGATGAGGGGCAACACCCCGAAACAGCTGTCTGTGGATGGATACCTGGCCTTGGTATTCCCTTGTCATATCTTTAAGCTTGTAAAGAGCTGGATATTGACTCATAGGGCCACTTAATATGGTGGTTATCATGGCTAGGTCCTTCACTAGAGGAAGATCTGGCTAGTCCTGTGTTGAGACTCCTAAACGAGGCTCCACAGACTCTATTTGCATATTCAAAATTCCAGGGGGCAATGGGCCTAGGAATTCACTGTGTTGAGCGCTTTAGCGGCTGCCCGCAGTGTTTTCTTGAACTGGTCTCCCTGAGATCAGTGAATACTTTGTTTTGTTGGTCTACTAGGCATTGCTCCCACCTAGCCAGAATCCTACTCCACACTGATGAGGGGCAACACCCCGAAACAGCTGTCTGTGGATGGATACCTGGCCTTGGTATTCCCTTGTCATATCTTTAAGCTTGTAAAGAGCTGGATATTGACTCATAGGGCCACTTAATATGGTGGTTATCATGGCTAGGTCCTTCACTAGAGGAAGATCTGGCTAGTCCTGTGTTGAGACTCCTAAACGAGGCTCCACAGACTCTATTTGCATATTCAAAATTCCCAGGGGGCAATGGGCCTAGGAATTCACTGTGTTGAGCGCTTTAGCCGGCTGCCGCAGTGTTTTCTTGAACTGGTCTCCCTGAGATCAGTGAATACTTTGTTTTGTTGGTCTACTAGGCATTGCTCCCACCTAGCCAGAATCCTACTCCACACTGATGAGGGGCAACACCCCGAAACAGCTGTCTGTGGATGGATACCTGGCCTTGGTATTCCCTTGTCATATCTTTAAGCTTGTAAAGAGCTGGATATTGACTCATAGGGCCACTTAATATGGTGGTTATCATGGCTAGGTCCTTCACTAGAGGAAGATCTGGCTAGTCCTGTGTTGAGACTCCTAAACGAGGCTCCACAGACTCTATTTGCATATTCAAAATTCCAGGGGGCAATGGGCCTAGGAATTCACTGTGTTGAGCGCTTTAGCCGGCTGCCCGCAGTGTTTTCTTGAACTGGTCTCCCTGAGATCAGTGAATACTTTGTTTTGTTGGTCTACTAGGCATTGCTCCCACCTAGCCAGAATCCTACTCCACACTGATGAGGGGCAACACCCCGAAACAGCTGTCTGTGGATGGATACCTGGCCTTGGTATTCCCTTGTCATATCTTTAAGCTTGTAAAGAGCTGGATATTGACTCATAGGGCCACTTAATATGGTGGTTATCATGGCTAGGTCCTTCACTAGAGGAAGATCTGGCTAGTCCTGTGTTGAGACTCCTAAACGAGGCTCCACAGACTCTATTTGCATATTCAAAATTCCCAGGGGGCAATGGGCCTAGGAATTCACTGTGTTGAGCGCTTTAGCCGGCTGCCCGCAGTGTTTTCTTGAACTGGTCTCCCTGAGATCAGTGAATACTTTGTTTTGTTGGTCTACTAGGCATTGCTCCCACCTAGCCAGAATCTACTCCACACTGATGAGGGGCAAACCCCGAAACAGCTGTCTGTGGATGGATACTGCCTTGGTTTCCCTTGTCAATCTTAGCTTGTAAAGAGCTGGATATTGACTCATGGGCACTTAATATGGTGGTTTCATGGCTAGGTCTTCACTGGGAAGTCTGGTAGTCTGTGTTGAGCTCCTAAACGAGGCTCCCAGTCTTATTGCATATTCAAAATTCAGGGCAATGGGCCTAGGAATTCACTGTGTTGAGGCTTAGCGGTGCCGCAGTGGTTTTTGAATGGTTCCCTGAGATCGTGAATACTTTGTTTTGTTGGCACTAGCATCTCCCACCTAGCGAATCCTACTCACACTGATGAGGGGCACACCCGAAACAGCTGTCTGTGGATGGATACCTGGCCTTGGTATTCCTTGTCATTCTTTACTTGTAAAGAGCTGGATATTGACTCATAGGGCCACTTAATATGGTGGTTATCATGCTAGGTCTTACTGGAGGAATTGGCTAGTCTGTGTTGGACTCCTAAACGAGGCCCACAGCTCTATTTGCATATTCAAAATTCCGGGGCAATGGGCTGGAATCACTGGTTGAGCGCTTAGCGGCTGCCCGCGTGTTTTCTTGAATGGTCTCCTGAGATCAGTGATACTTTGTTTTGTTGGTTACTAGGCATTGCTCCCACCTAGCAGAATCCTACTCCACACTGAGAGGGGCAACACCCGAAACAGCTGTCTGTGGATGGATACCTGGCCTTGGTATTCCTTGTCATATCTTTAAGCTGTAAGAGCTGGATATTGACTCATAGGGCCACTTAATATGGTGGTTATCATGGCTAGGTCCTTCACTAGAGGAAGATTGGCTAGTCCTGTGTTGAGACTCCTAAACGAGGCTCCACAGACTCTATTTGCATATTCAAAATTCCCAGGGGGCAATGGCCTAGAATTCACTGTGTTGAGCGCTTTAGCGGTGCCCGCAGTGTTTTCTGAACTGGTCTCCTGAGATCAGTGAATACTTTGTTTTGTTGGTCTATAGGCATTGCTCCACCTAGCCAGATCCTACTCCACACTGATGAGGGGCAACACCCAAACAGCTGTCTGTGGATGGATACCTGGCCTTGGTATTCCCTTGTCTATCTTTAAGCTTGTAAAGAGTGGATATTGACTCATAGGGCCACTAATATGGTGGTTATCATGGCTAGGTCCTTCACTGAGGAGATCTGGCTAGTCCTGTGTTGAGACTCCTAACGAGGCTCCACAGACCTATTTGCATATTCAAAATTCCAGGGGGCAATGGGCCTAGGAATTCACTGTGTTGAGCGCTTTAGCTGGCTCCCCAGTGTTTCTTGAACTGGTCTCCTGAGATCAGTGAATACTTTGTTTTGTTGGTCTACTAGGCATTGCTCCCACCTAGCCAGAATCTACTCCACACTGATGAGGGGCAACACCCCGAAACAGCTGTCTGTGGATGGATACCTGGCCTTGGTATTCCCTTGTCATATCTTTAAGCTTGTAAAGAGCTGGATATTGACTCATAGGGCCACTTAATATGGTGGTTATCATGGCTAGGTCCTTCACTAGAGGAAGATCTGGCTAGTCCTGTGTTGAGACTCCTAAACGAGGCTCCACAGACTCTATTTGCATATTCAAAATTCCCAGGGGGCAATGGGCCTAGGAATTCACTGTGTTGAGCGCTTTAGCGGCTGCCGCAGTGTTTTCTTGAACTGGTCTCCTGAGATCAGTGAATACTTTGTTTTGTTGGTCTACTAGGCATTGCTCCCACCTAGCCAGAATCCTACTCCACACTGATGAGGGGCAACACCCCGAAACAGCTGTCTGTGGATGGATACCTGGCCTTGGTATTCCTTGTCATATCTTTAAGCTTGTAAAGAGCTGGATATTGACTCATAGGGCCACTTAATATGGTGGTTATCATGGCTAGGTCCTTCACTAGAGGAAGATCTGGCTAGTCCTGTGTTGAGACTCCTAAACGAGGCTCCACAGACTCTATTTGCATATTCAAAATTCCCAGGGGGCAATGGGCCTAGGAATTCACTGTGTTGAGCGCTTTAGCTGGCTGCCCGCAGTGTTTTCTTGAACTGGTCTCCCTGAGATCAGTGAATACTTTGTTTTGTTGGTCTACTAGGCATTGCTCCCACCTAGCCAGAATCCTACTCCACACTGATGAGGGGCAACACCCCAAACAGCTGTCTGTGGATGGATACCTGGCCTTGGTATTCCCTTGTCATATCTTTAAGCTTGTAAAGAGCTGGATATTGACTCATAGGGCCACTTAATATGGTGGTTATCATGGCTAGGTCCTTCACTGGAGGAAGATCTGGCTAGTCCTGTGTTGAGACTCCTAAACGAGGCTCCACAGACTCTATTTGCATATTCAAAATTCCCAGGGGGCAATGGGCCTAGGAATTCACTGTGTTGAGCGCTTTAGCCGGCTGCCCGCAGTGTTTTCTTGAACTGGTCTCCCTGAGATCAGTGAATACTTTGTTTTGTTGGTCTCTAGGCATTGCTCCCACCTAGCCAGAATCCTACTCCACACTTGAGGGGCAACACCCGAAACAGCTGTCTGTGGATGGATACCTGGCCTTGGTATTCCCTTGTCATATCTTTAAGCTTGTAAAGAGCTGGATATTGACTCATAGGGCCACTTAATATGGTGGTTATCATGGCTAGGTCCTTCACTGGAGGAAGATCTGGCTAGTCCTGTGTTGAGACTCCTAAACGAGGCTCCACAGACTCTATTTGCATATTCAAATTCCCAGGGGGCAATGGGCCTAGAATTCACTGTGTTGAGCGCTTTAGCGGCTGCCCGCAGTGTTTCTTGAACTGGTCTCCCTGAGATCAGTGAATACTTTGTTTTGTTGGTCTACTAGGCATTGCTCCCACCTAGCCAGAATCCTACTCCACACTGATGAGGGGCAACACCCGAAACAGCTGTCTGTGGATGGATACCTGGCCTTGTATTCCCTTGTCATATCTTTAAGCTTGTAAAGAGCTGGATATTGACTCATAGGGCCACTTAATATGGTGGTTATCATGGCTAGGTCCTTCACTGGAGGAAGATCTGGCTAGTCCTGTGTTGAGACTCCTAAACGAGGCTCCACAGACTCTATTTGCATATTCAAATTCCCAGGGGGCAATGGGCCTAGGAATTCACTGGAGGAAGATCTGGCTAGTCCTGTGTTGAGACTCCTAAACGAGGCTCCACAGACCCTATTTGCATATTCAAAATTCCCAGGGGCAATGGGCCTAGGAATTCACTGTGTTGAGCGCTTTAGCGGCTGCCCGCAGTGTTTTCTTGAACTGGTCTCCTGAGATCAGTGAATACTTTGTTTTGTTGGTCTACTAGGCATTGCTCCCACCTAGCCAGAATCCTACTCCACACTGATGAGGGGCAACACACCCGAAACAGCTGTCTGTGGATGGATACCTGGCCTTGGTATTCCCTTGTCATATCTTTAAGCTTGTAAAGACTGGATATTGACTCATAGGGCCACTTGAATATGGTGGTTATCATGGCTAGGTCCTTCACTAGAGGAAGATCTGGCTAGTCCTGTGTTGAGACTCCTAAACGAGGCTCCACAGACTCTATTTGCATATTCAAAATTCCCAGGGGCAATGGGCCAGGAATTCACTGTGTTGAGCGCTTTAGCCGGCTGCCCGCAGTGTTTTCTTGAACTGGTCTCCTGAGATCAGTGAATACTTTGTTTTGTTGGTCTACTAGGCATTGCTCCCACCTAGCCAGAATCCTACTCCACACTGATGAGGGGCAACACCCGAACAGCTGTCTGTGGATGATACCTGGCCTTGGTATTCCCTTGTCATATCTTTAGCTTGTAAGAGCTGATATGACTCATAGGCCACTTAATATGGTGTTATCATGCTAGTCCTTCACTAGAGGAAGATCTGGCTAGTCCTGTGTTGAGACTCCTAACGAGGCTCCACAGACTCTATTTGCATATTCAAAATTCCCAGGGGGCAATGGGCCTAGGAATTCACTGTGTTGAGCGCTTTAGCCGGCTGCCCGCAGTGTTTTCTTGAACGGTCTCCTGAGATCAGTGAATACTTTGTTTTGTTGGTCTACTAGGCATTGCTCCCACCTAGCCAGAATCCTACTCCACACTGATGAGGGGCAACACCGAACAGCTGTCTGTGGATGGATACCTGGCCTTGTATTCCATTGTCATATCTTTAAGCTTGTAAAGAGCTGGATATTGACTCATAGGCCACTTAATTGGTGGTTATCATGGCTAGGTCCTTCACTAGAGGAAGATCTGGCTAGTCCTGTGTTGAGACTCCTAAACGAGGCTCCACAGACTCTATTTGCATATTCAAAATTCCCAGGGGCAATGGGCCTAGAACACTGTGTTGAGCGCTTTAGCGGCTGCCCGCAGTGTTTTCTTGAACTGGTCTCCTAGATCAGTGAATACTTTGTTTTTTGTCTACTAGGCATTGCCCACCTAGCCAGATCCACCCACACTGATGAGGGCAACACCGAACAGCTGTCTGTGATGGATACATGCCTTGGTATTCCTGCATTCTTAAGCTTGTAAGAGCTGATATTGACTCATAGGCCACTTAATATGGTGGTTATCATGGCTAGGTCCTTCACTGAGGAAGATCTGGCTAGTCCGTGTTGAGACTCCTAAACGAGGCTCCACAGACTCTATTGCATATTCAAAATTCCCAGGGGCAATGGGCCTAGGAATTCACTGTTGACGCTTAGCCCTGCCGCAGTGTTCTTGAACTGGTCTCCCTGAGATCAGTGAATACTTTGTTTGTTGTCTACTAGCATGCTCCACAGCCAGACACGAGGGCAACGCCAAAAGCTGTCTGGGATATCCGCTGTATTCCTGTCATATCTAAGCTTAAACTGATATGACCAAGGGCATTAATTTTACATGCAGGTCACAGAGGAACGCATCGTTGAGATCTAAAGACCCACGACATGCATATCAATCCAGCAAGGAATCACTTACGTACGTGCACATTTCTGACGGTCACATAGTGAAACTTTGTTTGTTGGCACTAGGCATGCTCCACTAGCCAGAATCCATATCCACACGATGAGGGGCAACACCCCGAAACAGCTGCTGGGATGGATACCTGGCCTGTATTCCCTGTCATATCTTAAGCTTGAAAGACGATTGACTCATAGGCCACTTAATATGGTGTTATCATGGCTAGACCTTCACTAGAGGAAGATCTGCTAGTCCTGTTGAGACGCCTAAACGAGGCTCCACAGACCCATTTGCATCAAACCAGGGGGCAATGGGCCAGAATCACTGTGTTGAGCGCTTTAGCCGGCTGCCCGCATGTCACTTGACACTGTCTCCCTGAGATCAGTGAATACTTTGTTTTGTGCTACTAGGCATTGCTCCACCTGCCAGAATCCACTCCACACGATGAGGGCAAACCCGAAACAGCTGTCTGTGGATGGATACCTGCCGATTCCCTTGTCAATATCTTTAAGCTTGTAAAACTGGAATGACTCATAGGGCACTTAATGTGATGGTTATCATGGCTAGGTCCTTCACTAGAGAAATCTGCTAGTCTGTGTTGAGACTCCTAAACGAGGCTGCCACAGACCCTATTTGCATATTCAAAATTCCAGGGGGCAATGGGCCTAGGAATTCACTGTGTTGAGCCTTTGCCGGCTGCCCGCAGTGTTTCTGAACTTCCCCTGAGATCAGTGAATACTTGTTTTGTTGGTCTACTAGGCATTGCTCCCACCTAGCAGAATCCTACTCCACCTGATGAGGGGCAACACCCCGAAGACAGCTGTCTGTGGATGATACCTGGCCTTGGTATTCCCTTGTCAATATCTTTAAGCTTGTAAAGAGCTGTATATTGACTCATAGGGCCACTTAATATGGTGGTTATCATGGCTAGGTCCTTCACTAGAGGAAGATCTGGCTAGTCCTGTGTTGAGACTCCTAAACGAGGCTCCACAGACTCTATTTGCATATTCAAAATTCCCAGGGGCAATGGGCCTAGGAATTCACTGTGTTGAGCGCTTTAGCCGGCTGCCCGCAGTGTTTTCTTGAACTGGTCTCCCTGAGATCAGTGAATACTTTGTTTTGTTGGTCTACTAGGCATTGCTCCCACCTAGCCAGAATCCTACTCCACACTGATGAGGGGGCAACACCCCGAAACAGCTGTCTGTGGATGGATACCTGGCCTTGGTATTCCCTTGTCATATCTTTAAGCTTGTAAAGAGCTGGATATTGACTCATAGGGCCACTTAATATGGTGGTTATCATGGCTAGGTCCTTCACTAGAGGAAGATCTGGCTAGTCCTGTGTTGAGACTCCTAAACGAGGCTCCACAGACTCTATTTGCATATTCAAAATTCCCAGGGGCAATGGGCCTAGGAATTCACTGTGTTGAGCGCTTTAGCCAGCTGCCTGCAGTGTTTTCTTGAACTGGTCTCCCTGAGATCAGTGAATACTTTGTTTTGTAAGAATGCAGACAGGCACACGCAAGAATGCAGACATGATGCACACACAGGCACAAGAATACAGACAAACACCATGCATGCACAAGAACACAGTGGCACCATGAACAAAAACACAGACTGCATACACATGCACAAGAACACAGACTGCACACGCATGCACAAGAGCACAGACAGGCACACACATGCACAAGACACAGACAACACACACATGCACAAGAACACAGACTGCACACACATACACGTGAACACAGACTACAACGCATACACAAGAACACAGACTATACACGCATGCACAAGAACACACAGTACACACGAATGCACAAGAACACACTGCACACATGCAGAAGAACACAGACTACACACGCATATACAAGAACACAGACAACACAACATATGCACAAGAACACAGACTGCACCACCATGCACAAGAACACAGACTGAACACACATGCACAAGAACACAGACGAACACACATGCACAAGAACACAGAATACATACGCATATACAATAACACAGACTACACACGCATATACAATAACACAGACTACACACGCATACACAAGAACACAGACTACACATGCATGCACAAGAACACACAGTACACACGCATGCACAAGAACACAGAAAGGCACACGCATGCACAAGAACACAGACTGCAAGCACATGCACAAGAACACAAACACATATAGGCACACATGCACTATAACACAGACTACACACACATGCACAAGAACACATAGGGCAAATGTTGGTTCTACACACTGTGCCCCTCTGCTTTTCCATCTATTTTGCTTTATCATCATGTATGTAATGCAGGGCCATATCTAGGAGGGGGGCTGGAGCGGCACCTGCCCCCGGTGCAGCAGGCGGGGGGGGGGGGGGGCGCCGTCCGGCCTCCTGCTGCAGTGCCCGAGGTCTTTCTCCGCCATCTGCATCTTCTGCCCCTTCCCCTGCTGTGGGAGGTGGCTATTCTCCCTGCTCCCGCTATCAGCTGACAGCAGGAGCAGAGAAAGTGCCGTGTGCCAGCTTCTGCAGACTATTGTGCAGAGCGGCTATGTATGAGCTGCTCTGTATGGTGGAATAGCTCCCTGATATCCGGCATTTCCGGGTCAGGGGGACATCAGTAACGTGATCAGATCACCTGATCACATTACTGAGGTCACATGGTGGCCCTGCGGTGCAGAGGAAACAGGATGGGGAAAAGTGCTCCACACGGGAGCTGAAGACTCCGAAGATGCATGAAATTAGGGGAAGGGCGACAGTGTGGGGGGAGATTAAGTGAGCCAAACTAGGGGGGTGGGGGGAATAAGAGTCAAACTGGGGGAGAGAGGGGGGGATAAGTGAGCCAAACTAGGGGGGGGAGAATAAGTGAGCCAAACTGGGGGGAGAATATGTGAGCCAAACCGGGCGTGGGGGCGTGTGGGAAATATATGTGAACCAAACTGGGGATAGAGGATGAAGGGAGTATGTGTGAACCAAACCACAGGGGAGAGAGTGGGGTGAGTATGTTAACTAAGGATGTAAATTTAAGGATCCAGTATAAATGAGTGAAGGGGGATCAGTGTGGACATAGTATGAGGTGTGAGGAAGATGGCTGCAACACAGTAAGGTGAGTGAGGGGGGATGACTGCGGCACAGTATGGTGAGTATGAGGGGATGGCTATGGCACAGTATGGTGAGTGAGGGGGGATGGCTGCAGCACAGTATGGTGAGTGAGGGGGGATGGCTGCAGCACAGTATGGTGAGGGGGGAAGGCTATGGCACAGTATGGTGAGTGAGTGGGGATGGCTGCAGCACAGTATGGTGAGTGAGGGGGGGATGGCTGTGGCACAGTATGGTGAGGGAGATCGCTGCGGCACAGTATGGTGAGTGAGAGGGGATGGCTGTGGCACAGTATATGCAGAGAGGAGGATGGCTGCTGTACGGTATGTGGAATGAGGGAGAAAGAGTATGGACACAATATGAGGAGTGAGGGGGATGGCTGCCAACACAGTATGTGGAGTGAGGAGGAGATCGAGTTTAATGAGGGAGAACAGTGTAAACCGTAGGCAGTATAGGGGAACACAGTGTGAGAGGACAGTGTGACCAGAGAGCCCAGTATGGAAAGGAGAGGGCAGTGTGGAGGGCATGTGCCAGAAAATGAACAGTGTGTAAATCATATTTTGTGCAGTGAACACTGAGAAAGAGCAATTATTTATTACGGGACACAGTGTAGGGCAGATATTTTTACTCATGAGAATTTTGATCATTTTGCTATTTTTAAGGATATTGTGTCGGGATGTGCTGTAGAAGAGCGAAGATGGACGTCTCCAGAAACAAGCTGTGGATGTGAAAATTCATTATGGTGTCTGGACAAGATGAAGAAAAGAAAAAGACGACCCCGATCAGAGACAAAGTAATCTATAAGGTACTGGGATGTAAATGATTACTGTATTTGTGATACTGACTAATTCTCATCAGTACTGTAGTTCCTTTATGATCTGATGGTGACTGGTAACAACAATCCCAGTAACTCCTTACCATTGTAAAGGATGTAGTAGATGTAGTAGGAATTGTAGGTTTATGCAGCACAAATGTGTATGGGTCTGACCTAAAATTACAAATGTTTTACCATTTACTGATGTTGGTTCCGATGATGAATTTCTGTGCTGATGAGGATTGTGATGCTGTGTTTCTAGAGTGATGGGGGTTATATGGATGTATACGCAACGGCGTAACTACAATAGGTGCAGGGGTTGCGATCACACCCGGGCCCTGCAGTCTAGGGGGCCCCAAAAGTCCCTTTGGCCTATAGAAAAAGGCTAATACAATTAAAGATTTGCAATAATTACACCAGACTGTGGATTGATCAGTGGCAGCATTTACCCCAGACTGTGAACTGATCGGCGGCAGCATTTACACCAGACTGTGGATTGATCAGTGGCAGCACTTACCCCAGACTGTGGACTGATCGGTGGCAACATTTACACCAGATTGTGGACTGATCGGAAGCAACATTTACTCCAGACTGTGGACAGATTGGTGGCAGCATTTACTCCAGACTGTGGACTGATCGGCGGCAGCATTTACTCCAGACTGTGAACTGATGGTGGCAGCATTTACACCAGACTGTGGACTGATCGGCGGCAGCATTCACACCAGACTGTGGACAGATTGGTGGCAGCATTTACACCAGACTGTGGATTGATCAGTGGCAGCATTTACCCCAGACTGTGAACTGATCAGTGGCAGCATTTACTCCAGACTGTGGACAGATTGGTGGCAGCATTTACTCCAGACTGTGGACTGATCGGTGGCAGCATTTACTCCAGACTGTGAACTGATTGGCAGCAGCATTTACCCCAGACTGTGAACTGATCGGCGGCAGCATTTACATCAGACTGTGGATTGATCAGTGGCAGCATTTACCCCAGACTGTGAACTGATCGGCGGCAGCATTTACACCAGACTGTGGATTGATCAGTGGCAGCATTTACCCCAGACTATGGACTGATCGCGGCAGCATTTACACCAGACTGTGGATTGATCAGTGGCAGCACTTACCCCAGACTGTGGACTGATCGGTGGCAACATTTGCACCAGACTGTGGACTGATTGGTGACAGCATTTATCCCAGACTGTGAACTGATCAGCAGTAGCATTTATCCCAGACTATGAACTGATCAGCAGTAGCATTTATCCCAGACTATAAACTGATTGGCAATAGCATTTACGCCAGACTGTGGACTAATTGGTGGCAGCATTTACACCAGATTGTTTACTGATCAGTAGAAGCATTTACCTCAGACTGTGGACTAATCGGCAGCAGCATTTACCCCAGACTGTAGACTGATCGGCGGCAACATTTGCCCCAGACAGTGGACTGATCGGTGGCAGTATTTACCCCAGACTGTAGACTGATCGGCGCCAGCACTTACCCCAGACTGTGGACTGATCGGTGGCAGCATTTACACCAGACTATGGACGCATTGGCAGCATTTACCCCAGGGTGTGGACTGATCGGCAGCAGCATTTACCCCAGACTGTGGACTGATCGGCAGCAGCATTTACCCCAGACTGTGGACACATTGGCAGCAGCATTTACCCCAGACTGTGGATGCATTGGCAGCAGCATTTACCCCAGACTGTGGACTGATCGGCAGCAGCATTTACACCAGACTGTGGACGCATTGGCAGCAGCATTTACCCCAGACTGTGGACTGATCGGCAGCAGCATTTACACCAGACTGTGGACTGATTGGCGGCAGCATTTACCACAGACTGTGTACTGATTGGTGGCAGCATTTACCCCAGACTGTGGTCTGATTGGTGGCATCATTTACCCCACACTATGAACTGATCAGCAGTAGCATTTATCCCAGACTATGAACTGATCAGCAATAGCATTTACCGCAGACTGTGGATTAATTGGTGGCAACATTTACACCAGATTGTTTACTGATCAGTAGAAGTATTTACCCCAGACTGAGGACTAATTAGTGGCAGCATTTACCCCACACTGTGGCCTGATTGGCGGCAGCATTTACCCCAGACTGTGGACTAATTGGTGGCAGCATTTACCCCAGACTGTGGACTAATCGGTGGCAGCATTTACCCCAGACTGTGGACTGATCGGTGGCAGCATTTACACCAGACTGTGGACTGATCGGCGGCAGCATTTACCCCAGACTGTGGACTAATTGGTGGCAGCATTTACCCCAGACTGTGGACTGATCGGTGGCAGCATTTACACCAGACTGTGGACTGATCGGCGGCAGCATTTACCCCAGACTGTGGATTGATCAGTGGCAGCATTTACCCCAGACTGTGGACTGATTGGTGGCAGCATTTACACCAGACTGTGGACTGATCGGCAGCAGCATTTACCCCACATTGTGGACTGATTGGCGGCAGCATTTACTCCAGAAAGTGAACTGATTGGCGGCAGCATTTACCCCAGACTGTGGACTGATCGGTGGCAGCATTTGTGGCGCCCCGCAACGAGTGCGTCACAAGAGGGTATTGCAGCCATAAATGCAGCCGCAATATCCTCTGACTCAGCAATGATCTAGTTAACATAGAGATCCAACCCTACATGCAACACCTAGAACAGGGGACCAATCATAGGTCCTGGGGGGTGGAGTGTTAGGGTAGTGTAGTAGAACACACAATAATCTAGACAGAGAAGAGAATAGTCTAGAACTCGGAAGAGAGACTAGAGCTTGGAGAGGAGCGGGGGCTCCGCACCCCGTGCGGGCCCCTGGGCCGTCACCGGTCGGGTGTCAGCACCTGAGGCCTTAACACCGGGAAAGGGCATATCTACACGGGTTCCCAAAAGACTCCCGTGCCCACAACTCACAGCCGGTTCACTGGTACCGAAGCTGGCAGCAGTTCACCTCTGCCACGCGAACCAGAAGAGTGGAGGATCAGCTTTACAGGAGCACCCCACCACCAGCCAGTTTCCAGTCGTCTAACCAGCGGTGTACCCACTGAGGGATCCAAGGCTCCCCAAAGCATCCAGGACGTACATCATGGATAGGGCATTGATGCAGCCTCCCCGTACCCGACCTGGTATTCCTGGGCGACGCTGGCAAACTAAGTAGGTAGAATGGAGGAACACTGCGGATCTCTAAGGGACACTATCACTGCTGAGTCCACCTGGTCTACTACTCAACCACTGTATGCCATGTACTGCTTGCTGGTTACAGTAAAGACCCGTTGCAGAGACTACCTGTGTCCGTGCTTCCTTATGAACTATCCGTCCGCACAATAAGGTAACCGCAGCTGCCGCACAACATCTTGAGCAGCTCCAGCCCCTGGGGATCACCGCTCAGCCTGTGGGGAGCGTAACATCTTGCTGCTGTCCATCCCCCGGGGGTTCCGCAGCGTCGGTAGCCCTTACCGAATCTACTCATAGGTGGCGTCACGAATAAAACAAATTAAACCCCTTTTAATCTGTTCCACAAGGACGTCTTCACTTTTGATCTGCACTACACCGGGCCCCACTACCGGCAGGCGCGGTCCACCCGTGACAAGGAGAGAAGAAGAATCGCCTGTCTAAACCGGAGTCAGCCGGCCGCGGTGGGTCACATTTACACCAGACTGTGGACTGATCGGCAGCAGCATTTACCCCACATTGTGGACTGATTGGCGGCAGCATTTACTCCAGACAGTGGACTGATCGGTGGCAGCATTTACACCAGACTGTGGATTGATCGGTGGCGGCATTTACCCCAGACTGTGGACTGATTGTCGGTAGCATTTACCCCAGACTGTGGACTGATCATAGCAGCATTTACCCCAGACTATGAACTGATCGGCAGTAGCATTTACACCAGACTGTGGACTGATTAGTGGCAGCATTTACCCAGAATGTGGACTGATTGGCGGCAGCATTTACCCAAGACTGTGGACTGATCGGTGGCAGCATTTACACCAGACTGTGGACTGATCGTAGCAGCATTTACCCCAGACTGTGGACTGATCGATGGCAGCATTCACACCAGACTGTGGATTGATTGGTGGCAGCATTTACACCAGACTGTGGACTGATCGGCGGCAGCATTTACCCCAGACTGTGGATTGATCAGTGGCAGCATTTACCCCAGACTGTGGACTGATCGGTGGCAGCATTTACACCAGACTGTGGACTGATCGGCAGCAGCACTTACCCCACATTGTGGACTGATTGGCGGCAGCATTTACTCCAGACAGTGGACTGATCGGTGGCAGCATTTACACCAGACTGTGGATTGATGGGTGGCGGCATTTACCCCAGACTGTGGACTGATTGTAGGTAGCATTTACCCCAGACTGTGGACTGATCGGTGGCAGCATTTACACCAGACTGTGGACTGATCGGCAGCAGCATTTACCCCAGACTGTGGACTGATCGGCAGCAGCATTTACCCCAGACTGTGGATTGATTGGCAGCAGCATTTACACCAGACTGTGGACTGATCGGCAGCAGCATTTACCCAGACTGTGGACTGATCGGCAGCAGCATTTACCCCAGACTGTGGATTGATTGGCAGCAGCATTTACCCCAGACTGTGAACTGATCGGCGGCAGCATTTACCCCAGACTGTGGACTGATCGGTGGCAGTATTTACCCCAGACTATGAACTGATCGGCAGTAGCATTTACACCAGACTGTAGACTGACCGGTGGCAGCATTTAGCCCAGACTGTGGACTGATCGATGGCAGCATTTACAAGAGATTATGGACTGATTGGTAGCAGCATTTACCCCAGACCGTGGACTGACTGGCGGCAGTATTTACCCCAGACTGTGGACTGATCATACCAGCATTTACCCCAGACTATGAACTGATTGGCAGTACCATTTACACCAGACTGTGGACTGACCGGTGGCAGCATTTACCCCAGGTTTCGGACTGATCGGCAGCAGCATTTGCCTCAAACTGTGGACTGATCGGCGGAGGCATTTTTCAGTGACACTCTTTATTTTCTCACCTGTACATATAACACTTATCATCACTACAGTGATGTGCAGTAATGCACAGAATGTGTATGTTAAGTTTTTTTTCCCCTGTACCAGCTGTATACAGGGGTCTCACAAAGTATTTGCCAGTTACCAGTGTCTGGTTCAGGGGTCTCTCCGGAGTTGTGATTCCATCTTGTTTTTTCTTGCTCAGAGGTTGCAGGTGTGTTGATGGTTGTGGTGTGTGCTGTATACATGTAGGGCTGCCACTAGGAATTTCGGGGCCCCTTACTGCTAAAATTTTGGGGCCCCCCTGAGACTCCACCCAGCGTCCACCCGACTCTGCCTCTACCCATGCTCCACCTCCATCCAAACATATATTATATTTAAATTGAAAAATTGGAACAGCACCAAAAATTACCTCAATTTATGTGGAAAGCTTTCCCAACCAGCAATCCAGATGGTTCCTTACAATAGAGTAAAAAAGGGAAAAACAGCACAAGAAAAAAAAAAGTGGACTTTATTGCCCAATGTGTGGTCATGCCATTGTGCAATAAAGTCCACTTTTTTCTATATTTTTGTGCTGTTTTTCCTTTTTTACACTCTCTATTATATATTACACACACACACTTTAGACTGCTGTGGGCTGAATACACTATAGCTGTATAAACAATAGAGAATACACAGTAGAGACGGCTGCTAGCTGTATACACAATAGAGATGGCTGTGGGCCGCATTCACAATAAAGACGGCTGTGGGCTGTATAAAGTAAGGTGATTCCCTGTAGGGTATATATAAAAAACAAACATGCGGCGCCAATCTCAGCGCGTTACCAATGTAACTCTCTGGTGCCCTTTTAATGAAGTTTTATGCACTCACCTCTTGCCATAAAACTTCAAGCATATGTTTTTTCCAAAGCCTCCTCACGCTTTGGATATTTATCCGGGTCTGCTGCTCGCCTTGAATTGATCCTGTATTGGGTCCTGCCACGGATTCCCACAGGCATAAAGGTTCAATAGGAAGTGATCCAATTCTATGGTGGCCGCGCTCCCCGTGGTAATGATTTTAAGAACTTCTTGTCCACAAAAAATTTTATTCCTCAAAACATGCGAGAATATAAAAAACGGATACAACGCGTTTCGGCGGAGACAACCACCTTCCTCAGGTATCTAAATAAAAATACATCTGACACTTTGCTTTATAGGTAAAAGATAATTACAGCTTGCTAGGTAATGACATGAGGGTGTGGGTATAACCACACCTGTCCAATCAGTCTCATTGTCCGCTTCAGCTATAGTGCTTCATTACATAGTAAAAACAAACACCCACAAACAGCAATCACTACGCTAAAAAACCACTAAGAACATTTATCAATAAAATTACAAGTCACAAAAAATCTTAAATTACATAAAAGTTAACAAAAAACAAGAAAAAAAAAATTAAAATTGCAATGTTTTAAAAAGTGCCTTTATTTTTTTTTTCCTCTTTCCTTCTTTGTTCTGTTTTTTGTTTTAAAAGGGATCATATTCATATACTGAATACTAAATTCTTTCCACAATATCATTGAGACCATTGGGATGCAATGTTTGAAGGCGGTAAATCCAATAGGTCTCTTTGCGATTAAGCAGAGAATTTCTATTGATTGTTTCCACAGGTATTTGTTCTAGAGGTGTCACCATTATATTAAAATTCTTATTGTGCTTGAGTAATAAAAGTCTCGACAAGCTATGCTTTAAAAACCCATTTTTTGCTCTATTTCTGTGCCCATTCATGCGAGCACGTAAAGTCTGCGTTGTGCGCCCCACGTACTGTAACCCACAGCTACAATCAATAACGTAAACAATATAATCGTTATCGCATCTCAGATTCTGTTTTATTTCAATTAATTCACCTGTACTTTTGCTTGCAATCTGTTTCGCACCATCGTTCAGAATCCCACATGTATGACATTTCCTGGAACTGCATCTAAAAACTCCAATCTCATGATCTTTACTTTTTCCATTTTTTGCAGATCTTTTTTTATGGTCTCTTAACCTACTTGGGGCTATTTGACGTTTTATCGTTTTCCCTCTTCTAAATGTTATACCTGGTTCCTCAGGCAGACATTTTCCCAAAATCGGATCACGTTTTAAAATACACCAGTACTTTTTCAGAATCATGCGTATCGTTTTATTCCCCCTGTTATAAGTTGTGATAAAATTAAATTTCCACCTGCCTCCTTCTCTATCCTTTGTTTTTTTACAAATCACCTCATTTCCTTCCCCATTCTTTTTACTCAAACAATCCTCCTGCTTTTTGGCCCTGTTTTTTTCATATGCAGCATGAACCAATTTTTTTGGATATTTCTTTTCCTCAAATCTTTTCTTTAAAATATCAGCCTGGGTTTCATAGTCTTTCTGTTCAGTACAATTTTTCCTGATGCGAAAAAACTGACTGAATGGAATGTTTTCTTTCCACTTTTTGTAATGGTCACTTCTAAAATCCAAAAAATCCGTTGGAATCAACTTTTTTAAAATGCGTTTTTGTGATGATACATGTCCCCTTGTGGCTAATTTCTAGATCTAAATACACAATTTTTTCGTTACTTATTTCTGAGGTAAATTAAATGCCCCAATCATTTTTATTCAACGTATTTATCATTTCCATTGCTTCTTCTTTTGTACCATTCCAAATAATTATCAGATCGTCTATGAAACGCCTATAAAAAACTATTTTCTTTTCAATTTCCAGCTTCCTTAAAATTGATGAGGACTCGAATCGCCCCATAAAAAGATTTGCGAAACTTGGGGCGACCCGAGTCCCCATCGCGGTCCCGAGCAGTTGCAAGTATAGTGAACCTTCAAAACTGAAAACATTATGCCTCAAAATAAATCCCAAACCGTTCAACAGAAAATTATTTTGTTTTGTTGCAAGACCAATCTCTGTGAGATAATAATCCACCGCATTTATCCCTAAATCATGATCTATGTTGGAATATAATGCGTTGACATCCATGGTGATAAAATAAAAATGTTTTTGCCATTCTATATTTTTGAGATCGTTAATTAATTGTGTGAAATCTTTTAGATATGACGATAAAGATTTAACTGGGTCCTGTAAAAAAAGGTCTATATAGTGAGATAAATTTGTAGTCAGGGAGCCAATTCCAGATATTATTGGTCTCCCTGGGGGGTTAACAGGATCTTTATGCATTTTTGGCAGATGGTAAAACAGTGCCATTGTTGGTGTAGGAATCATCAGAAAATGTTTTTCCTTTTTATTTAAAATATTTTCCATAAAAGCTTCACTGATAAGGGTCCTATATTCTTTAATATATATTTGTGTTGGATCATTCTGTAATCTCAAATAATATTTAGCATCTGAAAGGATCCTATGCGCTTCTTCTATATAGTCTTGTCTATTTTGGATCACCACCCCGCCCCCTTTATCTGCTTGGCGTATCACAATGCTTGTATTGTCAACGCATTATATTCCAACATAGATCATGATTTAGGGATAAATGCGGTGGATTATTATCTCACAGAGATTGGTCTTGCAACAAAACAAAAGAATTTTCTGTTGAACGGTTTGGGATTTATTTTGAGGCCTAATGTTTTCAGTTTTGAAGGTTCACTATACTTGCAGCTGCTCGGGACCGCGATGGGGACTCGGGTCGCCCCAAGTTTCGCAAATCTTTTTATGGGGCGATTCGAGTCCTCATCAATTTTAAGGAAGCTGGAAATTGAAAAGAAAATAGTTTTTTATAGGCATTTCATAGACGATCTGATAATTATTTGGAATGGTACAAAAGAAGAAGCAATGGAAATGATAAATACGTTGAATAAAAATGATTGGGGCATTTCATTTACCTCAGAAATAAGTAACGAAAAAATTGTGTATTTAGATCTAGAAATTAGCCACAAGGGGACATGTATCATCACAAAAACGCATTTTAAAAAAGTTGATTCCAACGGATTTTTGGATTTTAGAAGTGCCCATTACAAAAAGTGGAAAGAAAACATTCCATTCAGTCAGTTTTTTCGCATCAGGAAAAATTGTACTGAACAGAAAGACTATGAAACCCAGGCTGATATTTTAAAGAAAAGATTTGAGGAAAAGAAATATCCAAAAAAATTGGTTCATGCTGCATTTGAAAAAAACAGGGCAAAAAAGCAGGAGGATTGTTTGAGTAAAAAGAAGGGGGAAGGAAATGAGGTGATTTGTAAAAAAACAAAGGATAGAGAAGGAGGCAGGTGGAAATTTAATTTTATCACAACTTATAACAGGGGGAATAAAACGATACGCATGATTCTGAAAAAGTACTGGTATATTTTAAAACGTGATCCGATTTTGGGAAAATGTCTGCCTGAGGAACCAGGTATAACATTTAGAAGAGGGAAAATGATAAAAAATCAAATCGCCCCAAGTAGGTTAAGAGACCATAAAAAAAGATCTGCAAAAAATGGAAAAAGTAAAGATCATGAGATTGGAGTTTTTAGATGCAGTTCCAGGAAATGTCATACATGTGGGATTCTGAACCATGGTGCGAAATAGATTGCAAGCAAAAGTACAGGTGAATTAATTGAAATAAAACAGAATATGAGATGTGATAGCGATTATATTGTTTACGTTATTGATTGTAGCTGTGGGTTACAGTACGTGGGGTGTACAACGCAGACTTTACGTGCTCGCATGAATGGGCACAGAAATAGAGCAAAAAATGGGTTTTTAAAACATAGCTTGTCGAGGCATTTATTACTCAAGCACAATAAGAATTTTAATATAATGGTGACACCTCTAGAACAAATACCTGTGGAAACAATCAATAGAAATTCTCTGCTTAATCGCAAAGAGACATATTGGATTTACCGCCTTCAAACATTGCATCCCAATGGTCTCAATGATATTGTGGAAAGAATTTAGTATTTAGTATTCAGTATATGAATATGATCCCTTTTAAAACAAAGAAGGAAAGAGGAAAGAAAAAAAAAAAAAAAGGCACTTTTTAAAACATTGCAATTTTAATTTTTTTTTTCTTGTTTATTGCTAACTTTTATGTAATTTAAGATTTTTTGTGACTAGTAATTTTATTGATAAATGTTCTTAGTGGTTTTTTTAGCATAGTGATTGCTGTTTGTGGGTGTTTGTTTTTACTATGTAATGAAGCACTATGGCTGAAGCGGACAATGAGACTGATTGGACAGGTGTGGTTATACCCACACCCTCATGTCATTACCTAGCAAGCTGTAATTATCTTTTACCTATAAAGCAAAGTGTCAGATATATTTTTATTTAGATACCGGAGGAAGGTGGTTGTCTCCACACAAGCCAGAGGCGCCACACACCGGAGCTTCACCTACGTCACCCAGTGCAGCACTGCATCCACCACCACCCACTCCTGCAGCAGCAGCTCCGGCAGTTTGCAGGGAAAATGCACACAATCGGGGCCCGCCCCCTCAACCATCAACTATGGGAGAATTGTAGTCACAGAGTTCACATTGGACAATTCTGAGATAAACTTCACTGCTTCACTGCTGCTGAACGTCTGTCACTTAAACATATTGTTGCTAACACCTTGTAAACATCCCGGAGCTCCCCGGATTCTGTCACTCTTATCCGTTTTGCCCTGTGTCACTTCTTTGCAGACATATTCACATTTATTTTTTCACAGGGTGTAGAATGATAAAGGGCTGATCCATTACTGGGATAAACCCTTTCTCAGTTACTGAAAAATTCTGGAAAAAATTGCCCTGTTGGAATAGAAAGCAGAGATTTCACATGCTGCACTCCAGAAGAAACAGATGTGAAAATGTCTGCACTGGAGTGATAGAGTGCAAAACACGACGACGACGAATGGCTGCAATATTATAAATCCAAACTGATATGAACAAAGCCGGACAGGAGGGGGACTGGGGTTAAATGGGATATGCTGGGGTCCATATATCTAAATACATCATTTCATCAAAGGACTTTATATGTCCCATCCCCCCATCATTACTCCCCTCAAATATGTCCCTTCTCCACCTCATGTCCCATCCCCCAGTCATAGTCCCCTCCATCTCCCATATGTATCATCCCCTCCTTACATGTCCCATCCCCCTAATCATAATCCTATCCTTCCCCCCTGTATATGTCCGATCCCACAGCCATCGCCCCCTGTATATGTCCCATCCCCCGTCCATCGCCCCCCTGTATATGTCCCATCCCCCCAATAATCATCCCCTCCTTTCCCCTGTATATGTCCCATCACCCCCATCATTATTCCCCTAAAAAATGTCCTATCTCCCACTCATCTCCACTTCATGTCCCATCCACCCAGTCATAGTCCCCTCGCCCCACCATATGTCCCATCCCCCGGTTATTGTCCTCCTTTATATGCCCCATTCCCTGGTTATCATCCCCCTTATATGACCCATTCCATTGTTATCATCACCCTTATATGACCCATGCCCAGTTATAATCCTCCATATAACTCTTACCCCATCCCTCTCAACCTCCTCTGTGGCCGCCATCTTCCCCGCCTTTCTCAGTTCTCCTCTCTGTAGTCATTGTCGGTAATGTGTGGCACCCCAGAGTCACAGTGCCACAGTGTCACCATTACTAGGTGTCAACAGAGAGCAGTACGGGGTATTCAACTAAGGCAATACACAAACAACACCAAAACCTCCAGGCCAGAAGAGGGAGACCAAACCCGGGTTCAGGGTGAGCTTCCTTTATATTCTGGTCTGGGGAGGAGCAAGTCAGTGCAGTGCGGGGCAGCACTGTGAAGACATTCTGGTGGGCTGGAAGCTGCTTAGCTCGTCCCAGCATTGCTAACTTGTTCCAGGCCTAAGGCTAGGGTCTGAGGAAGGAGGAGAGAGACAGAAACCTACCTGGAGGGGCTGCATCACCCGTGCCTTCCCTCCGCAGAGGAACACCAGAAGAACGGACACTGGAGACTGTGCAGGATCAGACACACCGGCAGTCAACACCGGAAAGTGGGGGACTCCAGATTCTCCAGCTACACGGTACCAGGGACACAGCAACATATAGAATCCAGAAACACTGACTTCCTGGGTGGGGTGGAAAAGTGAAGGACTCGTGTTGCCTGTCAGACTGGTAGACGGAGACAGAGACAAGGCCGGCAGCCTAGCTGAAGCAACTGCAGGGCCACTACGCAAACACAGTGAGGAAGCCAATACGACCCGGCCGGTGAGAAATACCCTGAACTGCTCTCCAGACTCCAGGGACAGCTTGTAAGGCTGGTTTCACATTAACATTAATTTTGTGCCTGTCCGTGGGATCTGACTTTGAAGGGGGATCCCACGGACAGGCACGGATCCACACGGATCCCTGCAATCAGATGGCAAATAGCCATCCGATCCGATCCTATGCAGGATCCGTGTGGATCCTGCGGTCCCCTGTCTTTCCCTGCTTCTGCTCCTCCATCTTCTTCCCTCTCCTATTTTATACTGTGCCTCCGCTCCTCTATTCTGTGCCCCCGCTATGCTATTCTGTGCCCCAGCTTCTCTATCCTCATCTATCCCTATCCTGTCCCCTGTCCTCTCCGTGTGTAAAAAAATTAAAAAAACCTCCTCCCGGAGCATACATCACCTGTCACCGGCTCCCACGCTGCAGCACCATCAGGGCTAAAGGACCTGTGATGATGTCACAGATCCGGTCACATGACTCGTCAGCTGACCGGATCTGTTACATCATCACAGGCTCTTCTGCCCTGATGGTGCTGCAGCGTGGGAGCCGGTGACAGGTGATGTATGCTCCGGGAGGAGGTTTTTTTTTATTTTTTTACACACAGGGAGAGGACAGGGGACAGAATAGGGATTAGATCAGGATAGAATAGTGGCACAAAATAGAGGAGCGAGGGCACAGAATAGCATAGGAGAGGGAAGAAGATGGAGGAGCAGAAGCAGGGAAAGAAGGGGGATACGGAGCCGACATCGGATCCGAGGTGAACTCGGATCCGATGTCCATAGGCTCCCATGCTGTGGGCCCTCGGATTAGCCTCGGATCAGCAGTGATCCGATGCTGTCCGATGTGAGTCACGGACACAAAATCGTAGCAGGCTACGATTTTGTGCCCGTGATTAAATCGGATAGGATCGGATGTTGCCAAAATCGGATGCCAATAGTGGCACATCCGATCCCATCCGATTCCCATAGGGGAACATGGGATCCGATTTCAGATCCGATTGTATCCGTTTTGAGACGGATACAATCGGATGACCGAAAATCGTTATGTGAAAGCAGCCTAACAACTACTTCAACTCAAGTAAACAGACTGAGAAACAGCTATCAGGAGTCTGTGTGTGTTAATTATGTCTATTATCCTGTGCCCAGCAACTGAATCCCACCTGCAGAGCTGAAGACTGCTTTTCTCACATACTGGTTGGAAGAGCTGCAGCAGCAGAGTAAGTGTACCACATCCAGCACCAAGACAACAAGCTCTGTGGAGAACTGCAACAAAGTAAGTGACTTTGTGAATCACAATCCACTGCAAAACCCCATCATAGACTCTCACTCCTGCCCTGGGGACCCTCAGCCCTACCAAAGAAGGGCTTACCATCCCCCATGCCCCAAGTCACCGTCCATAGCAGGAATACGGCAGCGGTGGTTCTACTAACCACATACCCCGGGTGGCGTCACGACAAATCCACTGTAAATACCCCCATTTTGGACTGATCCCAGGCCACGGGACCGGGTCACGACTACCGTGATCCCCGAGAGACCGCCACCGGCCCGGTTCCCAAGTACCCCATAGCCTGGGGGTGCATCAGTTTTCTGGTGTCACGAACAGGATCCCGTGCCCGTTAAACCCGGGTACTGTGTGCCGTGAACTGTGTAAAATACGTGTTTTGGGACTGTCGCGATTGTTAAGCACGCGGTGCGCGAGAAGAAGAGGGGTATGTTATTGTGGGCGGCACCCTCCAAAGAGCGCGAAGCGAGGCCCAGCCTGTGCTCTGACGACATCCGGCGGGGACGCAACAACCTGCTGCACCGCGGAACTATTCTTGTAAACCCCGACGGAAGAAGAAGACCGGAAGGGTCACCGTTAACTAAGGGGGCAGAAAGATGTCGCGACCAGCGGACCCTGCACAGCAAGATGACGGAGCACCCGGCGGTGCAGTGGGCAAGGGATGTTGCCGATCATGCCATTCCTGATGCCGTACACCCCGGGCGCAACGTGGCTGCTGCAATACTCAGGTGAGCCCAATACCTTAACTGACTTTAAAGAAAAACTGTACAGTTATTATAACATATATCCCCTTATGGAGGGCCAGCGTGTCAGTATACTTCTGGGACAGTTAACTGGACATGCACAGCGGGAAGTGAAGTCCTGGTCAGATGATGATAAAGATACTGTAGAGCATGTGATGACCAGATTGAAAGCCACTTTTGAGAACAGTGTGGATGCCCAGGTTAAGATCAGATTCTTTGGGTGGCGGCAGAAATCACAAGAAACTGTGAGAGACTTTGCTTTAAATTTGCAGGAGGCATTCAGGGCACTAAAACAAGCAGAACCCGCTTTGGCACAAGGGGAAGATAAACTGCTGATAGACCAGTTTGTTGATGGACTATTATTCCCTCCCCATAGAGGACGACTGCGGATGATGGCCATACAAAATCTAGGTTTGAACTTTGTGAAGTTTAAAGAAAGGGCAATCCGCATATTGCAGGCAGAAGAGCCTCATGATACAGACTCTGCCCAGTGTTCAGCTACAGTGCAAAATCCACCAGCTGTACCTGGGGCTTCTGCAAAGTCCCCAGAGCCCATCACTAATGAGGCTCTAAACCGGAAGATCGATGCCATAACTGAAACTGTAACTGCCATGGCCAAAGTGATGCAACAACTGCGTGGATCCAAGCCCGTGGAGAAGATTGAACTGGCTACAAGAAAGGAGGATGTCCCGTGGATGAGACCCAGGAGATACCCAGCGACCAGAGGACGACCCAACGACCACTCCAACCAGATGGACAGGCCATTTGTCGCCTATGCGGAGAAGCAAGCCATTTTGCCCGGGAGTGTTCTTTAAAAGGGGATTCCCTGGGGAAGCGGGCAGCTCCTCAGGAATGAACTCCCAAGGCCCCTCAAGCTGGCGGAACAGGTATGTGGGAGGCCGTCCAACAATCCCTGTCGTGCTGGATGGAATCCCCATGAATGCTCTGTTGGACACCGGCTCACAGATATCCTCCATACCTTATATCCTTTTTAAACAGTACTGGGCTGATTCAGACATTACCCGTGGTCCAGACGGTGACTTGAATATATGGGCTAGCAATGGTAAACTAGTACCACAGATTGGGTTTAAGGACATGACCATTAAAATTGGGAAGGTTGAATCAAAAGATCAGGGTATGATAATTGTTGATGTTGATCAGCATGAGCCTGATCCAACTATTTTGATAGGCATGAATGTGATGGAACATTTGTGGCGCCCTGCTCACGCAGTGACCCACAGGCTTCCCTAATGCAAAGCTGGCTTTCCACAGCGGGTACCTACTACAAGCAAGACCTTCCACCCCGGCACAGTAGGGGGAGCACCACTTGCTGACTTTAGGTGAGATCCCCTATAAATACTGCTGCTGGGGGAGGAGTTAGTTGGAGTGTGCAGATGCTAGGAGAGCTGCAAAGACGTCCTGGTGATCGGTGCTGCGGTTAGGCCCGAACCAGTGACCCGGAGTGGCCCTTCTGACATCCCGCAAGCCTAAGAGTGGGGACAGAAGGCAAGGAGCAGAGCCAAAATGGAGTGAGGAACTAGTGGAAGTTCGCCCTGAGACGTACCGGACTATCGTTACCTCTGCTCAACTATATGTCTAAAAAACACAAGCCTTAATGAATTGATCCTGCAAATACTGTATATATGTATGCCTGTATATACTATGTCTGTTCCACTGTACATATTTTCACTATATTTCCTTATCTGATCCTAGTGACGTGTTGAGAAAGGCCTAATTAGGGGCCGAAACGTTATTGCTGCTGTCACCTCACCATCCATGTGTTCTTCACAATAAATCACTTGAAACTGAACCAGATGAGTGCTTGGATTCTATTATAACTACACCAAGAAGGCTGCTCCCCTGCAAGAACTCCTAGTAGGTTAACCCACGAAGGGCAAGTCTAAGGATTGTCCGTGGAGGTGGGGCAAGGAACAAGAGAAATCATTCCAAGTAATGAAATTAACCCTGACAGGAGAAGAAATCCTTACTTATCCGGACAACAATCTATCATTCCTGCTGTACACGGATACCAGCAATGTGGGACTCGGAGCCGTCCTTTCACAAAGGCAAGAAGGCAAAAAAAGGGTGATCGCCTATGCCAGTAGGAAGCTGTGCCCCACAAAAAGGAACCCAGAGAACTACAGTTCCTTTGAGCTGGAATGCCTGGCCTTAGTCTTGGCTGTCACAGAGAGGTTCAAACACTACCTCTAGCAAGTTTACAGCCTACACGGATAACAATCCGCTGACCCACCTGGAGACTACGAAGTTGGGAGCCATGGAGCAGAGATGGATGGCCAGATTGTCCAACTACCAGTTCACCATCAAATACCGGGCTGGGCACCAGAATGGAAACGCGGACGCCTTATCCTGAATGCCTCACCTGTCAGACAAGGATGTACATGAAGACGAGCTGGAAGAAGTGGAGTTACCTGTCTTCCATCAATTAAGAGTAACTCAGTACCAGCAAACCTGTCAAGACCCTCCTGCAAGAATGGTGAACTCGTTGCCCCACTTTGGTTGGAAAGAGGTGCAGGACAATGACCCGGCTGTCAGTTATGTAAAACAGCTGATAACCCAGGAGTCAGCAAAGCTGCCAGAAAATCCTCAACCAGAAGTCAAACATCTGTGGAGCGAGCGGAGTAAGCTGTTCATATATCAGGAGAAGCTTTGTTGGAGGTACATCAACCCAAGAACACACAAGATGGTCTGGCAAATCATCGTGCCAAAATCAGAAATCCAGGTGGTCTTGAATGCCTACCACAACCAGACTGGTCACTTCGGGTGGAAGAAGCAGGAAATGCTACTGAGGGATAGGTTCTTTTGGGTCGGCATGCGGACATCCATTGAAAGGTGGTGTAAGAACTGTAAACCCTGCAGCCTGAGAAGAAAGGACTTACAGAGCCAGAAAGCACCGCTTCAGCCCATCGTGACAAAACAGCCCCTGGAGATTGTAGCCTTGGACTATATAAAACTGACTCCAAGTAGATCCAGCTACACGTACGCATTGACCATGATAGACCATTACTCGAGATTCTTAATGGTTGCCCCTGTGAAAGACTTGACAGCTGCCACTGCTGCCAGAACATTCCAGAACGTATTCTGCAGACCATTGGGTTATCCTGAACAAGTCCTCACAGACCAAGGATCAGCCTTCAAAGCGGAGATCTTCCAAGAGTTCTGCCACATGTATGGGTGCAAAAAGATTAGAACAACCCCATATCATTCCCAAGCCAATGGGTTATGTGAGAAAATGAACAGTATCATCATTGACACGTTGAAGATCTTACCCCTAGAGGAAAGACACCAATGGCCGGAGAAACTACCAGACTTGGTTGACATGTACAGTAAGCTCTACCAACTGTAAGCAGTAAGCTCTACCAACTGTACACCAGCTTACCTGATGAGAGCCCGTACAGGAAAATTACCCATAGACTTGGAACTCGGAGTAGTCGATCCCAAAGCAGAAGAAACAATACCCAACTGGAACGCAAATCGCCTCAAACAATACAAAAATGGTTCAAGTCTGTGTTGAAGACAACCTGGAGAAAGCCCGTGAAAAACAAGAAAGGGACTAGAACAAACACGCTCCAGCAGAACCTATAACACCTGGAAGTATTCTCTTAAAGATGAAAAGAACCCAACACAAATTGGACAATCAGTGAGAACAAGAACCCTACGTTTTATTGGATTCTGGATATGACAACAGCAAGATGTGTCTCATCAGCAAGAGCGGAGGAAAAAACCACTCAAACTGTGTCCAGAAACCACATCAAAAAGTGCCCAACTAAATGGGAAATCCAAAATCCCCCAACTCAACCAATACAAGAGACAGAACCAGTACAAGGACTAAATCCAAGTAAAGAATCAAAGGAGAAGGTAGACTAAACAATTCTAGGAGATTTCCTGGAAGATTGGCCTCAGCAAGATGGAGCCATCTTAGAGCCTGTACTGAACTTCTACCAGCCTAAAGATATGGTGCAAAGGAATCAGGAAGAAATACCCGTTGCCAGAGAATCCGAGGATGCTGCAATCGGTACACCTGCTAGCCCTGTAGTGAGACTAAGGTCATGCAGATGCTTACCTGACATCCCTGCACCAAGCCCTTCACTAGAAACATCACCTGAGACAGTGACACCTGTAGTGCGTAGATCACAGAGAAGCACACAAGGTCAACCCCCGTCTAGGTATGGAGAGTGGGCACAGTAAATGTAATATAGAGTAAAATTGAAAAGTAACATGTACATAGCAGTAATATGTAAAATAAGAATATAAATAGTAGTGTATAAAAGGGTAAAGCATAGGCTAAAAACAAGGAACACCAGGTACACAACACCAAAAGAGGGGTGAGTGGAGTTGGCGTAAGGAGCTGTCTAGGGAAAGTAAAAACTTGGCCAAAAGGTGACCCTAGGGCCAGGAGGCCTACAGCACTTATGACCAGTAGAGGCCCCTATAGCACCTAGGACTCCTACGCCAAAACACCCGTAGTAGATGTTGTTGTGTATTTTGAACTGTTGAAGCCTACAGAGACTTTACCTGTAAGGACTTGTTGAACTTTTGAAAAACTTTTCCCCTTTGAACTTTTCCCCGGATTACAATTTAAAAGGACCAAGGTTACAGGACTGGTGTAAAACAAACTTCTTTTTCTCTTTTTCAAAGCCTGCGGTGAATGGCACCGTATGGACTTACCTGTTTTCTATTTTTCCAATATTTTTCAGTATTTTTTGTAAATTTTTATATTTTGAGACTCTAAATATGTTACCTGTTATTATTGTTATCCCTTTTTCAAACACAAAAATTGCTCAGTCCAGTAGTACTGAAATTACCTAGGGGAGGGGGGGTATGTGGCACCCTGCTCACGCAGGTACCCACAGACTTCCCTAATGCACAGCTGGGTTTCCACAGCAGGTACCTACTACATGCAACACCTTCCACCCCGTCACAGTCAGGTGAGCACCACTTGCTGACCTTAGGCGAGATCCCCTATAAATACTGCTGCTGGGGGAGGAGTTAGTTGGAGTGTGCAGACGCGAGGAGAGCTGAGAAGATGTCCTGGTAATCGATACCGCGGTTAGGCCCAAACCAGTGACCCAGAGTGGCCCTTCTGATGTCCCACAAGCCTAAGAGTGGGGACAGAAGGCAAGGAGCAGAGCCAAAAGGGAGTGAGGAACTAGTGGAAGTTCGCCCTGAGACGTACCGGACATCGGGGATCCGCACCTGCAGGATACTTCAGGACTACAGAAAACCCCGTCGCACCGTGGAGACTTCAGTCACCCAGTCCCCCTGTGCGTCCAGAGAGAGGGAGCCAGACACCGTAGTGTAGATCAGCACAGCAGTGATCAGAGAGGGTAACCTATGGATCGCGCAGGGGGAGAGAGGGAAAGAGGACAAGAGGAGAGAGAAGGCCAGTCTGGCTGCAAGCAGACTGGGCTTCAGAAACCGTGGGAAGAAACAGAGGAGGCCTTATACCCACTTGCTGTGGGGACCCACTGTGCACCTGGTCACCTGTCAGTGCCCTGGATGTCTTAACCTGATATACCACCAGTAAAAGGTAAAAGAGACTTCTACAGTGTGTGTGCGTCATTCCTCTCCGCTCTCGGTACCCCTTATAGACTACTCCATTAACCCCATCCCGACCTAAAGCTCCACTCCAAGCCGCCCCTTCATACTACGCTGCCCCGGAGGACCCGCTACACCTGTAGGGAGCTTTGCCATCTCAGCCGCACTACCATCTACCTCCAGTGGACTGTGGCGGCGCTGGTGACCCATCACCAGGTACTACAGGTGGCGTCACATGACAAACTCATATCCCCTGTAAATAAATCCTTTTTGAACTGTTACCCAAGCCACGGGCTCTGGCGCTGCCACCCGTGACATCCCCCGTGCAAAAGCACACACCGAGCCTGATACCCGAGTACCCCAGGGCCTGGGGCTCGACACATTGTCTTGCAGAAATTATTGGTGTTTTACAGTGGATGGCCAGTATTGCTAGTTCTGGGCAACAGCGAGTCCTGCAGAAGAATATAAAGGCTCTGATGATGAAGCAGCAGGTAGAGTTGTCAGGTGGAGAGATTGGCAGTGCAAGGGTAAGTGATCCAATACCCATTGTAATACCTACCAAAACTGAAATAATGGTCTGGTGTAGAGCCGCAATAGGCATCAGAGGGCGAGACTATCAAGCCCTGGTAGAACCCGTGTACTCAGACTGTAGGCCCACTGTACTGACGGCCTTGGAATAGTTGAGGTACACTGGGGGAGAGTGCCAATATGCCTTCTAAATTGCGGGTAGGAGGAGGTAATCCTACCAAAGTATGCTACCATGGCTAAATTATATACTGTGGCTAACAATGCCATCACCACTGTTGAACCATTGAACCCGTCAAGTCAGGGGGATTGTAATGGCTCAGAGGGAAAACTGGAGGATTGGTGCCAGAAATTACATGTGGGTACCAGTTCTACACCCTCCCATCAAAAGCATGGAGTATATCGGATAGTGAGGGAGTAAGAGCAGATCTTCAGCAAACACCCTCTAGACCAGGGGTCTCAAACTCGGCTGGGTTGATGGGCCGCACATAGAAAAACATTTTATAGCAGGGGGCCGCATCCCTTGTAGGTCTAAGTGATATTTTTAGTAATACCAGAATTTTTTGCTCAATGTAATAAAGTACAAATCCTGATCCCCTTCTTGTAGTAACGTCCCCATCCTGTAGTAATGTCCTTTACTACTGATATCCCCCATCCTGATCCCCTTTTCTACTGATGTTCCCCATCCTGTAGTAATGTCCTTTACTACTGATATCCCCCATCCTGATCCGTTTTTCTAGTGATGACCCCCATCCTGATCCCCTTTTCTACTGATGTCCCCCATCCTGATCCCTTTTTCTAGTGATGTTCCCCATTCTGATCCCCTTTTCTACTGATGTCCCCCATCCTGATCCCCTTTTCTAGTGATGTTCCCCATCCTGATACCCTTTTCTACTGATGTCCCGCATCCTGATCCCTTTTTCTAGTGATGTTCCCCATCCTGATCCCCTTTTCTACTGATGTCCCCCATCCTGATCCCATTTTCTAGTGATGTTCCCCATCCTGATGCCCTTTTCTACTGATGTCCCCCATCCTGATCCCTTTTTCTAGTGATGTCCCCCATCCTGATCCCTTTTTCTAGTGATGTCCCCCATCCTGATCCCCTTTTCTACTGATGTCCCCCATCCTGATCCCCTTTTCTACTGATGTCTCCGATCATGATCCCCTTTTCTAGTGATGTTCCCTATCCTGATCTCCTTTTCTAGTGATGTTCCCCATCCTGATGCCCTTTTCTACTGATGTCCCCCATCCTGATCCCCTTTTCTACTGATGTCCCCCATCCTGATCCCCTTTTCTACTGATGTCCCCCATCCTGATCCCCTTTTCTACTGATGTCCCCCATCCTGATCCCTTTTTCTAGTGATGTTCCCCATCCTGATCCCTTTTTCTAGTGATGTCCCCGATCATGATCCCCTTTTCTAGTGATGTCCCCCATCCTGATCCAATTTTTTTGTGATATTCCCTATCCTGATCCCCTTTTCTAGTGATGTACCCATCCTGATCCCCTTTTGTAGTGATGTCCCCCATCCTGATCCCCCTTAGTAGTGATGTCCCTCATCCCAATCCCTTTTAGTAGTGATGTCCCCATCTTGGACCCCTTTTGTAGCGAGGTCCCGCATACTGGTCCCCTTTTGTACTGATGTCCCCCATCCTGATCCCGTTTTCTAGGTATGTCCCCCATCCTGATCTACTTTTATGGTGATGGCTCCATCCTGTTTTACCTTCTTTTTACACACTCACATACACACTCATTCACACTCTCACACACGAACACACACACATACTCTCACACACACACACTCACACATCCACACATCTTCATACATATACACGAACACACTCATACACACACTGAAACTCACACAGACCTCATACATTTTCTTATACACACATCCTCACTCGCCTACTCACACCCTCACACACTCACCCTCACATAGACACCCTCTCTCACACACTTACTTTTCTCACTTTAATGATGCATCGCTCCAGTGCAGGGGGCCGCTGCGGTCCCCGCTGTGCTGTCTTCTGGTCTCCGCTGTGCTATGACTTCCTCCAGCCGCCGCTCAGACAAGCTCTGTTGCTCAGCAAGATAAGTGCAATCTGCCAGCCAGAGGCCCAAATGTGATGTCAAATTCCGCCATCAACTGCGGGCCTCTCATTGGCTGGCAGCTTGCATTGATCTTGCTGAGTGGCAGAGCTTGTTAATGCCGCGGACAGAAGTAATCACACAGCGGGGACTGCAGTGGCTCCCTTTGGGGCGATGCATCATTAAGTTGTCCAAGGTGCCGCGGGCCGCATAGTGAAGCCCCATGGGCCGCATGCGGCCCTCGGGCCGCGTGTTTGAGACCCCTGCTCTAGACTTTGGCCAGATTAAAGGGGTAGAACACAACATACCCACAGGTAATCATCCACCCATAAAAGAGAGGTATAGACCCACCCACTCACTACCAATGTGCTAAAGACATGCTCAAAGAGATGAAGGAGGCAGGGGTAATAAGAGACAGTTGTAGCCCCTGGGCAGCTCCTTTAATGCTAGTGAAAAAGAAGGATGGGACCATGAGAATGTGCGTAGATTACTGGCAGATCAACAGCATTACACGCAAGGATGCATACCCATTACCCAGAATAGAAGAATCATTAGCTGCATTCATATCTGCTAATTACTTCTCCACCTTAGATCTGACTAGTGGGTATTGGCAAGTTCCTGTGGCAGAGGCTGACTGTGAGAAGACAGCGTTCACCACACCAATAGGCCTCTGTGAGTTCAATTGTATGCTGTTTGTACTCTGAAACGCACCCAGTACATTCCAGAGACTAATGGAGTGCTGCTTAGGATACAAGAACTTTGAAACTGTCCTGTACCTGGATGACATCACAGGTTACTCCAAGACGTATAAAGAGCATCTACAACACCTAGCAGAAGTGTTTGAAGCCTTGTCCAGGTATGGAATGAAAATCAAGCCATCTAAGTGTCACCTGCTCAAACCAAAGGTGCAGTACCTGGGACATGTAGTGAGCTCTGAAGGCGTAGCACCAGATCCCCGAGAAGGTTACAGTGATAAGGGATTGGCCGAGACCCACCAGCGTGAAAGAGGTGAGGCAGTTCCTGGGACTGGTAGGCTACTATAGAAGATTTATCAAAGGCTTCACCAAGCTAGCAGCTCCTTTACAAGACGTCCTGGTAGGACAGTCTAAGCAGTCTTCAGCCCAAAGTCCTCCATTCCAGAGGAGTGATGAAAGAGAAGAATCCTTCAGGAAGCTGAAGTTAGCCTTGACGGGGGAAGAGATCCTGGCATATCCTGACTACCATCAACCCTTCATTCTGTACACGGATGCCAGCAACGTGGGACTGGGAGCAGTGCTGTCACAGATGCAAGAAGGCAAAGAGAGAGTCATAGCCTATGCAAGCAGGAAGCTCCGGCCTACTGAGAGAAACCCTGAAAATTACAGTTCCTTCAAGTTAGAACTACTGGCAGTAGTTTGGGCTGTAACAGAGCATTTCAAGCATTACCTGGCAGCTGCAAAGTTTACCATCTACACTGACAACAATCCGCTAACCCACCTGGAGTCAGCAAAATTAGGTGCGTTGGAGCAGAGATGGATGGCCCAGCTGTCTAATTACGACTTTAACATCAAATACAGAGCAGGTCGCAAGAAAGGGAATGCAGATGCCATATCCCGGATGCCACACTTAGGAGACATAGAAGAGGAACCGGAGGGGCTAGAAGAAATAGAGCCACCGGCCTTTCACCGCTCTAAAGCAACAAGTGTGCACCAGAAGCATCTACACGCAACACTCAACCCCTTATCACATCATGGATGGGCTGATGTACAAGATAGTGATCTAGCTGTGGGACTAGTCAAAAGACTGTTGACACATGAAGGTGCATACCCTGATAAAGATGCTCCAGCAGAAGCTCATCAACTCTGGAAGGAAAGAGGCAGATTGTTCCTGTATAAAGAAAAGTTATGCAGAAAACTTGTGAATCCCAAGACTCATGAGTTGGTCTGGCAGATCATAGTTCCCAAGAAAGACACCAAGATGGTCTTAGAAACTTACCATGATGGTGCAAGACATTTTGGATGGAAGAAGTTGGAAGTGCTCTTAAGAGAAAGACTCTACTGGGTTGGCATGAGAAAATCAATTGAAGAATATTGTCGAAAGTGTGACCCGTGCAACCTGTGGAGGAAGGATCAAGACAGCCAGAGAGCTCCACTCAAGTCCATAATCACCAAGCAGCCATTGGAATTAATAGCCCTAGACCATGTCAAATTAACACCAAGCAGATCTGGCTACATCTATGCCTTGACAATAGTGGACCACTATTCTCGTTTCCTTGTGGTAGTACCAGTAAAAGATCTTACAGCAAAGACTGCAGCGAAAGCATTCCAGACGTACTTTTGCAGACCTCATGGCTACCCAGAACAGGTTTTAGCAGATCAAGGTCCAGCATTTGAGTCCCAGTTATTCCAAGAATTCTGTAACATGTATGGATGTAAGAAGATTCGGACAACAGCTTATCATCCACAGACAAATTGTTTATGTGAGAAGATGAACCACATCGTGAAATCCATGGCCAGAGAAGTTACCTGACTTGGTAGACCTGTGCAACCATATTCCACTGAGTTCAACCAATTGTACCCCAGCTTATCTCATGAGAGCAAGACCCGGTAAGCTACTAATTGATTTGGATATGGGAATTGTCAAACCAGATGCAGAAGATTCAGATTCAACCAATTGGGATACCTTACGTACGCAGAAGTACCTTCAAGTTCAAGAATGTGTTGAGAAGAGTCTCCAGCAAGCAAGAGAGAAGCAAGAGAAAACCTTCAATCAACATGCTTCCGCAGCTCCTTTGCAACCTGGTGAATAAATCTTGAAGAGAAACAGAAGAACTCATAAATTGGATGATCAATGGGAACCAACACCATACACTGTTCTCCCATCAAACTTTGACAATACTAAAGTATGTTTAATCAACAAAGATGGAGGCAAGACATCCTCAGCAGTATCAAGAGATCATTTGAAATTGTGTCCTGAAACCATGAAGACACCAGAAGATCCTGTAGTTATACCAGATGAACCTAAGAAAGATGAAGAAGATGTGTTCCATACAGTCTTAGGAGATTTTCCAAAAACCTGGATGAACTATCATGGAGCAGTATTAGTCCCAATGTTCGCATTTCATCAAGTAGTGGTACCTGAACCAGTGCCTGCACTACCACCTGAACCCGTGCAGCAACAAGAAGAAGTCCCAAGATTAGAAGAACTGGAAGTTGAACCCGTAGAGGAAGAACAGGAAGAACATATTCCGGAGCCCAGTAAACATGCCAGTCCTATTAGTAGATCCCCATCCCCATCAGAACTAGAAACACAAGAAAGATATATTTCTGCACATAGTCTAGCACTGCGTACACTCGGTACACTTGTAGTAAGGAGATCACGACTGATGAAGATAGCATGCCGCCATTGAAACGCGTTGTGGATTAAAGCTGAGTATTGATTAAACTCCCCCTGGTCCTTTTCTAAGCGCTCCCTAACACGAATTTCTTCTACAAACACATATCTGCTTATCTCCCTTTGGGAGATCGTGTGGAGCTGCACTGCATAGGACCTGCGCTTTCACTCACAAGGACCTGACGTGACGTCAGGATAGAGTCAGCTGAAGAAGATCACTTGACCGGAGGACGGGCAGAGGAACGCAGCCTGATCTCCCGCAGTCACTGCTCTCAGCAGCGGTCGACTACTTATACCTGTCTACTTATACCAGCACAACCAAAAAAGGTGAGGAGCTCATTTATATATTACTTTCTGGAAAACAGCAACGTTTTCCTCTCATAGGCGCCTCTCTGTCCCTCCTTTTGTTTTACCTGGGACACTTTCTGTCTCACTTGAGCCCTTTGCTGGCTTCTCCGTCGGTTCTGTTCTCTCTCTGTCTCGGGACGGGCTCCACCGGCTCCAGTCCCCCAGGACATCTCTCTCACATGTCCATTCATCTCAGTGCCATCTCTCCAACCCCCTTTCTCATTCTCTTCCTTTTCTGTCCTTCTATGTCAGTCTGTCCAGTACGTCCTCCCATCTGCTTCCCACTTCCTGGTGCTCCTGTCCCACTCTCTCCACCCATACCCTCCACCTGTCTCCCCTTCCAGCCTCGAATGGGGCCCTCCCTAAACAGTATCCACCCGAACCGGTTGTTGTTGTGTTGGATGCGGGAGTTTGGGTGCAAGGTAGTGTCCTCTACTTACCCGGAGTGGAGGTACCACACCTCTGGCTGAGGTGCAGCACCTCTGTGGCAACTGGAGCCTCAGGGGCGCCACATACCAATAACTAAACAACGTTTCTTCATGGTCACAAAGTAAATGTCTGTCTTGTTCCACTGATAAAATTACATCCTACAGGTTAAGATAAATTGGAATTTTTATTTAAATCTCACAAATACGTGAGTCATACACAACAGCGCCAAATCCAATATAATCAAGAAAGAACTTGTGCCTGTAGCAAAGGTCAGAGTAGAAGTGCAGCTGTCATATTTACCTAGAGATATACAGGGATTCCTTCACACCGAACACCCATTTAACCAATTCAGTGAGTGGATGGTCAGAGTGTGCAGATCTCTGAACCGTTCTGGTGGCTTTGGGGCAGATGCTCAAGGAACAACCTTGATTAAAGGGAATCTGTCAGCAAGATCAGTCCTCCTAAGGCTGCATACTCACAGTAAGGATACGCAGCGTTTTGGACGTTGCGTCTTGCCACTGCGTCCAAAACGCTGCATAGTACAGTAGCAGCATAGTGGATGGGATTTGTACAAATCCCATCATCACTATGCTGTTCCTGACTGCAGCATACTTTTAGCTGTGGTGCGGGTGTCCGCTCCTCCTCATCTCCGCAGCATGTTAATTTCATGCTGCAGAGTCAGAATTGGCTCCCATTGGCTGTACGCAGGGAGAAGCCGCCCCACTCCACATGGTGAGTACAGGGCAGCTGCTGTCTCCCTGTGGCCACCCTCGGGTTCCCTCAGGTCCAACACGCAGCTCCTCCGGACCGTGAGCACATACCCTAAGCGTCCATATGGGCAGGTAGGTCTTAGGAAGCTGAATAAAATAATACCTTGATATCTGCAATCTGATATCGTATTCCAAATAAATCCATATTTTTCTTAATATGTAAATGAGGTGTTAGGGAAATCTATTTTCATCCCAGAGATCCTGAGAATTTGCCTCCATGAGTTTTTTATATGAAGGGAGACGTTACTGTGGCACCCCAGGGTCCGGTTCCACAATATTCAGCTTGGAAGCAAAGGAAGGCAGCCACCTCAGGTAAAACACACACACGCGTACAACACCTTCCCAACTCCAGGCCAGAAGGGGGAGCGCTACACCAGAGTTCTGGGCAGGTTACCTATAAATTCTGGTCTGGGGGCGGGGTCAGGCAGTTCAGTTCCTAGGAGGACAGTAGAAGATATCCTATGGTCGGGTGCTGTGCTAGGTCCGTCAGAGGGTACTGACTAGCCAGTGTGAGTGACCCATAGGTGAGGGTCTGAGGAAAGTGGAGAGAAGGTGTGAAAAGTGGAGCAGTGTCAGCTTGCTTCAGCAACTAGTGTAGTACAACACTGGAGTCCGAGGTCACCAGGGATTTTATGCCCAGCAACCAACACCCGAGGGCGGGTGATTTCAAGTTGCTCGCCCACCAGAAAGGCCAGGAGACACACCCGCACCACAGAGCTCAAGAGACACAATGAAAGAGAGTAACACAGAAAGGGCTCAAGCCGCCTGTCACATGGCCAAGACAGACAAGTGAGGAGAGAGTCTTAGCACAGATTTAAGCAGCCAGGGCTCACAGAGAACAGCGCAGAAGGGAGGCCTCAGAACTTGCCAGGTGTGGAAAGCCCCAACTTGCTTCCAGGCTCCGGATCCCTAACACCGCTTGGCAATTGTGCCCTGGATGAACCAACTACATGTATCAGTAAAGGTAAAGGAGACTGTTACCCCTGTGTCTGTCTGTGTTCTTTTGTACACTGAACCCTGCACCCCCAACGAGCCCTGCATATCCATAGACTATATGGTTGCCCCGGGAACCCGCTCTTCCCGTGGAGAGCTGAACCATCTATGCTGCAACTTCCATCATCCCCAGAGATCCTGACTGCAGCAGCAGCTATACCGGCCGCATTCCACGGGTGGCGTCACAACACTCTTTTATTTTTGTTTTATTTTATTTTTCTCCATTTTTCCAATCCCCTTTTTAACTGCCGACGAGGGGATCATAGATCGGGTCACGCCACCATGATGTCCTGCAGCCCCAGATAAAGATGAGAGGGCCCGATTCTGAGTACCCCACGGTCCCCGCCAGGTGGTTAGACAGCTGTGTGGCGTCACAAACAGGATCCACCGATCCGGTAAAACCGGGTCTTGTGTGCCTAAGACTCTATTGAACTGTGGACAATCGCCATTTTCCTTTTCTTTTTGCCGCCTCGCGCTGAGCGCGGGAAGGCGAGAGGGCGGGGCAACCAAAAGGGCGTGAATGCAGGCCGAGGCCCCACGCTCTGACGTCAGCCCAAGCAACGCCGAAAACCCTCTGCCGGAAGGCCCTTGCAGAAAGGCCCCCGGCAAAAAACAAGAGACTTGTACTGGCCGAAAACTGAGGGAGGGCTGTGGTTCACCAAGGGCGAGAGCGATGTTTGCACCAGTCGAGGAGCAGACCGCAGGGGAGCGACCCGCAGAACCCGGCAATGTTGCCGCCGGTGAAGAGGTCATGCACCGCTGGCCGCCGCCATCTTGCCATTCACTATGCCGTACCTCCCGGACACGATGTGGCTCCCTTCAATACTCACGGTGACTTCGCCGGGCGGATGAAAAGTGTGTTCGGAATCTACCCTATGACAGAAGAACAGTGCGTAACCATGTTAATGGGACAGCTGACCGGGGAGGCCTAGTGCTAGGCAAAGGCCTGGTCCACTAATGACAGAAAGAATATTTGCTAAGCTAAAAGAGGCCATTGAGACACGGACGGCCGTGGAGCTAAAAGTCTGGTTCTAAGCAAGGGGTGCAAGACAGTGTACGCAGCTATACTTTGACTTTGCAAGAAGCGCTGAGAGTCATAAAGTGGGCCGACCCTGGAAGTGGGTCAAATGAGAACAAACTGTTGACTGACCAATTCATTGAGGGCATTCGGGACCCAGCCAACAAGGTCCAGCTACGAGCTCTGGCCATGCGGCACCCAGGAATAGACTTTGCAGACTTTAAAGACCGAGCCCTACAACTGCTGAGAGATACCACCGACAGCGGCCCTGCGCCCTCATAGAGGCTGGCCTAAACCTACCATCCAGAGGCGACACTTTCTTCCCTAGCTTCAGCGGGGGCCAGTGCACAGACTTTAGAGCCCCTCACTCAGGAGGCCGTGCACCTCCAGCTACACAACTGACCCAGGGGATGGAAGACCTGGCAAAAGCCGTGAAAGCTATCCAAGGAACCAGATCGCTGACAGGGATCAGCCTAGGCTCCAGTCCAGATGACGTCCCATGGATCCGCCAGAGGAGGTACCCCACCAGCCGAGGATGACCCACCGACCACTATGACGCTGCAGGACAACCCATCTTTCACGGCTGCAACAAGGCAGGGACACATTGCCAGATCCTGTCCTTTAAATGAGAATTCCCTGGGGCAGAGGGCCAGCCCCAGGAATAGCTCTGCCTGGCCCACCGAACTGGTGCAACAGGTACATGGGGGGACAACCGGTCCTACCTATCATGCTAGATGTGTCGAGCCCCAGGCCTAGGGGTACACGGGTATCAGGCTCGGTGGGTGTTTTCTCGGGGATGTCACGGGTGGCAGCGCCTGAGCCTGTGGCCTGGGAGACACTTCAATAAGGGGTTATGTACAGTGAATAAGAGTTATTGTCACATGACACCACCTGCAGTACCTGGTGATGGGTCTCCAGTGCCACCACAGTCCTCCGGAGGGCGATGGTATTGCGGCTAAGATGGCAACGTTTCCCTACAGGTGGAGCTGGTCCTCTGGGGCAGCGTTCCTGTAAGCAAACAAGTTAATGCAGATAACGACACAAGGCAAAGTCACTTTCTCCCGGGTACTTTACTGTAAACGGTCAGCAGCAAAATACAGAGTTCACAGTTCAGCAAGATGTTGATCAAACAGGTAGCTCTACGGATGACTGCAAGTGAATGCCAGGTGGTATGGTGGTACCCGTGGTATACCTTAGTTGACGAACCCGTGTCCTTTCTTCCCCGCCTAGGATGAGTCTATACCCAATGGCTCCTTGAAGGTAGACTTGGGGCTCCCCTCCTTCGCGGTGAAGAAGCAGGCAGACCGCTCCGTCTGACAGGGTGCTGTGGCGATAAACAGACCACAGCAGCCGGTTGACGACTGCAGAGGTAGACTCCGGTCGTATCCTCGGGCCCAGCGTTCCCGTGGTGGACTGGGAAATTCCCTGGAGTATGGTCGCTCCATGCTGGGGTTCCCCCTTTCTCTCTAGGGCCCAGACTTCCGCGTCAGGCTCCCTCTCTCAGCACCCCCTCAGAATCCTCTCTCATCTTCCCTCCGGATCAGTGTGGATCTGTCCGGGTTAACCTTCTGCCTCGCTCCACACTCATTCTTCTCTGATGCTAGTTATCTGATTCAGGCTCTCTACCTAACCCTCTGTCTAATTCCCCCTAGAGGTGAATATATCTCCCTCCCTCGGGGTAACCTTCCACCGTTACTCTATGTGGGAGTGCAGGAATGGGTCCCACCCACCAGCCTAGGATCCACTTGCAAAACCTTACAAAATATCGCCACAGATCACATCTATATTGATATTTTTCAGTGAATCAGCACGTCCAATATTTATGGCAAAAAAATAATCACTTTATTGATTAAAATTAATTCATATTAAAATATTTACTGTATACAACATGTCTAAAACAGGAAAACAGTCCCTATCATGCACAATATAATAGGGTAGGCTACAAAAATACACAAATAGCAGCAATTACTAACAGGGGAACAGAAAAAATACTTATAGAACCATCACACTTGAAATGTTCTTAATCCCTCTCCTATATCTAAAGGAAATTTCCTACAGACCTGATCGGTCATTAAATAAATATAGATAAGATATTAGAGTATTTATGATACCTGGTGCCAAAATGATCCTAGTGAAAAATCACTCCTTGAACCCCTGCTGCCACAGTGCTCCTGCCTCTATCCCACAGCCGACGTACGTTTCAAAGTTGTTTTCTTCAGGGCGTGCATTGTGCTATGTGCAAGTTTCCTATCTCATATAGTGTCCACTGCTTCATTATGAACTACACCTGTCAAAACTACTCCCCCTGTCCGTCACAGTCAAGTCTCCCCCTTTGCTTAATTGTTTCCAGGTTACTGAGCCCCAGGTTCCTCCTTCTATTTCTTCCCCCGTTTCTATCAGCATTTGAACCTATCTTTACTGAGGACCGCATTATTTCCGGGTTGAAACGCAGTCACATGACTATTTCATGTGTACTGAGTTGCCCGGGCGACACTTGGTATCCCCCACCGCAGCGTCATCGGCAATCAGGCGCCTGCCCGCAGTGCGCATGTGCTGTACGTCATCACGACGTAACCGCGCCACGCGTCTCCATGGTAACCCGGGCCGGTGCTTCAATACCAAGGAGGTATAAGCGGCGCATGCGCCACCCGGGCGGTTGGTATAATAGTTTACCTAGCGATGTCCATGAGACACAGGGGCACAAATCTTATTAATAGGAGGTGCTCAACCTGCCTATACCTAATCAACGTGTTATGGATACCACTTTTGCCTTAGTAAAATGGATATAATCCTAAAGTAAATCCCACCTATACAAGGGTTTAAAGTGCTAATACCTACTAAATGGTCATTTAAAGTGACAGTGCATAATTTAAATAACAAGGTGATGGTCCTAATATAAATAACAATAAAATACAAATATGCAAAAAACAACTAGATCAATATAATAACTTTTGGAGTACAATTATGCAAAAGTGCAAAAAGTAACAGTGTTGCAAAACACACATATGTGCTTATATGATAACTAGCTGTGAGCCCGATGCAAATGCATCGGGATTCTAGAACGTGCATTAATTTGATTATAGTAGTTATAGCTGTTAACCTGATGCAAATGCATCGGGTATCTAAAATATGTTTATTGTTTTTTTAAAGATTTTTAAATAATAATCGCATCATCAATAGCAATAATATAAGCCATAGCATTATTATTAGCAGTAATAGGAGTATTAATAGCATTATTAGCAGTATTATGAGCATTAATAACAGTATTAATAGCATTAATAGCATTATTATCAGCATTAATAGCATTATTAATAGCATTATTAGCATTAATAATAGCATTAATAACATTATTAATAGCATTAATAGCATTATTATTAGCATTAATAGCATTAATAATAGCATTATTAGCATTAATAATAGCATTAATAACATTATTAATAGCATTAATAGCATTATTATTAGCATTAATAGCATTAATAGCATTATTATTAGCATTAATAGCATTAATAATACCATTAATAGGATAAATATTAGCATTAATAGCATTAATAGCATTATTAATAGCATTAATAGCATTATTATTAGCATAAATAGCATTAATAATAGCATTATTAGCATTAATAATAGCATTAATAACATTATTAATAGCATTAATAGCATTATTATTAGCATAAATAGCATTAATAATAGCATTATTAGCATTAATAATAGCATTAATAACATTATTAATAGCATTAATAGCATTATTATTAGCATTAATAGCATTAATAGCATTATTATTAGCATTAATAGCATTAATAATACCATTAATAGGATAAATATTAGCATTAATAGCATTATTAATAGCATTAATAGCATTATTATTAGCATAAATAGCATTAATAATAGCATTATTAGCATTAATAATAGCATTAATAACATTATTAATAGCATTAATAGCATTATTATTAGCATTAATAGCATTAATAATAGCATTATTAGCATTAATAATAGCATTAATAACATTATTAATAGCATTAATAGCATTATTATTAGCATTAATAGCATTAATAATACCATTAATAGGATAAATATTAGCATTAATAGCATTAATAGCATTATTAATAGCATTAATAGCATTATTATTAGCATAAATAGCATTAATAATAGCATTATTAGCATTAATAATAGCATTAATAACATTATTAATAGCATTAATAGCATTATTATTAGCATTAATAGCATTAATAATAGCATTATTAGCATTAATAATAGCATTAATAACATTATTAATAGCATTAATAGCATTATTATTAGCATTAATAGCATTATTATTAGCATTAATAGCATTAATAATACCATTAATAAGATAAATATTAGCATTAATAGCATTAATAGCATTATTAATAGCATTAATAGCATTATTATTAGCATAAATAGCATTAATAAAAGCATTATTAGCATTAATAATAGCATTAATAACATTATTAATAGCATTAATAGCATTATTATTAGCATTAATAGCATTAATAATGCCATTAATAGGATAAATATTAGCATTGATAGCATTAATAGCATAATTAATAGCATTATTAGCATTATTAATAGCATTAATAGCATTATTATTAGCATTAATAGCATGAATAGGATAAATATTAGCATTAATAGCATTAATAGCATTATTAATAGCATTATTATTTGCATTAATAGCATTAATAATAGCATTATTAGCATTAATAATAGCATTAATAACATTATTAATAGCATTAATAGCATTATTATTAGCATTAATAGCATTAATAATAGCATTATTAGCATTAATAATAGCATTAATAACATTATTAATAGCATTAATAGCATTATTATTAGTATTAATAGCATTAATAGCATTATTATTAGCATTAATAGCATTAATAATACCATTAATAAGATAAATATTAGCATTAATAGCATTAATAGCATTATTAATAGCATTAATAGCATTATTATTAGCATTAATAGCATTCATAATACCATTAATAGGATAAATATTAGCATTAATAGCATAAATAATAGCATTAATAGCATTATTAATAGCATTAATAGCATTATTATTAGCATAAATAGCATTAATAATAGCATTATTAGCATTAATAATAGCATTAATAACATTATTAATAGCATTAATAGCATTATTATTAGCATTAATAGCATTAATAGCATTATTATTAGCATTAATAGCATTAATAATACCATTAATAAGATAAATATTAGCATTAATAGAATTAATAGCATTATTAATAGCATTATCATTAGCATAAATAGCATTAATAATAGCATTATTAGCATTAATAACATTATTAATAGCATTAATAGCATTATTATTAGCATTTATTTATTTTATTATTATTTTTATTTAATTATTTATTATTTTTTATTTATTTTTTTATTATTTTTTAATTATTTTTAAATTATTATTTTTATTATTTAATTTATTTATTTTTTTAAGTGAGAGTGAGACACAGTTCTCATTCAGGTCCGCAGTTTTTTTTTTTTTTTATTATTATTTTTATTTAATTATTTAATAATTTTTATTTATTTTTTTTATTATTTTTTAATTATTTTTAAATTATTTTTTTTATTATTTAATTTATTTATTTTTTTAAGGGAGAGTGAGACAGAGTTCTCATTCAGGTCCGCAGTTTTTTTTTTTTTTTATTATTATTATTTTTATTTAATTATTTAATATTTTTTATTTATTTTTTTATTTATTTTTTAATTATTTTAAAATTATTTTTTTTATTATTTAATTTATTTATTTTTTTAAGGGAGAGTGAGACAGAGTTCTCATTCAGGTCCGCAGTTTTTTTTTTTTTTTATTATTATTTTTATTTAATTATTTAATATTTTTTATTTATTTTTTTATTATTTTTTAATTATTTTTAAATTATTTTTTTTATTATTTAATTTATTTATTTTTTTAAGGGAGAGTGAGACACAGTTCTCATTCAGGTCCGCATTTTTTTTTTTTTTTATTATTATTTTTATTTAATTATTTAATAATTTTTATTTATTTTTTTATTATTTTTTAATTATTTTTAAATTATTATTTTTATTATTTAATTTATTTATTTTTTTAAGTCAGAGTGAGACGCAGTTCTCATTCAGGTCCGCCTTTTTTTTTTCCCATTGACATACATTAGCGGTGTGTCGGCGATTTTATGGCCGCCCACCTGGTTCTATTTGTCGGCCCTAAAATCGCGGACACACCGCTAATGCATGTCTATGGGCAGTCAGCTCGAATTCTGATTGGTCGGCGTTCAATCCGAAATCGGGCTGACTGCCCATAGAGATGCATTAGCGGTGTGTCCGCGATTTTAGGGCCGACAAATAGAACCAGGTGGGCGGCCATAAAATCGCTGACACACCGGTAATGTATGTCAATGGGTAAAAAAAAAAGGCGGACCTGAATGAGAACTGCGTCTCAGTTTTGAGGGGCTCTTCTGATTGGCTGAGGGCAGTATACCTCGACCAATCAGAAGAGGGCCTGAGATCTCATTGAGGTAGAATGGGGGATTTTTCTTCCATTCTATCTTAATGAGAAGGAAGAGGACGTCGGAGGTGGAAGATCCCCGGGGCCGGACGAAGAGGCGAAGATGGCGAAAATAAGAGAGAAGACCCCCGGGGCCGGAGGAAGAGGACGCCTGGCCGGACGGAGGAGTTGAGGATCGGACGGACGGACGATCAGATGACTTGAAGGGATGTAAGTGATCGACGGGGGCGTTAGGTTAGGGGACAGCGGGGCTTCGGGTGTAGGGCCTTAGGTGACAGCGGCGTTAGGTTAGGGGACGGCGGGGGCTTAGGGGATAGGCGGCGGGGCTTAGGGGGTATCGGCGGGGGCCTAGGATGCTACGGGGCTTAGGGGGTAGGGGCTTAGGGGCTGCTGCGGGGCTTAGGGGGTAGGGCCTTAGGGGCGGCGGTGGCTTAGGGGGTAAACGGCGGGGGCTTAGGATGCTGCGGGTCGGGGGTTAGGTGGTCGCGGCTTAGGGGATAGGGGCTTAGGGGGTATCGGCGGGGGCTTAGGATGCTGCGGGTCGGGGGTTAGGTGGTCGGGGCTGCTGCGGGGCGGCGGTGGCTTAGGGGGTAAACGGCGGGGGCTTAGGATGCTGCGGGTCGGGGGTTAGGTGGTCGCGGCTTAGGGGATAGGGGCTTAGGGGGTATCGGCGGGGGCTTAGGATGCTGCGGGTCGGGGGTTAGGTGGTCGCGGCTTAGGGGATAGGGGCTTAGGGGGTATCGGCGAAGGGTTAGGATGCTGCGGGTCGGGGGTTAGGTGGTCGGGGCTTAGCGGGTGGCGACTTAGGGGTAGGGGCGGCGCAGGTGTTCGGGGCTTAGCGGGTGGCGACTTAGGGGTAGGGGCGGCGCACTGAGGGCGGCGGTGGCTTAGGGGGTAGACGGCGGGGCTTAGGGAGTATCGGCGGGGGGTTAGGATGCTGCGGGTCGGGGTTAGGTGGTCGGGGCTTAGCGGGTGGCGACTTAGGGGTAGGGTTGGCGCAGGTGGTCGGGGCTTAGCGGGTGGCGACTTAGGGCGGTGCACTGAGGGCGGCGGTGGCTTAGGGGGTAGACCGCTATGGTATACTACAGTGGCATGGCCATACGCCTGTCAGGTGTAAAGCGTATGGCCATGGGACTGTAGTATACCATAGCGGTGTACACTACAGCGCCGGGCGGCGGGGCTTAGGGGGTATCGGCGGGGGTTAGGATGCTGCGGGTCGGGGGTTAGGTGGTCGGGGCTTAGCGGGTGGCGACTTAGGGGTAGGGGTGGCGCACTGAGGGGGTGGCTAAGAGCATGGGGCTGTAGTGTACACCGCTATGGTATACTACAGTCCCATGGCCATACGCCTGTCAGGTGTAAAGCGTATGGCCATGGGACTGTAGTATACCATAGCGGTGTACACTACAGCGCCATGCTCTTAGCCAGCCCTGGCTTTGTTAGCGAAGCGACTCGCAATGCCCGCTTCGCGGGCATTGCTTCGCAAGACTGCAACGACTCGCAATGCTACGCGGCCACGGGGAGAGTCCAGGAGAAGCAGCTCGCTCGCTAACAAAGCCACCGGAAGTTGCGCCGCTCCGACGGAAGTCGCTACGGCAATTATATAATAGATCAGTGAAACGTGAATAATTAAAGTGCATCTGTTATTATTTATTAAATACCCCATCCACAAAATATTATATATCAAACCCACATATAGTCGGGCATTCAAACTCATATGTTGCTCCATAGTTCATATATAACCATCTCCCAGGTGTAACCTAACCCCACCCCCCACACACTATCTATAGCCAAAACAATTTTTATGCATATAACATATAAATCCCCTTTCCATATATGTATATATATATATATATATATACCCTTGTGGTTAATTACTTATACCTTCAACCCATATTCTATATATGAACGAACCCATAACCATAACACACAGATCAGCATATAATTCCCATATTCAAATCGTTGTATTCAATTCTTAGGGTGACGTCATCCATATATTTTTCTCCAAAACTCTTCATATATACCACCGGCGTTAGTTCTTGAAAGGAATTAGGCAAATATGAAGTCAAAGCTGGACACATTGTACTAAAACAAAACTAAAAATACAATTCAGCGGAGAGAAGAATCAGGGCACAAAGCGGTGACAGCAATCGGGTACCGGGACGTTCTCCCTTGAAGCCGGGATCCCCTTAGGTGGTGCAGGCCAAAGCATCAAATAATAACAGGATGATTGAAGAAAAGGCAGCACTCACCGGAATATGTGTAGGGTGATATTTAATCCATAATATCAGGAAAAGACAGGGTGCAGGGAGGTGACCACGGAGGGCCGGAGGACGACGACGCCGTTTCGCAACAGCTGTTGCTTCTACGGGTCTAGAAATGCGGAAGTGAGCGGGCTTCCATGCTTAATACATGTGACCACACGTCACTTCCGCCGGCCGACCCATTTGAATCAGCCAACTTTAACAAAAAATGTTAATACACCATGTACAAATAAAGCAGTGAAAATAAAAACAGACTTGAATTAAACAAGTGTCAGTTGATTGTTTAATTCAAGTCTGTTTTTATTTTCACGGCTTTATTTGTACATGGTGTATTAACATTTTTGTTAAAGTTGGCTGATTCAAATGGGTCGGCCAGCGGAAGTGACGTGTGGTCACATGTATTAAGCATGGAAGCCCGCTCACTTCCGCATTTCTGGACCCGTAGAAGCAACAGCTGTTGCGAAACGGCGGCGTCGTCCTCCGGCCCTCCGTGGTCACCTCCCTGCACCCTGTCTTTTCCTGATATTATGGATTAAAGATCACCCTACACATATTCCGGTGAGTGCTGCCTTTTCTTCAAAACTAAAAATACAACAATTAATATCACAGATATACGTCCGTATAAAAACCTCCACCTATACATCTGGGTCAAAAAACACCTATTCTAAAGGAAAGCACTAAACCCTAAATTCTCATTGAATCCCTATGGTGTGAGGGTCCCCAAACGGAAGATCCATCTGCTCTCCACCTGCGCCAATCTCTTTGCCAAATTGCCTCCTCTCGCTCCCATAAATACCAGGTCTATGGCCTTGACCTTTAACTGTCTAGCATCACATTGATGGAAACGTTTAAAATGTCGTGGGAGCGTTTTCAGTTGCTTTGGATCCTCCTCAGTCAGTGCTTTCTCTATGTCCCTCACATGTTCTCGGGTTCTTACCCTAAGCTCTCTGGTGGTCATCCCGACATAAAATTTCCCACACGCGCATTCCGCCTGATATACTACCACTTTGGATCCACATGAGAGAAAATGTCGGATGTCAAAATCCCTGGATCCGTTAAAATTAGTAAAGGTTTTAGATTTTACTATGTTTAAACATCCTTTACATTTTCCACACGGGTAGCAGCCTTTCAGGTCTAGCCAGGTCTGTGATATTGGTCGTTTTTCTGGCTCGAAATGACTTCTTACCAGAAAATCGCGCAAATTTTTAGTCCTCCTAGCTGTCATTTTTGGTATGGATGGCAGACACTTCTTTAAAATAGGGTCAGTTGTCAGCACCCCCCAATGCCTTCTCACTATGTCCCTAAGTTGTGGCCACTGTGTACTGTAGGCGGTTATAAAACGAACTATATCCTCCTCATCATCATCTTTCACAGGGGGTTTGTAAAGAACCTCATTACGGGATAGTTTTTTAACCTTCATATACCCTTGTTTAATTACACGCTTGCTATAGCCACGTTCACCAAATCTCTGTTGCAAATCCGCTGCTTGTTTCTCAAATAATTGATCGTTTGAGCAAATGCGTTTCGCCCTCATAAACTGCCCTATTGGTATTCCCCTGATGGTTGAGGAAGGATGACACGAAGCGGCATGCAACAGAGAGTTGGTTGACGTTGGCTTCCGATATATGTCAGTGATCAAATCTCCCTTTTCTGAGGTCCTAATTTGTATATCTAAAAACTCCAACTCCCTGCCCTCTTTATAAGTCAATTTTACATTGATGTTATTGGAGTTTAGTCTCTCAAACAAACCCCTTAGTTCCGCTGAAGTCCACTCCCAGATGAACCAGAGGTCATCAATGTACCTCTGAAAAAATCTCCCGCTCCCAGGCCCCCAGAAACAGGTTCGCATATGAGGGGGCACAAGCCGCCCCCATAGCGGTACCCTGTTTCTGGAGGTACACCTGGTTTGAGAACACGAAACAATTGTGAGAGAGAACAAACTCCAACAATGTCATCAACAGTTCCGCCAATCCTAGTTCCACATTAGGATTAGTGAGGTACCATCTAACTGCTGCCAATCCATCCTGATGTCTAATGGACGTATACAGCGACTCTACGTCGGCTGTGACCATAACCATATTTTCCGCCAAATGCATATGGTCAAGCCTCCGCAGAGCCGCTGTAGTGTCCTTGATGTACGATGGTAACGTCAGGACAATCGGTTTCAAATAGTGGTCTATTACTTTGCAAATGGCCTCACACAGACCTTCATTGCCTGAAACTATAGGTCTCCATGGCGGGTCCAGGTGATCTTTATGGACCTTGGGTATCAAATAAAATGTGGCCATGCGGGGTTGAAACTTCTCCACATAGTCCAACATCTTCTTTGATACAATCCCTTTCTGAAATGCATCCTCGATTATCTCGATCAAATCAGCTTGGAATTTGGGGAGTGGATTTGATGATAATTTAGCATAGCAATTGGTGTCATTTAGTAACTTCCTAGCTTGTTTCACATACAAATTATTTGGCCATATTACCAGATTGCCCCCTTTGTCTGAGGGCTTAAAGGTCACGTCCTGTCATGACTGCATCTCTTTCAATGCTTGTCTTTCCTGTCTGGTAATATTTGACCTCTGATTCGCTTTAGAGGCCAGATGTTCCAGCTCCTCCGTTACTAGCTTAGTAAAAATTTCTACTGCTGGGCATACGGTATGCTAAAATTCACAAATTTTTTCTTAGAGGGAATCAAAAAGTCAGATCTTGAGCTTACCTCACTTGGTGACTCTTCCCCCTCCTCCATTATCTCCAACATCTCAATAGCACTCCTCTCCTCCTCCGTAAACATAGGACTTATTTGACCTTTTTTGGCATGTAATTTTTTCAACAAAAGCTTTCTCGAGAATAAATGGAGATCCTTAATCGTTAGAAACGTGTCTAAACAGGATGAAGGGGAGAATGTGAGACCTCTCTCCAGCAGTTCTAATTGCACTGGGGACATAACATGAGCAGAGAGATTAATTACCTTGAAGCGATCGCTTCGTTGGTTCTTTGCTTTATCTGCTCCATCCCTCGGCTCATTGAATTTTCGTTTTCCCGCTAAGCGAGTTCTTGGTCCCAGTGGCATGGCAAAGCTCCTTTCACTTGCGTCAGATTGCATGCCAGCCGCTGAAGATAATGAACTGCTGGAGATTTGTCTCTGCATTCCCCTCTGTTGTTCTGGTCCTCTTATTTGCCACCGATACACTGTATCATTCTCGTAGTCGGAGATATCTCTCAGGAATTTTTTATGTTTCCTTTCACTGATCTCCTTCTGGCACTTATCAATCTCCCCATCAATTTCTTTGAGATGTTTGTTGAAATTCTCCAACCCCGCATGGCCACATTTTATTTGATACCCAAGGTCCATAAAGATCACCTGGACCCACCAGGGAGACCTATAGTTTCAGGCAATGAAGGTCTGTGTGAGGTCATTTGCAAAGTAATAGACCACTATTTGAAACCGATTGTCCTGACGTTACCATCGTACATCAAGGACACTACAGCGACTCTGCGGAGGCTTGACCATATGCATTTGGCGGAAAATATGGTTATGGTCACAGCCGACGTAGAGTCGCTGTATACGTCCATTAGACATCAGGATGGATTGGCAGCAGTTAGATGGTACCTCACTAATCCTAATGTGGAACTAGGATTGGCGGAACTGTTGATGACATTGTTGGAGTTTGTTCTCCCTCACAATTGTTTCGTGTTCTCAAACCAGGTGTACCTCCAGAAACAGGGTACCGCTATCGGGGCGGCTTGTGCCCCCTCATATGCGAACCTGTTTCTGGGTGCCTGGGAACAGAAGATTTTTTCAGATGATAGTTTCCCGGAGATGGAAAAAGTACACAACTGGATGAGGTACATTGATGACCTCTGGTTCATCTGGGAGTGGACTTCAGCGGAACTAAGGGGTTTGTTTGAGAGACTAAACTCCAATAATATCAATGTAAAATTGACTTATAAAGAGGGCAGGGAGTTGGAGTTTTTAGATATACAAATTAGGACCTCAGAAAAGGGAGATTTGATCACTGACATATATCGGAAGCCAACGTCAACCAACTCTCTATTGCATGCCGCTTCGTGTCATCCTTCCTCAACCATCAGGGGAATACCAATAGGGCAGTTTATGAGGGCGAAACGCATTTTCTCAAACGATCAATTATTTGAGAAACAAGCAGCGGATTTGCAACAGAGATTTGGTGAATGTGGCTATAGCAAGCGTGTAATTAAACAAGGGTATATGAAGGTTAAAAAACTATCCCGTAATGAGGTTCTTTACAAACCCCCTGTGAAAGATGATGATGAGGAGGATATAGTTCGTTTTATAACCGCCTACAGTACACAGTGGCCACAACTTAGGGACATAGTGAGAAGGCATTGGGGGGTGCTGACAACTGACCCTATTTTAAAGAAGTGTCTGCCATCCATACCAAAAATGACAGCTAGGAGGACTAAAAATTTGCGCGATTTTCTGGTAAGAAGTCATTTCGAGCCAGAAAAACGACCAATATCACAGACCTGGCTAGACCTGAAAGGCTGCTACCCGTGTGGAAAATGTAAAGGATGTTTAAACATAGTAAAATCTAAAACCTTTACTAATTTTAACGGATCCAGGGATTTTGACATCCGACATTTTCTCTCATGTGGATCCAAAGGGGTAGTATATCAGGCGGAATGCCCATGTGGGAAATTTTATGTCGGGATGACCACCAGAGAGCTTAGGGTAAGAACCCGAGAACATGTGAGGGACATAGAGAAAGCACTGACTGAGGAGGATCCAAAGCAACTGAAAACGCTCCCACGACATTTTAAACGTTTCCATCAATATGACGCTAGACAGTTAAAGGTCAAGGCCATAGACCTGGTATTTATGGGAGTGAGAGGAGGCAATTTGGCAAAGAGATTGGCGCAGGTGGAGAGCAGATGGATCTTCCGTTTGGGGACCCCCACACCACAGGGACTCAATGAGAATTTAGGGTTTAGTGCTTTCCTTTAGAATAGGTGTTTTTTGACCCAGATGTATAGGTGGAGGTTTTTATACGGACGTATAGCTGTGATATTAATTGTTGTGTTTTTAGTTTTGTTTTAGTACAATGTGTCCAGCTTTGACTTCATATTTGCCTAATTCCTGTCAAGAACTAACGCCGGTGGTATATATGAAGAGTTTTGGAGCAAAATTTACGGATGACGTCACCCTAAGAATTGAATACAACGATTTGAATATGGGAATTATATGCTGATCTGTGTGTTATGGTTATGGGTTCGTTCATATATAGAATATGGGTTGAAGGTATAAGTAATTAACCACAAGGGTATATATATATATGGAAAGGGGATTTATATGTTATATGCATAAAAATTTTTTGGGTTTTAGATAGTGTGTGTGTGTTGTGTGGGGGGGGGGGGGGGGGGTTAGATTACACTTGGGAGATGGTTATATATGAACTATGGAGCAACATATGAGTTTGAATGCCCGACTATATGTGGGTTTGATATATAATATTTTGTGGATGAGGTATTTAATAAATAATAACAGATGCACTTTAATTATTCACATTTCACTCATTATCATATAAGCACATATGTGTGTTTTGCAACACTGTTACTTTTTGCACTTTTGCATAATTGTACTCCAAAAGTTATTATATTGATCTAGTTGTTTCTTGCATATTTGTATTTTATTGTTATTTATATTAGCACCATCACCTTGTTGTTTAAATTATGCACTGTCACTTTAAATGGCCATTTTGTAGGTATTAGCACTTTAAACCCTTGTATAGGTGGGATTTAGGATTATATCCATTTTACTAAGGCAAAAGTGGTATCCATAACATGTTGATTAGGTATAGGCAGGTTGAGCACCTCCTATTAATAAGATTCGTGCCCCTGTGTCTCATGGACATCGCTAGGTAAACTATTATACTAACCGCCCAGGTGGCGCATGCGCCGCTTATACCTCCTTGGTATTGAAGGCGCCGGCCCGGGTTACCATGGAAACGCGTGGCGCGGTTACGTCGTAATGACGTACAGCGCATGCGCACTCCGGGCAGGTGCCTGATTGCCGATGACGCTGCGGTGGGGGATACCAAGCGTCGCCCGGGCAACGCAGTACACATGAAATAGTCATGTGACTGCGTTTCAACCCGGAAATAATGCGGTCCTCAGTAAAGATAGGTTCACATGCTTAGAGAGACGGGGGAAGAAATAGAAGGAGGAACCTGGGGCTCAGTAACCTGGAAACAATTAAGCAAAGGGGGAGACTTGACTGTGACGGACAGGGGGAGTAGTTTTGACAGGTGTAGTTCATAATGAAGCAGTGGATACTATATAAGATAGGAAACTTCCACATAGCACAATGCACGCCCTGAAGAAAACAACTTTGAAACGTACATCGGCTGTGGGATTGAGGCAGGAGCACTGTGGCAGCAGGGGTTCAAGGAGTGATCTTTCACTAGGATCATTTTGGCACCAGGTATCATAAATACTCTAATATCTTATCTATATTTATTTAATGACCGATCAGGTCTGTAGGAAATTTCCTTTAGATATAGGAGAGGCATTAAGAACATTTCAAGTGTGATGGTGCTATAAGTATTTTTTCTGTTCCCCTGTTAGTAATTGCTGCTATTTGTGTATTTTTGTAGCCTACCCTATTATATTGTGCATGATAGGGACTGTTTTCCCGATTTAGACATGTTGTATACAGTAAATATTTTAATATGAATTAATTTTAATCAATAAAGTGATTCTTTTTTTGCCATAAATATTGGATGTGCTGATTCACTGAAAAATATCAATATAGATGTGATCTGTGGCGATATTTTGTAAGGTTTAACGTGTTTAGATGAAGCACTTTAGGTTGGGGGGACCCTTTTATGTGTAGGATCCACTTGCAGCTGGGAAAAATTACAAGTCTTTTACGGGTGCAATACTCCACTGTAACGCCTGACCATTTTGGGCGCCACAGATGGGATCCCCATTAACGCTCTACTGGACACCGGGTCTCAAGTGACATCGATACCCTATATCCTTTATAAGCGCTATTGGGCAGACTCTGATATTGCTTACCACCCAGATGACAGTTTCACCATATTTTCGAGCAACGGGCAGCCCGTGCCACGGGTGGGATTCAAAGAAGTGACTATTAAAGTGGGGTGGGTGGAGCTACATGAACAGGGTATGGTGATAGTAGATGTTGATCGACGAGCAACTACACCAATGGTGACACTGGGTAAAAATGTGATTGACAAATGTATTGCCGAGGTTATTGTGTTATTACACTAGGTTGCTGAGACCGCCAATTCCGGGCAGCAGAGATAGCAGGTGGAGCTATCTGGAGGTAAGGTCGACAGCGTAAGAGTAAGTGACCCAATTCCCATTGTAATACCTCCGCAGGGTGAAATGTTGATTTGGTGTAGGGCGGCCATAGGCCTCAGAGGGCAGGATTACCAGGCGCTGGTAGAGCATATGTATTTAGATAATAGGCCCACCGTCCTGATAGCTAGAGGTGTAGTTGATGGCCGCAGGGGAAGGGTACCTTACGCATTTTAAATTGTGCGGAGGAGGAGGACAAACTGCCATGGTATGCTAGCATTGCCAAGCTCTCCATGGTCAGTAACAATGCCATCACAGTTACAGAGCTCTTGGACTCACCAGACCAGGTGGAAGACAATGGCCCTGAGGGGCAGCTGTAGGACTGGTGCCAGAAGCTACATGTGGGCACCAGTTCCACTCCCTTTCATCAAAAGCGTGGAGTGTACCAGATAGAGAGTACGAGCAGGTCTTCAACAAACACCCACTAGACTTAGGGCAGGTAAAAGGAGTGCAGCACTGTATACCCACAGGGGACCATCCGCCCATCAACGAAAGGTACAGGTCTATACCACCAGCCCACTACCAATGTGCAAAAAAGATGTTACAAGAGAAGAAGGAGGCTAGGGTGATACGAGATAGTTGTAGCCCCTGGGCAGCTCCACTAGTCCTGGTAAAGAAGACGGTAGGTACCATGAGAATGTGTGTTGACTATAGACAGATAAATCGCATTACACACAAAGATGCCTAGCTATTACCCAGGATAGAGGGGTCATTAGCTGCATTGAGAAATGCTAACTATTTCTCCACTCTAGATCTCACCAGTGGGTACTGGCAGGTCCCCGCGGCAGAGGCTGACAGAGAGAAGACTGCCTTCACCACTCCGATGGGCCTCTGTGAGTTCAACTGTATGCCATTCGAGCTCTGCAATCTACCAGGCACATTCCAAAGGCTGATAGAGTGTTGCCTGGGGCATAGAAACTTCTAGACTGTGCTGCTATACCTTGATGACATTATAGTGTACTCAAAGACGTATGAGGACCACCCGAAGCATTATAGCAGAAGTCTTTGAGGCGCTATCCAAGTTTGGCTTGAAGGTAAAGCCGTCCAAGTGCCATCTCCTTAAACCAAAGGTGCAGTACCTAGGCAATGTCTTGAGCACGAAGGCGTGGCCCCAGACCCCGACAAGGTCACCGCCATCCAGACCTGGCCAAGACCCAACACCCTCAAAGAAGTGCGGCAGTACCTGGGACTGGTAGGTTACTACAGGAGGTTCATCAAGGGTTTTAGCAAGATGGCCGCACCACTGCAAGACCTCCTAGAAGGCCAAGTCAAGAAGACAAAGGGCCCGAGCCCCTCAGTGACCAGTGACATATGAGGCCAGAGAAGAAGATTCCTTCCAGCAGATGAAGAGAGCTTTGACGAGAGAAGAGATCATGTCCTACCCAGATTACAGCCAGCCGTTTGTATTGTACACTGATGCAAGCGATGTGGGAGTTGGAGCCGTGTTGTCTCAAGTGCAGAGAGGCAAAGAAAGAGTGATTGCCTATGCCAGCAAGAAGCTTAGGCATACGGAGGGGAACTCTGACAACTATAGCTCCTTCAAGCTTGAGTTCCTAGCCGTAGTGTGGGCCGTGACAGAAAGATTCAAGCACTATCTGGCAGCTGCAAAATTTATCATCTACAAAAATAATAACCCCCTGACCCACCTGGAGACCGCCAAGTTAGGTGCGCTGGAGCAGCGCTAGATGGTAGGGATGGGCGAGTCTACTCGCTAGGACTCGGGACTCGGCGATTCTGAAGGTACTCGCAGGACTCGTTACTCGGCGAATCTCCCAGCTTGGACTCGCACAGTGACGAGTCCAATGGAATTCAATGGCAATAAGCTTGACTCTTCACAGATACCCGCTGTCAGCAGCGAGTCTGAGCGAGTCTACGATTCCGAGTCCTACGAGTCTACGATTCCGAGTCCTGTATACTGTATTCGGGAGTCGGACTCTCGAATACAGAATCTGTTATGTTCCGAGTCAGCACAGCGTGCGTGTTAGGTCAGAAATCTTGTGAAGATAGCCAATCATAGTCAGTAATGGCATAGCAAAGTTGGTTGTGTCAGGACTATGATTGGCTGCTGTCCATCGTGATGCCTATGTCATGTATGACAGGCAAGGCAGTATATAAGGCTTGTCCCCACCATTTTGGCCACATTCCTGAGACGATCTGACCTAGTATAGGGAGAGAGAGATATATGCTGGAGCAGATCAGGGATTGTCAGTGTAGGGAAGATTCCTTATATTAACCCAAAAAGCTCTTCTGAGAGCTAGGAGGAGGACAGAGTAGTGCTGTGTAGGCAGGCAGGCAGGCAGGGAGGGAAGGAAGGAGAAGCCTTACAGTGCACACAGGACGGACCTCATAGCTTAGCTTACTCACTCAGCTTTGCTAACAGCTGCAGTCAGAGGCTTAGCTGAGGTGTTGTTTCCTTTTTGTTTTTGCACCAGATCGATTTTTGTTCCTAATAAGCCATAGAGCGTTATTTTTTCTGTGGCAGACCAGTGCGTTGCTGCTCTCCTACCTTTAAATAGCACGTACAGCACCTTAGGGAGTGTAGTGTGCGGCTTCACTGCCAAGTGTGAGCGCGCACACTTACCCCGCCAGCAAGTGACGCATACAGCAACACCAAACCACATCTCGGTGGCTGTGCGCACTTAAAACCAATTTTTTTAGGGAGTGTAGTGTGCGGTGTGTTTGGACTCGCACACTTTCAGAGACACATCAGCGAGTTGTAAATGTCATTATTCGCTATTACTCGGTTCCCTATTCATTAACATTGGACTCGCTGGACTCGCAACGAGTCCCGAGTCCTTGACTCGGACTCGTTGGGGTCTTGCGATTGCGAGTCTTTTAGGACTCGCCCATCTCTACTAGATGGCCCGACTCTCCAACTACAACTTTACCATCAAGTATCTTGCAGGGCACAAGAATGCCAATGCCGACACCCAGTCTAGGATGTCCCATCTGCCAGACGGGGGGAAAGACCCAGAAGAACTGAAGGAAGTGGAGTTGCCATCTTTCCACCATAAACATGTGTCTCAATGTTCCCATGAAGTGAAAGCCAAGTGACGAGGGGAACAGGAAGTAACCGTAGATCCATTGCCCCATCACAACTGGGCAGAGACACAGGACAGTGACCCTACTGTTAGCCTGATTACAGAGCTATTCCAGAAAACTGATGCACACTTAGAACCAGATGCCCCGGCGGAGGCACAGCAACTGTGGAAGGAGAGAGGTAGACTGTTCATTTATGCCAGTAAGCTGTGTAGGAGGTACACCAACCCTAGGACCCATGAGCTAGTGTGGCAGATTGTAGTCCCAAAGAGAGACACTTATATGTTTCTGACAACCTACCATGACGAAGCCGGGCACTTCACGTTGAAGAAACTGAAAGTATTACTACGTGTGAGGTTCTACTGGGTCAGTATTAGGGCAACCATCAAGTCGTGGTGCATGAGCTGCGGCCCTTGCAGCCTTCCCAGGAAAGATCGTGACAGCCAGCGGGCCCCGTTGCAACCCATTGTCACCAAATAGCCCTTGGAGTTAGTAACCTTAGACAACGTGAAGTTAACCCCAAACTGCGTTTACGCCCTCACGATAGTGGATCACTACTCCCGATTCCTGGTGGTGGTACCCGTGAAAGACCTGACAGCGAAGACTGCAGCACGAGACTTCCAGACACACTTCTACAGACCACATGGCTACCCGAAATGAGTACTGACAGACCAAGGCCCAGCCTTTGAGGCTGAAGTGTTTCAGGAGTTTTGTAGCCTCTATGGATGCAAAAAGATCAGAACCATGCCATACCATCCCCAGACAAATGGTCTATGCGAGAAAATGAACCAAATAGTGATGGATTTGCACTAGAAGAGAGGAACATGTGGCCAGAGAAACTGCCAGATCTAGTTTACCTGTACAATAACATCCCAGTGAATTCCACCAACTTCAGTCCCGTCTACTTGATGAAAGCCATGCCTGGCAAATTGCCTATTGACCTACATATTGGGGTACTGACTCCTGAAACCAACCTCCCAGAGACAGACTATGCTACGGAGTGCCAACAGAGGTATCGCCAGGTGCAGGAATGTGTTGAGAGGAACCTAACCCAGGCTAGGGTGAAGCAGGAGAGAATGTACAACAAGAATGAAGAATGCACCAGCAGACCCCCTGGTACCAGGAGAACAGGTCTTAAAGAGGAAATGACGGGTTCAAATTGGATGACCAGTGGGAGGCAGAGCCCTACACCATGATGCCTTCTCACTTTGACCCACAGAAAGTCTGCTTGATCAGGAAAGACGGGGGAGGAACCTCAGCCACCATCTCCAGAGATCACCTGAAAAGATGCCCCAAGCAGCTGGAAAGCCAAGAAAAGCCCCTGACAATATCTCCACCCAAACCAGCCAAAGGAAGAGATGGTCCGCACTGTACTAGGAGATTTCCCCAAGACTTGGACTCAGATCAGTGGAGCTATTGTGGTCCCCTGCCTGACCTTTACCCTGCCAGCAACACATACGCCTGCAAGGACTCCAAGGGATGAAGAACTAGAAATGGAGAATCAGCCCCTCGCTATTAGGGAGCCTGTCAGTCCCATGGTGAGTCAGAGTCAACCTGCTGCCATACCAGAACCACTAGCCTCAGGAAGTAGTGCACACACTCCATCAGTAGCAGACACTACCCATACAGATAGCCCAACTGAAACACCAGTTCTGCGTAGGTCCACGTATAGTAGTGTACCTGTACTGCATAGGTCTACACGTAGCAGCCTAGGTCAAGTCCCAGCCCGATACAGGGACAATTAGTCAGGAAATGTGATAAGACTTGCAATGTAAATATGTTTTTCTTCTGTCATGCAACAATGCAACCACTAAGCGTACCGTGCCTACAGAGACTTTATTGTATGAACGTTTGAGCTTTCTTGGACTTTTTATTAAATTTAAACATGGACCATTAGCCACGGGACTGGTTGTGGCAAAGACTTCTTGTAATATTCTTATTCATCAGCCAATCGTGGAAGGACTAATCACCAAAGTGACTGTTTTTTCTTCAATTTTTCTTGATTTTTGTAAATTTTTCCTTTTGAGACTCTGTTTATTAATTACTATATTGTCAATGTTATGTTTTTTATATGTACAAAAGGTGTTTCCTCAGTCCAGGAGTACTGAATTTAACCAAGGGGAAGTGACTCCCCAGGGTCTAGTTGCCACAATATTCAGCTAGGAAGCAAGGAAGGGTACTCACCTCAGGTAAAACACACACACGCGCACAACACCTTCCAACTCCAGGCCAGAAGGGGGAGCTCTACACCCGAGTTCAGGGCAGGTCCCCTATAAATTCTGGTCTGGGTGCGGGGTCAGGCAGTTCAGTTTCAGTTCCTAGGAGGACTGTAGAAGACATCCTATTGTCGCATGCAGTGCTAGGTCTGTCCGGGGGTACTGCCTAGTCAGTATGAGTGACTCATAGGTGAGGGTCTGAGGGAAATGGGGAGAAATTGTGAGGAGTGGAGCAGTGCCAGGTCGCCTCAACAACTAGCGTAGTATGGACACCAAAGTCCGAGGTCACCAGGGATGTTATGCCCAGCAACCAACACCAGAGAGCGGGTGATTCCAAGTGGCTCGCCCACCAGAAAGGCCAGGAGACACAGCCGCACAACAGAGCTCAGGAGACGCAGTGAAAGGAGAAGTAACACAAAAAGGGCTCAAGTCGCCTGTCTCACAGCCAGGAAGACAAGTGAGGAGAGAGTCTTAGCACAGCTTCCAGCAACCAGGGCTCACAGAGAACAGTGCAGTAGGAGGCCTCAGAACTTGCCAGGTGTGGAAAGCCCCAACTTGCTTTCAGGCTCCGGACCACTAACACCACTTGTGAACTGTACCCTGGATAAACCTGCTTCTGACCTCAGTAAAGGTAAAGGAGACTGTTACCCCTGTGTCTGTCAGTTCTTTCGTACACTAAACCCTGCACCCCCAACGAGCCCTGCATATCCATAGACTATGCGGATGCCCTGGGAACCCGCTCTTCCCGTGGAGAGCTGAACTATCTATTATGCAACTCCCATCATCCCCAGAGGTCCGGACTGCAGCAGCGACTATACCGGCCGCATTCCACGACACTCTTTTATTTTTGTTTTATTTTATTTTTTTCCATTTTTCCAAACCCCTTTTTAACTGTTCACCCAAAGAGGGGATCACGGACCCGGTCACACCACTGTGACAACCCGCAGCCCCAGACGACAAGAGGGCCTGGTTCCGAGTACTCCACGGTCCCCGCCAGGGGCGAGAGAGATATTACCAGTGTGAGACACGTAATGACTGACAGTCTGCTCTCCAGAGTCACGTGTTCCACACTGGAAAGACCAGTTTACTTACCGGTAGGCTGGTTTTATGGAGCCACGACAGCACCCACAGAGAGAGGGGATCCGCCCCCAGGGACAGGAAACCTACAGATAAAAAGGGGCGGTCCCCCTCGCCTCCTCAGTTGTGTTACAGAGACCGAGAGGAACCGCTAATTAGTATAAGTTCGAATCAGACCATAAACAAACTACACCACCACACGTGTGCCAACCAAATCGTGAAAGCAAGCAAAAAAGGGGGGGGGGAAGTGAGTGGGTGCTGTCGTGGCTCCATAAAACCTGCCTACCGGTAAGTAAACTGGTCTTTTCCCATCGCCACGACAGCACCCACAGAGAGACTTACAGAGATCAATACTCAGGGTGGGACAATCGTGCGGAGGACAGACCTCCCAAACACCAAATCAGAACCGGAAGATAAATTCAACCGATAGTGGTCATAAAAAGTAGAAGTTGAAGACCAGGTTGCCGCCTTACATATCAGTTCAATAGACGTGTCTGCCCGTTCTGCCCAGGAAGAAGCCATTGCCCTGGTGGAATGGGCCCGTACACCATCCGGAGGAGGCAGACCCGATGACTCATAAGCCAGCCCAATAGCATCTCTGATCCAGCGGGACAAGGTACTCTTGGAGACCCCAGACCCCTTCCGAAGGCCCTGGAAGGAGACAAACAGAGCCCTACACTTCCTCCCTGTCTGAGTCCTATCAATGTAGGCGAGGACGGCACGTCGAACATCCAGAGTATGAAACTTAACCTCAGCCGGGGAAACTGGGTCATTATAAAAGGAGGGAAGGACAATCTCTTGACTACGGTGAAACCTAGAGACTACCTTCGGGAGGTAAGAGGGATCAGGCTTCAGCACCAACCTATCAGGAAGGACAGACAAGAATGGAGGGTCTATGGAGAGAGCCTGAATGTCACTAACCCGTCGAGCCGAAGTAAGGGCAACTAAAAGGGCCGTCTTAAGGGAAAGAACCTTCAGAGAGGAAGACTCCAAACGCTCAAACGGAGCACTAGTAAGCGCCTCCAGAACCAAGTTCAGGTCCCACGGAGGCACACTGGCAATGTGAACAGGGGTACTACGTTCACAAGCAGAAATAAACCGAGCAATCCACCTATCTCCAGCCACATTAGCCCCATACAAAGCCCCCAAGGCCGAAACCTGAACTTTAAGGGTACTAACAGACAACCCCAAGTCCCGACCCCGTTGAAGAAACTCCAATATAGCCCGGGTAGGGATCACCTCAGAAAGGGGAACCGTGTGAAAAGACAAAAACTTTCGCCACACCCTACAGTAGATGTTAGTAGTGGATGACTTCCTACTCAGAAGAAGGGTGGAAACCAGACCGTCCGAAAACCCCCGGGATCTTAATAACTGCCTCTCAAATTCCACGCCGTCAAGTGGAGACTGTGCACTTGAGGATGACGGAGCGGACCCTGAGACAGCAGAGACGGGGTCGATGGCAGGATCCAAGGATCCGACAGGGACATGGCCCGGAGCCATGAAAACCATGGTCTCCGCGGCCAGAAAGGAGCAATGAGAATGACCCTCGCTCCTTCCTCCCTGATCTTCCTTATGACCAATGGAAGAATAGACATTGGAGGAAAGGCATAGGCGAGAGGGAACGACCAAGGGACTTGGAGAGCGTCCACCACCTCCGGACAGTCCCTGACATGGAGGGAGGCAAACCGCTCGACCTGACGATTCGCCCTGGTAGCGAACAGATCGATGTCCGGGAGACCCCAGAGGCGAACAATCTGCCGGAACACCCGTCTGTTCAATGTCCATTCGCCCTGACGCAGAGCATGCCGACTCAGATAATCGGCTGTGGAGTTGTCCGTTCCCTTGATATGAAGGGCTGTGAGGGACAGAAGACGATCTTCGGCCAGACGGAGGATCCGAGATGCAATAGACATCAGAGGCCGTGATCGCGTACCGCCTTGACGATTGATATATGCGACACAAGTCATATTGTCCGTCATGACCCTGACGTGCCGGGAATCCAACTGTGGGAGAAAGCGAAGTATTGCCTGAAGAATCGCCTTAAGTTCCCGGACATTAGAAGAATCCGCTGTGTCCTGGACCGACCAAGGACCTTGGGCCCAGAGGGACCCCAGATGAGCCCCCCACCCAGCAGGACTAGCATCAGTGACAACAATTCTAGACGGGGAAACCACCCAGGGAACCCCCTTAGCCAGGTGAGCAGGAGACAACCACCATGAGAGGGAAGCGATAACCTCAGAAGACAGGACAAGGAAGCTGTCAAGGGACCCCTGCAACTCCTCCTCAGCACAGAGAACCTCCCGCTGCAGACACCTGGTGTGGAACTGAGCCCACAGAACCGCTGGAATACAAGAGGTCAATGACCCCAGCAAAGACATAGCCGACCGCAAGGACATCCGAGGATGGCTCACCGCCAACCCAACCTTGGAGAGAATCACCTGCTTCTTGGCCTCCGGCAAAAAACACAGCTGACTCATAGAATCCAGGTGCAGACCCAAGAAGGATTGACAAGTCAGAGGAACCATCCTAGATTTATCCCAGTTAATCAACCAGCCTAAGGACTGCAAAAAAGAAATAGTCCGCGACAAGCGATCTCTGCACTGAGAAGCAGAGTTGCCCACAATCAAAAAGTCATCAAGATACGGCACAATAAGAATACCCTGATGACGCAAAAAACACATCACCTCTGACATCACTTTGGTGAAGATCCGGGGAGCCATGGCGAGGCCAAACGGCATTGCTGCAAATTGAAAATGCCGGAGCCGACCCTCGACCGTGATGGCCACCCGGAGGTACTTCTGATGGTCCGGATGAATCGGCAGATGGTAGTATGCGTCTTTTAAATCCAGGACCGCCATAAAATACCTAGGAAACAAGACCTTAATAGCTGATTGAATGGATTCCATCTTAAAACTATAGGCCCGCAAAAAAGAGTTCAACCTCCGCAAGTTAATAATAGTCCGGAAAGACCCATCAGGTTTAGAGACCAGGAATAAGGGGGAGTAGACACCCCTTCCTTCCTGGCCCCCAGGGACCTCCAACAAGACACGTTTCTCCAACAAACTCCGAACCTCCAACTCCAGTGCCTGCTGCTGCACCGAAGACGGAGGGGAAGTCTGCACAAAAAAATCCGGAGGAAAAACCTCAAAATCTAACTTCAGACCTGATGACACAATAGACATGGTCCAAAGACTAGAAGAAATAGCACGCCATCTTGCGGAAAAAAGACGCAACCTCCCCCCCACAGGAGGGACAGGACTATCGGAATTTATTATCCCTCCTAGAGGAGGAACCAAAGAGGGCACCTTTGGTCTTTGAAGCCTTGGTACCCCACTTGTTGTCCCATCTGTTACGGTCTTTAAAGGGCTTCTTCTGACCGAACGACCTGCGCCTGAACGCCCTCCTATAGGACGGAAGAGAAGCATTAGGGAACCCAGACTTCCTTTCAGCAGCCTTGGCCAGGAGCTCATCTAAGGGCTTGCCAAACAGGTACTCACCCCGACAGGGCAATGAACACAACCTACTCTTGGCTTGAGCATCCCCTTTCCAGCCCTTAAGCCATAAAGCCCGACGAGCCAAGTTAGAAAGACCTGCCGATCTGGCCGCCAATCTCAGGGAATCCGCCGAGGCATCCGCCAAATAAGCAGTACCCCCCCTGATCAGAGGAAGCGCTGAAAGCAACTTGTCCCTCGAAACACCGGCCCGAAGTTGATCTTCCAATTGATCAATCCAGACCAACATGGACAGCGCCGTACAAGTAGCAGACACGGCAGGTTTAAACGCCCCTGTGCAAGACTCCCAGGAACGTTTAAGGAGCATATCAGCCTTGCGATCTAATGGATCTGAGAGCAGGCCTGAATCATCCACAGGCAGGGATGAATGCCTAGAAGCCGAGGCGACTGCTGCATCCACCTTCGGAACTGACGACCAGGACAACAAGTCCTCATCATCAAAGGGATAACGCCTCTTGGAGGAAGAAGGGAGTGACCCACGGTGTTCCTGCTTGTCCCATTCCCGCTGAACTACATCCTTCAGTGCGGAACTGACGGGAAAGGAACGGAGCTTTTTCTGTGCAAGTCCCGCAAACATAATATCTTGGGATGACTTGACCTCCTTAGAATCTGAAATCCCCATAGTAGCCCGGACCGACTTGACCAAATTATCCATACTATCCAAGGGGAAACACGATCTGCCTTCATCCTCCGAAGACGATGCCGAGGAAGAATCAGAAGAATCGGTGCTAAGTTGACCGCTCTCAGCCTCAGAAACAACAATGGACAAATCGGGATGGGACTTTTTCCTCCGTTTTTTAGACTGACTCTGGAGCGAAAAAGACTGTAATTCCTCCCAAATCATGGCCCGGATATCAAACACAGAGGATTCCTCACGTACTGTGGCGTCAATACATGATTGGCACAGGCGTTTAGGATAAGAATCAGGGAGAAGTTGGGGACACAGAGCACATTGCTGGTGCTTCACCTTCTTAACCTTCTTAACCTAGGAGAGGGACACAGACACGGAGGACAGACGTCAGAACAGAGGCCACAGCCCGACTTACCCCGAAGTACAGCTCACCCCATGTACCGGTCCCGGAGGTGGAGGTCCAGCTGAAGTGGGAGACGCAGTTGTCCGTGCCTTCTCACTCCTGTCCGTGGATCCCTCATCCCTGGAGCGACCACTGGACTTTCCTCTGCTAGCTTGCCTCTCTTCAGTCAGAGGGCGCCCCTCTGAAGCCCCTGGAGAGGACATGTCTGCCGGCCCCAGGCGTCCGCACGCCAGGAATTACATATCCTCCCCAAGGCCACCTCCCCCGGCTACCCCGGAAGCGGAAACGACGTCACCTCCGGGGTCAGAGCGCAGAGCCGCACTGCGCATGCGCGCCCGGCCACCCGGAAGCGCCGGCGCATGCACCGCCGCATTCCCACACATGCAGACCCGCCGGAGGCGACCGAGGGCCGGCGGCGCCTCTCCAGCACCCCCCCATCACCGCGCCCCATAGGAGCACACAAAAAAGGCGCCGATGACAGGCGGGCACCGCAGCGGCGCCCCGCACCACAGCACCCCCGACTGCCCAGTGATCAAAGGGATATACCTGCGGCGTCTCCCACAGCATCCTTCTGCGCTCCCCATGCGGCAATACGGACCACCCCAGCAGTTGCCTCCATGGTGACGGCCAGACGAAGAGAGAGCCTGAGACAGGACTTCCCATCGCTGCATCTGCAGTCCCAGGCCCTGCCGTTCCCAGAGAAACCGCACAGAGGCTGATTGGACCCAGGTAAGCAGAACCCTGCTAACTGTAGGTTCCCTTCAGGGACAGGAAACCAACTGAGGAGGCGAGGGGGACCGCCCCTTTTTATCTGTAGGTTTCCTGTCCCTGGGGGCGGATCCCCTCTCTCTGTGGGTGCTGTCGTGGCGATGGGAAAACATCGCCTTTCATGTAAAATAAGCTCTGGAGGCAGAATCCCAAGCAGATCTACATCCAGACCATAGATCTTAACAGGTCATTTGAATTTCTTGAGAATAAAACACTGGATTGCAAATATCAAGGTGCCATTTTATTCAATTTTCGATGACCTGTATGTCCATTTAGTGGGATAGAAGATTTAGAAGAGTTAATCCTACTGCCATATGGCCTCTAACCCCTTAAGGTACCTTTACACGCCGCCACTGTGGCTAGCAACAGGTATCCACCGCACGTGCACGCGCACGTTTTTAACAGTGGATACCGATCGCTAATGCCACATATACACGCCGCCATTGCGTTGTCAACTGAAGGTATCTTTGTTCCCCGGAAGTTCTGACAGATCCTGTGGCTTACTTCCTGTTGAATACCTTCCCTGCTTTACATGCCGCTACCACAAAGGAATATGGGCGTACATATTTCGCGCCGTATGTACATAGGCGTAACAGAGTCGTGTATTCCGTGATGCACAAGCGTTGATTGGACAACGCAATAGCGTCATGATTGGCCAGCCTGCGCAAGAAGGCTGGCTAATACATGACGCCATTGCAATTGTGGACTGTGAATGGATAGCTCTTTAAATATGGCACCCTGTGTAGGGACAGCAAATGGTTACACAGTAGCTCCCACCAATGATCGCTGATGGGGCGTGGTATCCATGACGCCGTTGCACGCCCCTGGGAGTTCACTAGGCGATGCAACATCCATGCCTGTGCCCCGTTTAGACGCCACTACCATGGCAATTGTGCCTTTCTGTTGCCTTCGGTTTTTGAGCACGGCTCAGCAACAGGTATCTGAGTCAACTGCAGGACACCGGGAGGAACTGCCCTATTTACACGCCGCCATTTCATAGCAATTTCATAGAAACAGGCACAATTATCCCCAGTGCCCGGCAGTTGCTACCTTCCTGTGGTGGCGTGTAAAGGGGCCCTTAGTGACGGAGCCAATTTTAACCTTAAAGGGAACCTGTCACCTGGATCTAAGCCCCTACACTATCACTACCTGTCCCTGCACATTCCTAGCTGCTCCCTATCTATCCCTCTCTGAGCTAAATCCGCCCTATAAAACTGCAGAAAAATAACTTATAACTTACAGAAGTCCCTGAGGCTGGGGACTGAGAAGGCGGCGCCAGGCTCCATTCTGCCCCTCCTCCATGCAGCTGCACACGCCCCACTGGGCGGCGTTATTCTTTCTTCATCGCCGCCTCCTCCATTTGGAATCTGTGCTTTACACCTATCATGTTGTGGTGATGCGACCTCGATGTGTCCCCTGACTGAGACACAGCATATGGGAGATTGTATCTTCTGCTCGGTAGCAGCACACACAGGGTGAGCTGCTACTGGAGCTAAGTGCTGATTGAAATCACTGACCCCCAGGTGTGCGGGTGAATAGGAGATGATATGTGCTGCCCTGGGCTGTGGAGAGGGGTGGAGTGTGTCAGGACAGCAGCAGGAGCTGCTGGGATTGTATGAGGTTCTACTCGGCTGTGCCCCGGTGTAATGGTGGGTTTACACACACCAATCATTGTATCCAATATCTGAACAGATCTCTGGTTGCAGTGAAATCATGGACACATAGTTCCATTTTGTGGCTGTGTACAACATGGAGCAATCTGTCCATGATTTCACTGCAACCAGAGATTGGTTCAGATATTGGATACAATGATTGGTGTGTGTAAACCCACCATGACAGGCCAGACTAACCCCCCCGACCAGAATATACTCGGGGTTAAAGTGGCCCAGGCCAGATTATACCCCTCCGTATACCACAGCAGCTGTAGATCAGGGCTCCAAGCAACACATGGGGGCCCGAGGCAGCACAAAGTGGCCCTACGCAACATACAGGGGCCCCAGGCAGTGCTAGGGCCCCAGGCAGTGCTAGGGGCCCCAGGCAGTGCACAGGGCCCCAGGCAGCACAAAGTGGCCCCAAGCAGCACACAGGGGCCCCAGGCAGTACTAGGGGCTACAAGCTACACACAGGATCCCAGGCTACACACAGGGGCCCCATGCAGCATACAAGGACCCCAGGGAGTGCACGGGGCCCCAGGGAGTGCACGGGGACCCAGGCAGTGCACGGGGACCCAGGCAGCACAAAGTGGCCCCAGGCAGCACAAAGTGGCCCCAGGCAACATACAGGGGCCCCAGGCAACATACAGGGGCCCCAGGCTACACACAGGGTCCCAGGCTACATACAGGGGCCCCATGCAGCATACAAGGGCCCCAGGCAGTATAAAGGGGTCCCAGGCAGCGCATGGGGGCCAGAGGCAGCACACAGGGGCCCCAGGCAGCACAAAGTGGCCCCAGGTGGCCCACTGCCTGGGGCCCCTGTATATTGCCTGTGGTCACTTTGTGCTGCCTGGGGCCCCTGTATGTTGCCTGGGGCCACTTTGTGCTGCCTGGGGCCACTTTGTGCTGCCTGGGGCCCCGTGCACTCCCTGGGGCCCCGTGCACTCCCTGGGGCCCCGTGCACTGCCTGGGGCCCCGTGCACTGCCTGGGGTCCTTGTATGCTGCATGGGGCCCCTGTGTGTAGCCTGGGATCCTGTGTGTAGCTTGTGGCCCCTAGTACTGCCTGGGGCCCCTGTGTGCTGCTTGGGGCCACTTTGTGCTGCCTGGGGCCCTGTGCACTGCCTGGGGCCCCGTGCACTCCCTGGGGCCCCGTGCACTCCCTGGGGCCCCGTGCACTGCCCGGGGTCCTTGTATGCTGCATGGGGCCCCTGTGTGTAGCCTGGGATCCTGTGTGTAGCTTGTGGCCCCTAGTACTGCCTGGGGCCCCTGTGTGCTGCTTGGGGCCACTTTGTGCTGCCTGGGGCCCTGTGCACTGCCTGGGGCCCCTAGCACTGCCTGGGGCCCCTGTATGTTGCGTAGGGCCACTTTCTGCTGCCTGGGGCCACTTTGTGCTGCCTCGGGCCCCCATGTGTTGCTTGGAGCCCTGATCTACAGCTGCTGTGGTATACGGAGGGGTATAATCTGGCCTGGGCCACTTTAACCCCGAGTATATTCTGGTCGGGGGGGTTAGTCTGGCCTGTCATGGTGGGTTTACACACACCAATCATTGTATCCAATCTCTGAACCAATCTCTGGTTGCAGTGAAATCATGGACAGATTGCTCCATGTTGTACACAGCCACAAAATGGAACTATGTGTCCATGATTTCACTGCAACCAGAGATCTGTTCAGATATTGGATACAATGATTGGTGTGTGTAAACCCACCATTACACCGGGGCACAGCCGAGTAGAACCTCATACAATCCCAGCAGCTCCTGCTGCTGTCCTGACACACTCCACCCCTCTCCACAGCCCAGGGCAGCACATATCATCTCCTATTCACCCGCACACCTGGGGGTCAGTGATTTCAATCAGCACTTAGCTCCAGTAGCAGCTCACCCTGTGTGTGCTGCTACCGAGCAGAAGATACAATCTCCCATATGCTGTGTCTCAGTCAGGGGACACATCGAGGTCGCATCACCACAACATGATAGGTGTAAAGCAGGTGGGAGATTCCAAATGGAGGAGGCGGCAATGAAGAAAGAATAACGCCGCCCAGCGGGGCGTGTGCTGCTGCATCGAGGAGGGGCTGAATGGAGCCTGGCGCCGCCTTCTCAGTCCCCAGCCTCAGGGACTTCTGTAAGTTATAAGTTATTTTTCTGCAGTTTTATAGGGCGGATTTAGCTCAGAAAGGGATAGATAGGGAGCAGCTAGGAAGGTGCAGGGACAGGTAGTGATAGTGTAGGGGCTTAGATCCAGGTGACAGGTTCCCTTTAATAACCACAACAAATTTTACACTTCTGACTTCTGAGCAGTGTCACTTTATGAGGTTATAGCTCTGGAACACTTCAATGGATCCCAGTGATTCTGAGACTGTATTTTCATGACATATTGGACTTTATGCTTGTGAAAAATTTAGGACAATATTTTGTGCTTTTATTTGTGAAAAAAAAATGGAAATTTGGTGAAAATGTAGCAATTTTCAAACTTTATATTTCTAGGCTACATTCACACACAGCGTTATTCTAGCGTTTTGTGAGGATCCGTTTTTGGTGCAAAAACTGTGCCAAGAACGGATCCTCACAAAGTGCAGCCTTCTGTGCGTGAATGTGTTGTGTTATTCTGCTGCGCTCACTCACCTCGTCATGCTCCCCCGGTGATCTCCAGCGGTGTCCTGTCATCCCCGGAGGCCACAGTGTCACTGCTTCTAGGACCCTGCAGCCTGATCATATGACCAGGTGATGTCACTCTTTCACATGGTACAGTGCCAGGTCCTCCCGCAGGTCCTGCAGCCTCGGTATGAGGTGAGATCACTGGGGGAGCGCGGCGAGGTGAGTAAATAGCATAGGCAAAAAACGCTAGATGATGGGCATGTGACTTCTTACGGATCCACTTTTGACTTGGCTGTGATAGCCAACGTCAGTGCATTCAACTGCTAATAGCGGATCCGTACAAAACGCTACATTAGCTGTGAAAGCTCTGTTAAACCAGAGATTTATGTCACACAAAATAGTTAATTAAAATTTCCCACACGTCCATTTTACATCAGCACAATTTTTGAAACAACATTATTTTTTTGGGAAGTTAGAGGGGTTCAGAGTTCATGAGCAATTTCTCATTTTTACATAAAAATTTACAAAACCATTTTTTTTAGGAACCTCATGACATTTGAAGTCACTTGAGGGGCCTATGTGATAGAAAACACCCAAAAGTGACACCATTCCAAAAACTGCACCCCTCAGACTGCTCAAAACCACATCCAAGAAGATTATTAACCCTTCAGGTGCTTCACAGCAATAAATGCAAAATGAAATATAAAAATAATCCCATTCACATTTTACCTAAAATTGTTGCTTTAGCCTCAAATTATTCACTTTCACAAGGGATAACATAACAAAATGGATGCCAAAATTTGTAAGACCGGCTTCACAGCACGGTTGACATCCAAATCGGGCTGTCAGGGGTGAGCCTGACAGCCCCGGACCGGATCTGGACACAGAATCGGAGGGCCAATTATGCCCTCCGGTCCGGTGTGCATCCGGATGGATCATTTGCAGCCGCAGCTGCTGATAATTCAAGATCACAGCTCGCGGGGAGCTAGCCGCGGCCCTAAACTGTCAGCAGGGGACAGCTGGTGGTGCTGAAGTTCAGCGCCGCCGCCGCCACTGAGCTTCAGCACCCGGCTCCGGGGTGCAGCTCTGGTGCGCTCCGGCACCATAGACCCCTATGTTAGGGGGCGCCGGATCACACCGGACCGGGAGAATCCGGGAGGATCAGCTTTTTTCCCCCAGTCCGGGAGAAAAATCCGAATACTGCCGGATTCTCCCGGACAGATGGAAGCCGGATGGCAGATAGCTGGTCCGGGGCTGTTAGGTTCACCCCTGACAGCCCCGGATCAGATTGTGCCGTGGTGTGAACCCAGCCTTACCCAGTTTCTTCTGAACACACTGATACCCCACATGTGGTCAAAAACAACTGTTTGGACAAATGGCAGGGCTCAGAGGGTAAGGAGCGCTATTTGAATTTTGGAAAGCAAATTTGGCTTGAATTATGATGAGCATCATGTTGCATTTGCAAGGCCCCAAATGCATTTAAACAAGACGAAACCCCCAAAAAGTCACCTCATGTTGGAAACTAGACCCTTCAAGGATTTTATCAAGGGATATAGTGAGCCTTTTGCACCCATAGGTACTTCACATAATTTGATAACAGTATGTCATCACATTGAAAATGTTCTTTTTTCACAAAAGTGTTAATTTCACACCAAATTTATCACTTTTACAAGAGGTGATGGCAAAAAGTGAACCCCACAGTTTGTTACCCACTTTCTTATGAGCTCGACGATACCCCAGATTTGGTCAGAAACCTCTCTTTGGTCAAATAGGAGGGCTCGGAACTGAAGGAGGAATATTTGAATTTTGGGAAAGGTACAATAGATTGCAGGCACTATGCCATATTTGTAGGGCCTTCAGGGTGTCTAAACTGCTGAAACCCACCACAAATGACCCCATTTTAGAAACTAGAACCCTTCTAGGATATTATTTAGGGATATAGAGCCCACTTTTGAACCTGCATGTACATCACAAAATTTGATAACAAAAGGTCGCCATATTGAAAATTTTCTTTATTTTCACAAAAGTGTTGCTTTAGCATCAAATTTTTCACTTTTGCAAGAGATAATGACTCACCGTAGCCGGGTTCTGCACGTCGCAGGCATTTTCCTCTCCTTGTCACGGAACCGTGCCTGCGGCTGTGGGGCCCGGTGGTCCAGATCAATAGGGAATGGCTGAACGGATAAGGGGTTAATATTCTTGTAGTGACGCCACCTGCGGGAATTCTGGTGATTTCACTGCTGCTGCTGGGCGCTGCTGGGCCTTCGGGGGATGTAATGCAGCAAGATGGAATGCTGCCCACAGGACGAGCGGGAGTCCCCGGAGCCAGAAGCTGCATTTGATGGTATATGGCAGCTAGTAGTACTGCTGTTAGGTTCAGGAATCAAACGCAGACACATCAAAGTCTTTTGGGTACCTTTACTGGTGGAAAGCAGGTACACTCGGACCAGGTGATGAGGTTGACACTCCTGGAGTTTCACAGCAAGCAGTGTGTAGGCTTCCTTTCTCTGTAGTTCTAGTGAGGTCGGGTGGATATGGAATCCTGCCGGACCAGGTTGTGCGTTCAGTGGAACGTGTTTCACCTGGGTAGCTGCACTGAGGGCACTGTTAAAGGGTTAAGCCGGATCAATGCTCTTCCCTGGGCTCTCGTCAGTAGGTACTTCAGGTGGACAGGGGGCTAAACTCCCTGTTAGAAGTGCTGGTTCTCTGTGGTGGCAAAGTAGCTCTCACAGCTTGGTTCCAGTAACCGGATGGTGAGGGAGAGTTAGGGTAAGTCTGATGTCCCTGAGAGGTGCTTTCTCCTTTCCTATGACCCCAATTGCAAGGGTCTCACACTGGTTAGGTGTGGTTTGGGCCTGGTATACTCCAGAACCGGTGGTTGCACACGTCCTGCAGCTCTTCTAGCGTTTGCACACTCTGCTGTTTCTCCCTCCAGGACCCTATTTATAGGGGGAACTGGCTCAAAGTGACCAGTGGAGCTTCCCCTAGAGGCCTGGGGTGAAACAAGGTGTCTAAGGTGTTGTTAAGTGTTTTGTTGTTTGTGAGTGTTGCTTGCTGTTACTGCTCCATTTGTGTACCAAGGGTTCTGTGGTGCCCAACAGGGTGACACGGTGCCACATTCCCCCTTAGTTAACTTCAGTTCTCCCGGACTGAGCAAAAAAAAAACGTTTTTCTTTTTCATCTTACCTCTAAACATTTTATAAACAGTTATAACAGGTATTTACAGAGTCTTAAGGAAAAATACAAAAATCACTGAAAAGGAAGGGAAAAACAGGAAAAATAGGAAAAGCAGTCCATACGGCACTAGTCCATTTGCCGCAGGCTGGAAAAGGTAGGTTTTGGTCACACAAGTCCTGTGACAATTGTCCAAAGTTTATGAAAAAGGGTAAAGTCCAGCAGTAAAGTCTCTGATGGCTCAAACACATACACGGGTATATATTGCAAACTTTATACATTCCCTACGGGTGTCTCTGCTTGGGAGGCCGGGTCTAACCTTTTCACCCTACCAGGCACTTTCTTTCCCCAACTTAATTTACTTGGGACAGAGCCCAGTTCCTCCACCCTTCTGTACACTACTTTTTACAGTTTCTGAGCACGGCTATTATTTACAGTTACTAACAGGTAATATGGCTCCACTACATTTTAAACCCATTCTACATATTTGCTTGGGGGTTGTCCTAATGTACTACGTGTGGATTTGCGTAGTGTGGGTGTTTCAAAAGCTGTTGGTGTAGTGTACAAACTGGTTCTTTCTCTACTTCTGCTTTCTGTAATACCATAGTAAGTACATAATCTATCTACTGGACTATCCTCTGTAGGTAGTGGTGTAGGAATTCTCTCTTTTACTGTGGGACTAGCAGGTTCACTGATTACAGGAATCTCAGGTTCCAAAATAACAGGCTGCATCTCTTGCACTTGAACTTGTTCTTGTTGAACTGGTTGAATTGGTAATAGTTGATTTTCTACAGGATGGTAGAAATGCATAACTGGTATAATGAATGCACCATTGCCTTGTGGCCAGTCGGCTGGTAAATCTCCAATTTCTATATGGACGAGATTCTCTTTTGGTTCTTCAACAGTAGTTACTGCAGGGTAACTAGTTACTTGTGGGATTAACTGTGTTGGACATTTCTTCAAATGATCCCTAGATACAGTTGTACAAGTGTTTCCTTGGTCTTTGCTAATAACGCAAGTTTTCGAATTGTCATATTGCGATGGCATAATTGTGTAGGGTTCTGATTCCCAATTGTCATCCAATTTGTTGGTTTTTCTCTTTCTTTTTAGCACTAATTCACCTGTTGCAAGAGGTTCTGCTGAGGCGTGCTTGTTAAAGTCTTGCTCTTGTTTAGTTCTGCTGATGTTCAGATTTCTTTCAACACTCTCTTGTACTTTTCTGTTCTTGGCGTTGACTAATCCAGTCTTCATCAGAAGAATCTTGCGTGGGTTCGATGGTTCCCATCTGTAAATCAATTGGTAGTTTACCTGGTCTTGCCCACATCAGGTAAGCAGGTGTATAGTTAGTTGAACTAACAGGTATGTGGTTGTAGATATCCACAAGGTCTGGAAGTTTTTCAGGCCATTGATTTCTCTCTTCAATTGGTAAGGTTTTGAGCATGTCAATGACAATGTGGTTCATTTTCTCACATAAACCGTTGGTTTGGGGATGATAAGATGTGGTCCTGATCTTTTTACACCCATATAGTTCTAGAAACTCTTGGAACAGAGCTGATTCGAAGGCTGGCCCTTGGTCAGTCAAGACTTGGTCTGGATACCCATCGGGGCAACAGAAGTAACTCTGGGAGGCGTGGCTTGGGAACTCATGCAGTGCAGTCGCACTTAACTTGAGCTCCTGCTATTCAGCTGAACCAACAGGGATTTTTGCCCATTCTTGGGCTTAAGTCCCCACCAAACCGACAGGATCCATCGGGATTGTCGCCTGGCCACCTTTGGACCACTTGGACCCCCCTTTTTTCTGGATTTTTGGCGTCTGGACTTCTTTTCTGTCACCAATGCCGTAATTTGCCTTTGGAGACCTGCTGGATTGTCCTTGTACCATCTGGATCCTCATCCCTTTCCATTGCACCCTTTTTTTTTGCCTTGGAGGGACCCTTTGGGTCCAAAAGAACCGTTTTCTGTTGTTTTGGGGATTTCCCGCCATTTCCCGCCACTACCGCCGCTGTGTGGAGCCTGGACGGCAAGAGTCGCTGTGGCGACCATCATCAACCTCTCCCTGTACTGCTGTGACTAATCACATTGAAATCCACCCTTTAGGACCTTTGGATTGGACTTGTGGAAAATGTAACTTCATTTTATTTTATTTCCACCCTTTTCTGACTGGGGGAGACCTTGAAGTCCGGGGGAACTGTTTCTTCTATTTGCGGGGATTTCCCGACTTTACCGCTGCTGTCTGGTGCCTGACCAGCGGGAGGTGTCATAACAACCATCGCTGGCATTCCTGCTCTGCTATTCAGATCTGCTATCTGCTGTGCCTATCTGGATCGGCCTTCTCCCCCTGTCTGGAGGGCCCCTCGGGGATCAGGGGATTCTCCCTAGCTGGATGGGACTGTGACACAGACTATCCCTGAGGAGTGACTGTATTAGTCCAGGACGACTCTCACTCACCGTAGCCGGGGGGTACACGTAGCGGGCGTTGTTTCTCCTCCAGTCACGGAACCGCGCCTGCGGTGGTGTAGGCCCAGTGGTCCAGATCAATAGGGGAAATGGCGGAACAGTAGGGGTGATTTGTCTTCGTGACGCCACCTGCGGGTGTTCTGGTAACTTTACCAGCACTGCGGGTTCTCCGGGGGATGTTAAGCAGCTAGATGGGACGCTCCCCACAGGATGAGCGGGAGTCACCGGAGCCGGGAGCTGCGCAAGATGTTGTGAGGCAGCTGCGGTAATGCTGCTGTTAGGCCCAGGAGTCAGACACAGACACGCCAAAGTCTTTTTAGTACCTTTACTGGTGGTTTTCAGGTACGCCAGACCGGGTTCGTGAAGTTAAGCAATCCTGGAGATTCACAGCAAGCAGTTTGTGTAGGCTTCCATCTCTCTATACTTCTGGTGCTAAGGTCGGGTGGATGTGGAATCCATTCGGACCGGGCAGTGTGTTCAATAGAACGGATTTCACCTGGTTGTCAGCACTGAGGGCACTGTAAAAGGGTGATGATAATTCTACCTTCTTCCCTGGGCTCTCGTTGGTAGGTGCGACAGGTGGAACAGGGGGCTAGACTCCCTGTGAAGTATGCTGGTTCTCTGCAGTGGCTATGTAGCTTCCACAGCTTCGGTTCCAGTAACCGGTTATTAAGGGATAGAGTTATGATCACTCTGGTGTCCCTGAGAGGTGCTTCTCCTTTTCCTCTAACCCCAATTGCAAGGGTTTCCTCACTTGGCTGGGTGGCTGATTGGGCCTAGTGTGTGTCTCATAAGGTGGAGATCACACACAACCTGCAGCTCTCCTAGCATCTGCACACTCTGAAGTTTCTTCCTGCAAGACTCTATTTATAGGGGGAACTGGCTCAAAGTGACCAGTGGAGCTCCCCCTAGAGGCTCGGGGTGAAACCAGGTGTTCTAAGGTGTTATTGTGTTGTTTGGTGTTTTGTGAGTGTTGCTTTGCTGTTACTCCATTCATGCCCTAAAGAGTTCTGTGGTGCCCAACAGGTGCCAGGGTGCCACATTCCCCCTTAGTTAAACTCAGTTCTCCCGGCTGAGCAAAAAGTTCTTTTTACAACTTAACACTATGCATTTTGTAAACATTCAATTACAGAGTCTTAACGAAAAACACAAAAATCACTGAAAAGGAAGTGAAAAATATGAAAAAGGTGAAAAGCAGTCCTTACAGCACTAGTCCATCTGCCGCAGGCCGGAAGAAGGTAAAGTTAGTGGTCACACAAGTCCTGTGACAATTGTCCAAAGTTTATGAAGAGGGAAAAAGGTAAAGTCCACACATATTTAAACTTTATACACTCCCTACGGGTGTCTCTGCTTGGGAGGCCGGTACTAACCTTCTATATCTTACCAGGCGCTTTCTGTCCCCAACTTAGTATACTTGGGACAGAGCCCAGTTCCTCCACCCTTCTGTACACTACTTTTTACAGGTTTTGAAAACGGTTACTATTTACAAACACTTACAGGTTATTGTTCCACTACATTTTAAACCCATTCTCCAAGTTTGTTTGGGGGTTGGCCTAATGTACTACGTGTGGATCTGCGTAGTGTGGGTGTTTCCAAAGGTGTTCGTGTAGTGTACGAAGTGGTTGGTAATTCTCTACGTCTGCTTTGTGGTAGACCATAGTAAGTGCGGAGTCTATCAACTGGACTATCTTCTGTAGGTAGTTGAGTAGGAATGGCTTCTCTTACTGTGGGACTAGCAGGTTGACCGATTACAGGAATCTCAGGTTCCAATATAACAGGCTGCAATTCTTGCACTTGAACTTGTGGTTGGACTTGTTCTTGTTGGACTTGTTGGATTTGTTGGATTGGATTTGGTTGCTGATTTTATACAGGCTGGTAGAAATGCATAACTGGTATGAGGAATGCTTCACCGCATTGTGGCGAGTCAGCCATGTCTGTAAGGACTAGGTTTTCTTTTGTTTCTTCATCTATAGTTACAGTAGGGTAACTGGTTGCTTGTGGGATTAACTGTGGCGGACATTTCTTTAAATGATCCCTTGAGACAGTTGCAATAGTATTCCCATTGTCTTTACTGATAATGCAAGTTTTTGAGTTGTCATAGTGTGACGGCATAATGGTGTAGGGTATAGATTCCCAACTGTTATCCAATTTGTTGGTTTTTCGCTTTCTTTTTAGCACTACGTCTCCTGTAGCTAAAGGTTCAGCTGAGGCGTGCTTGTTAAAGTCTTTTTCTTGTTTAGTTCTACTGATTTCTAGGTTTCTTTCAACACTTTCTTGTACATTTCTGTACTGTTCTTTGCGTTGGCTGACCCAGTCTTCATCAGAAGAATCTTGTGTGGGCTCAATGGTTCCCATCTGCAAATCAATAGGCAGTTTACCTGGTCTTGCTCGCATCAAGTAAGCAGGTGTATAGTTGGTTGAACTGACAGGTATGTGGTTGTAGATGTCCACGAGATCTGGAAGTTTTTCTGGCCATTGATTTCTCTCATCAACTGGTAAGGTCTTGAGCATGTCAATGACTATGTGGTTCATCTTCTCACATAAACCGTTCGTCTGAGGATGATAAGGTGTGGTGCGGATCTTCTTACACCCATATAGCCCTAAGAATTCTTGGAACAGAGCTGATTCGAAGGCTAGCCCTTGGTCAGTTAAGACTTAGTCTGGATACCCATGGGGGCGACAGAAGTAACTCTGGAATGCTTTGGCTGCGACTTCTGCAGTTAAATCCTTAACTGGGACTACTACCAGGAATCTTGAGTAGTGATCAACGATGGTGAGAGCATAAGTGTACCCGGTTCGACTTGGGGTAAGCTTCACGTGGTCGAGAGCAACTATTTCAAGAGGTTTGGTGGTAACAATTGGCTGCAACGGAGCTTTCTGAGTTAGGTGGTCTTTCTTTCGAAGGTGACAAGGTCCACAGTTTTTACACCATTTGTCAATTGAGCCTCGCATACCGACCCAGTAAAACCGATCCTTCAGGAGTCTCACCAGCTTCTTCCATCCAAAGTGTCCGGCATCATCATGGTATGCTTCCAGGATCATTTGGACTTCAGTCTTGGGAACTACAATCTGCCAGATGAGTTCATGGGTTCTTGGATTGAGGTATCTTCTGCATAGTTTACCTTGGTAGACAAACAACCTTCCTTTCTCCTTCCACAGGCGTTTAGCAGTTGATGAGGCATCAGAGTCCATGTTGGCGTTTTCTTGAGTGATTAGATCCCTTACCAGGCTGACATCTGGGTCGTTGGCCTGAGCCTCCTTCCAGTCATGGTGAGGTAAAGGGTTCACGGTCCTCTCTACACGTGTCTGGTTTCTCTGATGACATGTTGCTGTACCCGAACGGTGGAAAGCAGGTAGTTCAATCTCTTCCAGGTCATCTATGTCTTCTCCCTCTTCAGGAAGGTGAGGCATTCTGGAAAGGGCATCAGCGTTGCCGTTCTTGTGACCTGCCCAGTACTTTACAGTGAAGTCGTAGTTAGAGAGTCTTGCTACCCAACGCTGTTCTAGGGCTCCCAGCTTTGCAGTCTCTAAGTGTGTTAGAGGATTGTTGTCTGTGAAAGCTGTGAACGGGGCGGATGCCAGGTAATGCTTGAAACGCTCTGTGATTGCCCAGACCAGGGTCAGGAACTCCAGCTAGAAGGAGCTGTAATTCTCCGGGTTCCTTTCTGTGGGACGGAGCTTTCTGCTGGTGTAGGCTATCACCTTCTCTTTGCCCTGCTGGCGTTGAGCTAGGACTGTTCCTAAACCTTCATTACTTGCATCAGTGTACAATAAAAACGGGAGATTGTAGTCAGGGTAGGCCAGGATTTCTTCTCCAGTTAAAGCATCTTTCAGCGTTTGGATTTGTCCTGTTCTGGTCCCCAGTGGAACGGGGGTCCCCTGATCTTGCCGTTTTTGGATTGACCTACTAAGAGATCTTGCATGGGTGCGGCTATCTTGGTATAGCCTTTGATGAATCGTCGGTAGTACCCGACCAGTCCTAGAAATTGACGTACCTCTTTGTGGTTGGTTGGTGCTGGCCAGTCCTTGATGACGGTGACTTTATCCGGATCCGTGCTACGCCTTCAGCGCTTACCACATGTCCTAGGTATTGGACCTTGGGTTTCAGCAGGTGGCACTTGGACGGTTTCAGTTTCATCCCGTACTTGGACAGTGACTCGAACACTTCACTCAGGTGCTGGAGGTGATCTTCATAGGTCTGAGAGTATACAATGACATCATCAAGGTATAACAAGACAGTCTCAAAGTTTTTGTGGCCCAAACAACACTCCATAAGTCTCTGAAATGTTCCTGGGGCATTACACAACCCGAATGGCATACTGTTGAACTCGCATAAGCCCATAGGAGTAGTGAAGCCTGTCTTCTCACGATCCTCCTCTGCAACGGCAACCTGCCAGTACCCACTAGTAAGATCTAATGTGGAGAAGTAGTTGGCAGATTTGAGTGCAGCTAGTGACTCTTCTATGCGTGGTAACGGGTATGCATCCTTGTGTGTGACTTTGTTGATTTGTCTGTAGTCTACGCACTTCCTTATACTACCATCTTTCTTTTTAACCAGGACTAGTGGTGCGGCCCAGGGACTACAGCTATCCCTAATGACTCCTGCATTCTTCATGTCCTGAAGCATCTCCTTTGCTTTCTGGTAGTGAGTGGGTGGTATAGGCCTGTACCTTTCTTTGATAGGTGCATGGTTGTTTGTGGGGATATTGTGTTGTACCCCTTTAATCCTCCCAAAGTCAAGTGGGTGTTTGCTGAACACTTGCTCATACTCCCGAACTACCCGGTATACTCCATTTTTCTGGTGAGAGGGTGTATTGTCAGTTCCTACACTGAGTTCTTGGCACCATTTCTCTAACTGATCTTTGGAGTGAGGGGTTTCATCAGTGACTGTTTGGTTTGAGGATTTTACATCAATTACAGCATCATCTTTTACTTGGTACAATTTTGTGACAGTTGCATAACTTGGCAGTCTGACTTCGTCATCACCGTAATTTAATATGCGTACGGGGACTCTCCCCTTTCTTACGTCGACTAACCCTCTGGCTGTCAAGAGCGTAGGACTACTATCGGACATTATAGGTTCTACTACAGCTTGGTAGTCCTGCCCTCTGAGGCCTATGGCTGCTCGACACCAGATCATCATTTCACTTCTGGGTGGTACCACAATTGGAATGGGATCTGTGACTCTTACTCTGCCAATTTCACCATTTGACAATGTTACCTGTTGTTGATACACCAGAGCTCTGATCTGCTTTTGGATAGCCCTCTTTTCTCTGGGTTTACCGGCTTCAGCACTCTGTTGGAGTAAAAACAACACTTCATCGAGGCATTTGATCATGACATTGGTACCCAGTATTACATATGGATCCTTGTGGGTAGGCTTATCCTGGACCACTAAGATACCCTGGTTCTTCAACTGGACCCTTCCCACCTTTACTGTAGCTTCCCATTGTCCCTCAATTGTAACCGGTATACCATTAGTGGCTTCAAGGTTCATATCGGGGTTTGGGGGTTCTAGCTTAACATCTGGCCAGAACTGCTTGTAAAGGGTACTGGGAATGGATGTCACCTGGGATCCAGTGTCTATCAAGGCGGATATAGCGATGCCATCAATGACGATTGGTAAGTATGGACAGTCTCCCACATACTTGTGGTCCCAGCTGGACGTAGGGCTTGGACAGTCTACTCCTGGGGTTGGCCCTTCTCGCCCAGGGGTCGCTCGTTTAAAGGACGGGATTGCAGGTTGCGTCCTCCTAAGTCGTTCTGCTGACTGTTGCGGCGTCTGTCAGGACTGCGGCAGTCTGCAGGTTTTCCTCGCGATGGCTGTGTCTTTCTCCTCATCCACGGGACGTCGTCAGGGCTGTCGGCGAGTAGAATCTTGTCCGATGGCCTTGCATCTGTCTTGGGTCTTCTCCCAGCTTGTAGCTTGGCCACGTCTTTCATCAGCTGCTCGACATTAGCACACAGTTGATCAAACCGGTCAGGTGTTACAGTCTGTGCACTGGACTGAATCGCAGGGATTGGAGATGCTGCTGCCGGCACGGAAGGGGTGTCAGCATACTGCTGCTGCTGTGAAGCGGGGTCAGGTACTTCAGCGAGCCGTTGCCCCCAAACTGTTAAGTCTATCAAGGTATCAAACTCTGCGCCAGGATTCTGTATGGACCACCAGCTTGCTTGCTTTCTATCCTCAGACAGTTTAAGGCCCACAATAAATTGTCCAATTAATGCTTTGTTCTCATCTCTGACACCATCAGGACCAACTTGTTTTAACAGTCTGAATGCTTCTTGCAAGCGCAGTGAATAATCGAGGACACTTTCTTGTGCCCCTTGGTTACAACGATAGAATGACAGTCTTAATTCAGCTTCAGTATGGCGCTCAAAAACCCGAGTTAATTTAGCGAATATCTGCTCCACAGACTCCTGAGTTTCTACAGGCCAGCTGCGGCTCTGCAGTTCAGCTGCGCCGGTTAACTGTCCCATAATAACTGAAGCTCTTTGCTTACCGGTCATCGGGTACATGTCCAGCGTCTGGCATATCTTTCTCTGGAAGTTCTCCAAGGTACTGGGTACACCGCTGTACTTAGGTAACCAGGTCGCATTAGGAACGTAGGGTAGAGACATCGGCATAATTGGAGCGGGTTGCTGTGGCATACCGCCGGCTTGTTGCTGTCCATCAAGAGGTATGTTTTGAGGTGCCGCTTGGTTTAGCGGGGGTACCGCGCGGTCGGGAGCCGGGTCACTCATGGTTGCTCCCCTTAGTTAAGCGTAGCCTTACCCTCGGTTTCGAACGGAAGTGTCGGCATCGCGGTGAGGAGTGAGGCACCACGGGAGTTTCCGGTTCCTGCTGCGTACGAAGGAAGTCGTCAGAGCGTGGGGGCGGGGCCAATCTTCGCGCCCTCTGCACAGTCACGCCCCTTCTTTTCCCGCCTTTTCGCGCAGCAATGGCGGACCAAATGTACAGTTCGATATTTACAGTCAATAAATAGCACACAATACTCGTGATAACGGGCCTGCTCGTATCCTGTTCGTGATGCCAAATTCTGACTCACCGTAGTCGGGGGGTACACGTAGCGGGTGTTGTTTCTCCTTCAGTCACGGAACCGCGCCTGCGGTGGTGTAGGCCCGGTGGTCCAGATCAATAGGGGAAATGGCGGAACAGTAGGGGTGATTTGTCTTCGTGACGCCACCTGCGGGTGTTCTGGTAACTTTACCAGCGCTGCGGGTTCTCCAGGGGATGTTAAGCAGCTAGATGGGACGCTCCCCACAGGATGAGCGGGAGTCCCCGAAGCCGGGAGCTGCGCAAGATGTTGTGAGGCAGCTGCGGTAATGCTGCTGTTAGGCCCAGGAGTCAGACACAGACACGCCAAAGTCTTTTTAGTACCTTTACTGGTGGTTTTCAGGTACGCCAGACCGGGTTCGTGAAGTTTAGCAATCCTGGAGATTCTCAGCAAGCAGTTTGTGTAGGCTTCCTTCTCTCTATACTTCTGGTGCTAAGGTCGGGTGGATGTGGAATCCATCCGGACCGGGCAGTGTGTTCAATAGAACGGATTTCACCTGGTTGTCAGCACTGAGGGCACTGTAAAAGGGTGATGATAATTCTACCTTCTTCCCTGGGCTCTCGTTGGTAGGTGCGACAGGTGGAACAGGGGGCTAGACTCCCTGTGAAGTATGCTGGTTCTCTGCAGTGGCTATGTAGCTTCCACAGCTTCGGTTCCAGTAACCGGTTATTAAGGGATAGAGTTATGATCACTCTGGTGTTCCTGAGAGGTGCTTCTCCTTTTCCTCTAACCCCAATTGCAAGGGTTTCCTCACTTGGCTGGGTGGCTGATTGGGCCTAGTGTGTGTCTCATAAGGTGGAGATCACACACAACCTGCAGCTCTCCTAGCGTCTGCACACTCTGAAGTTTCTTCCTGCAAGACTCTATTTATAGGGGAACTGGCTCAAAGTGACCAGTGGAGCTCCCCCTAGAGGCTTGGGGTGAAACCAGGTGTTCTAAGGTGTTGTTGTGTTGTTTCGTGTTTTGTGAGTGTTGCTTTGCTGTTACTCCATTCATGCCCTAAGGATTTCTGTGGTGCCCAACAGGTGCCAGGGTGCCACAACTCTGCATCTTCATCTACAAAGGATTCTACAACTACCGGGCTTTACTGTATATCCTGGTACAACTACACCGCACAGTTTACTGCTCTTGTCATCCCCTCCAGCTTTGTGGTGGTTTCCCCAGGACTCTACAGCTCCTTCATCGGCTGGAGCTAGTTAATTGTTTCTCTGGAGTGGACCGCTGGGGATTCTGCTACAGAACATTATTACTTCCTAGGGCTTGAAAACCACTTTCACCTGCAGTGACCATCGGAGGGACCAGAAATCCATCAGCAGAACCAGCTCTGCTACATCGATCTACATTCAAGTTTGTCTGACTTCCGGGCTATCCTTAATCTATACTATCTTTATATCTCATCCCTATCTGCTTTTCTACAGCTTTTCTATTTACTTAACCCTCTATCTCTACTAATTCTCCTTTTTAACAACCAGAGCGGCTGCTCTGATTACTAACCAACAGGGCGGCTTGTGTAGACGGCTGTTAACTACGTTATCTCTATACTTCTAAAGACACAGTGATTAAAGCTGTTCACACCTTCTCAAGGCGCTGAAATAGAGTATAAGCATACACCTATCTTACTTTTCTTTCCCTATTTCTCTTCTCTTCTGGTTCTTCTTCTTTCCTTTCCTCTTTCTTTCTCCTTTTTCTTCTTTTCTATTGATTTTTCTTCTTTATGCCACATCTCCTCTACCTCTTCTTGATATAGACTGAAGAATCAGGAGGGTTATACTCCAAATACATTTAGGGCAATTTGTATTAATCTGCTGGATCATTCTCACCTCCTACTATATATATATAAATACATATTATACTAGTCACTGGTTTGTTAAACGTTTCCCATAATAATAGATAAGACTGTAAGCTGTTGTCTCTAATACTAGTGACTTACTGGCTAGACTGCTGAGACCCGCTGCTCGGTTCCCCTCGCCGTGCAATGATTGAGACCACAACGTTGTAAGTTTCAAAGCTTTATTAAAACATGCAACAAAACCGATAACTATAATGGAAGGCGGGACGTGGGCGCTCGCTAACAATGGGATCGACGGGACTGTTAGGAATTAATGGAAAGGGGTGGATTAATTTTGGCCGCAGCTCTTTGTTGTTTTGGGCATAACAGCCTACCGGCTCACTTGGAGGCTTAACAGCCTTGAGGCGTATCAGCCTAGTAAGGCGTAACAGCCTTGAACGGCCTACCGGCCTTGCGCGGCATATCAGCCTTAGGTCCTGGGAAGAGGCAAAACCTGATGCCCTGGCCGACCTAGCCTGGTTGACGCCCTGTAGGAGGGGCGCCCGATGCCTAGGCCGTCCTGGACAGGTTGAATTTTACCAACTCCCCCTTCCACCGGCCAAGGAGCTGCTCTAAGCAGAGCCAGAGCTGCGACCCCCCCACACGTGTTTCTGACCTTCCTCCACCCCGTCTAGGATGTCCGACAGGAATATAACCGACCTTATCTCATTTTAGCTGCTTCCGTCCGAGCTTAGGAAACCTTTCACATCGTTCTGTATAATGTCGTGGTGGCCACCACGCCATTCCTGACCGCCACTAGCCACGCAATTCATGCATTAACCTGTCTCCTGGAGCGTTCAACCGCTGACGGGTTTCTTTGCTTGTAGCCGCATACTTTAGGCAGCGTAGCGGACCATATTATCACTGTGCAGTTAAAAGAGATCCAACTTTTCTTAATCTGTCTTTTTGATCACCAACAGTTCTTGAGTCCTTATGGACACCAACTTGTCACTCCCAGCCTGTATTACCAATATCACTGGATCCGTTACTACTTTCGAAATGGCCACTGCCTCTGGGAGCACCTGCACCCATGTCGAGTCTATTGCAGTTTTCCACTGGACCTCATGATCCCGCAAACTGAGGTTTTCACTTCTCCTGGCTTACTCTCTGCTTGTCTGTCCATAACATTGTGCTTGACCCAAGACCCCGCCCGGGGCTCTGCCGGTGCCTATAAGAAAAATTACACTTCCTTGTTACCGGGGGGGGGGGGGGTAAAAGATAAAGAAGCACTTTAAAGGTAATGAGGAAAGGTGGGAAGGGAGGCGGAGCCGAGGTGGAAAAAGAACCAGCTGATGTAAGAAGGGGGGGGAAAGGAGACTGGAAGTGGGGAGCCGGAGGAGGAGGGAAGAGGCAAGAGAGGAGAAGAGGAGTAGAGTAGCGTAGTTAGGAGAAGAGAGGGGAATGCTGAGTCTTGGCGGGGGACGCCTGTGCATCGTCCTGCTCACAGTAAATCTTGTCTTACATACCGAAAAGGGAGCCTGACTTCCATCTTTTCACCTGTTGTATCTCGTGGTTAGAAAAACCCGCTCTCGCTGTCTCTGTTGCTACTCCGATCTGAAAGGAATGTGTACATTGCGGTACCCAAAGGCGACTCTCACAGCCGCCGGCCTTCATGTGACAGAATATCCCCCATAGACTGCAAACTCTAAAGTGATCAATCAGCAGGGCCAGCATTAGGGGCCGTTTAAGGGTCACTCAGATGCCTGGCGCTCAGGAATCACTCATCTTAATATTAAACATATAGCAGTATGTCTGCCCTGTAATCTCCTCACTTGTCCTGTCTTTCTCTGACTTGTTTGGTAGGTGACCCGCTTTCCTACCGAGACTGTTAGCAAACTGGTGAACTGCGCAACGGTAAGCGGGGCACCATCTAGTGCGGGAAGCGCAGTGTTGCTGTATGTCCTCCAAGGGGCCTATAGGACCTCCGGATGAAAATGGTGGACCATATACTTTGGCTTGCTTGTACCGCCTGTTGCAAATTCTAACCCCTTCGTCGTCATGCCGTAGCCCCCCCTTGGCGGTGGGCTGACTTGTTGACTGGTTCGCCTACGTGTAGCGTTCCCAAAAGGCAACCGCGAATGCTGCAGTGCCAGCCAAGCTTCGTGGTGACTAACACACTATTGCAACCAGCCCTTGCCATGTGATTGGAAAACAGGATGACTTAGTGCTGCGGGATATTAGTGCCCTGTGCGGGAATGCCTGCTGACCATTCCAGTTGCAGTCATTTAACAGGTGTGTGGACATAACAACCGGTTAGCCTCTGTGCCATGGTTGAGTCGTAGCCTGCGAAGTTGCCCGCACCCTTCCAAAACTCACTTTTTTGGCACTAGCCCTGCAAGGTATGGGCCCTGGCTAAGGGAAGCTGGTTGCCTTATATCGTAGTGACGGATATAACCCCAAGCATAGTAGTTGTACTAATGCGTATGCTTACCCATTGCATTGGGAAGTGCTGAGCGTGTTATTACTGTAGAGCTGGAACCATTATTTTATTGATAAATCAGGTGTTCTTATAGATATGTTTCTATTATGCTCACGCGGTGCTGCTACCTGTGAAATATTACTTGTAACTTGTGTTGTATTATTGATCTATCTTTATATAAGGAAATTACAGGCGGCACTTCCTTTAGCTTCAGTCATATGGGCTTTATTCCCAGGGACCGTGTGGTGTATCTCAAACAGTGTTCACCAGCAGTTGTAAAATTTTTTTTTTTTTTTTTTTTTTTTAATAATGCCTTTGAGGCTGATAAATACGTCTCGGAGCAGCGGCTGTCAAACGAATACTGGACCTTATGCGGGAGGAGGTAAATAGCACGCTAGGCGGGGTTGTGTACCTCCGCGTGCAGCCGAGGGTGAGAGGTAAACTAACGACCAATGACCGATGTGACCCATCTGCTGAGCCTGAATTTACTTATTTACCTGACGAACAAGAAAGGATGGGAAGATGTGACGCTGGGCTTCGCTTGGGGGAACCTGATCGCTGTTCTGCTATACCCTTCATGGCTTAAAACTATCACTACATGTGAAAATACTTATTTAGTCCAAGACTTGCCAAAAATATCATCCTGAATTTTCTGTTAATATTAAGACCAATATGTCATGATGAAAGTCAATCTTGGAATCACTAGGATATGTAGAGATGTTCCAGAATTATAACCTCGGAAGGTGACCCGGTAAAAATTGCAAATTGAGGCTTGGCCCTTAAGGGGTTAATATAGCCAAAGTGCTGAAAAAACCTATATTGCGTGCCAGCCCAGCGAGACTTACGATCATACATACCAATCCAAGCGGGTCTCACCATCCATGGAATGTCGCACCTGAATTGTGCCAACCTGTACCTGTAGCATTCTGTGGAAATAGACACTTACGTGATGATTGGCAAAAAGGTGAGGTAAATGTATGTATATGGCTGAAATGTGAATCAGTTTACGGGATATTATTACCATGCGCGTTAACCGTTGCAGGGGCGCTATGAGCCATGAATCGCACCCGACTCACAGGACCACACTTTCAACCTCCTCTTTGGGTCTCGAGAGATCGCACTCTCTCGTGTAATCTTAAGAGGGGATGCGTTACTAGCACTTGGGAACCCGTGTGCGAATACTCGTGAAAGGAGGGTTATTCAGAGATATGTATTGTAGATGCGGGCAACTGCTGGGGCATCCTTGTACAGTACGGTATAACCTACTGTTAAATCTATTTGGTGTGTTATACACGCATGTTTTTTAATCTTTGCAGGTATGTATATGCCTATAACTCTGCATTACCCTCTGCATGAGCTTAGGTTGCAGGCACAGCAACATGTGTGAAGAATTGGAAGCTGCAATTACGTATCATTCCTGTCTGAAATTGAGCCTGTACATATGCCACATAATGCAAGCCATCCGGACAAGCCATGCAGCCTATTTGTGTGGTTAGAACTAGCTCCGGGCTGCTTTGTCGAGTATAGCCATCCAACATTAGGATGATGAATATTGCTATGCCCGTTATATCTAACAATAGTAATTCAGCATGATTGAGATGCTACCTGCCGTTGGGTCACAATTGCGGAAACTTGCGGGTCACAACACCACGCCGGCCCGGAAGTGACGTCGACGCGCGTGTTGTGTGGCCGGCGGAAGCCGCACTAAACTTCCGTTCACATGATGGCCGCGTCACTGCCGGCCGCGTCACCGGAAGTGACGCGAAGGGGCCGGCAATCAGAACGCGGCGATGGCCGCGCCACAGGAAGTGACGCGGCGGACCGGGGACCAGGCTGCGGCCGCGGCTCTCGCGGGGCCGCGGACCCCGGTGGAGCAGGGGCTGCGCGAGAAGAGCGCGTTCCAGGTGGCGGGAGCGCGGCGGCGGCGGCCCCTGCTCCTGGCTGGCGGCTGTGCTGGGCGAGGAGAGCCGGCTGCTGCGCTGCAGCGGAGACCCGCTCGGTGAGTGGGCGGCACGACCGCCGGGGCCCCGGGGGGGGGCGGAGCCGTGCCGTGCAACGGCCGGCGGAGCCGGGAGGTCCCCGCGACTGGGCGGCACAACACGGGTGCATGAAAGGGGAGGGGCCCGCCCGCGTGGAGTGTGGCCTCCACCGGCCGGCCTGTGCCTGTGTGCGGGGGCCCCCACGAGAGCGCCAGAGGGGGCCGTTGGGTGCAAACGGAGGTGGCCCGGCCCTGCCAGCCCGGGCCCTCCGCCTGTGTCTGGGGCTGTCAGTGAAACTTCCAGGGGTGTATGTGTGGACATGTAATGAGCATACAGCAAAGCTGTATGTGTGGACATGTAATGAGCATACAGCAAAGCTGTATGTGTGGACATGTAATGTGCACAAAGCACAGTTGTATGTGTGGACCTGTAATGTGCACAAAGCACAGATGTATGTGTGGACATGTAATGTGCACAACGCACAGATGTATGTGTGGACATGTAATGTGCACAAAGCACAGTTGTATGTGTGGACCTGTAATGTGCACAAAGCACAGTTGTATGTATGGACCTGTAATGTGCACAAAGCACGGTTGTATGTGTGGACCTGTAATGTGCACAACGCACGGTTGTATGTGTGGACCTGTAATGTGCACAAAGCACAGATGTATGTGTGGACATGTAATGTGCACAACGCACAGATGTATGTGTGGACATGTAATGTGCACAAAGCACAGTTGTATGTGTGGACCTGTAATGTGCACAAAGCACGGTTGTATGTGTGGACCTGTAATGTGCACAAAGCACAGATGTATGTGTGGACCTGTAATGTGCACAAAGCACAGTTGTATGTGTGGACATGTAATGAACATAAAGCACGCCACCGCTGCCGGTGGGCCTAGTGGACCCTACGCTCTGCGGGCCACCCGAGAGGGAGCTGGTGCCCACAAGGGAGGCAAGCCATTTGGCTCTCTCCCGGCTGGTCCTCTCTTACCTCTGCTCCTAGGGTGTGTGTTCAGCGTCCATCATCTGTTCGGCGAAGCGATCATTGTTTGTTCACCCATCGAGGTTGATGTTCGCCTGGGGAGCAGGATGGTAAGAGGGAGGTTGCTCCTAGTTAAGGCTATTTATAGCCAGGAGGCAGGCTGAGGGCTAGTGAGGAAAAGGGGGAGGAGGGGAACCTGAGAAGGCAGGCTAAAGGTAGTGAGAGAAGGGGGGCTTCTTTTCTTGTCCTGTATCATTGCACGGAGAGTGGGATTGTTGTTGCCGAGCCAGCTGAGGGCTCTGCAGTCTAGAGCATACGGCAGCGGCCGAGGTGCCCTCCAAGATTCAGGGGTTGCTATATGGTTATACCAGTATATTGAAACAGTCTAAGAACCTACAGCTGTTGAATACCACTGCACTGCATGTTATTTATATTGACATTATTAATCCAATAACGGATCTACTGTCTGACTATTCACCGAGCTACTAGAGGATTCTAAACTGTGTAATACTTATTGGTGAACTTATACGCCAGAGCTAATTATTAAGAATACATCCTTATCCAATTGGTGGACTTGGGTCTTTACCAACTCTGACCACTAGGATACCCATTAAAGTCTGATAGATTTCTATTGGACTTCTATATGCTAGCTTTTTGTGGCATTATATGCTCTTACTGCTATCTGGGTATATAATCCAGGATTCCCTATTAGCTGCCACTTCCATCTAGGCACCTGAGGAATTGGAAAACGGGCACTTATAGGGTGCACCGAGCTTACGGGAGTGGAAAGGGAATAGGATAGTGACTAGAGACCACCTCCCTTGAGCATCCTGTTATATTAAGGGCCCTTTCACATCAGCGTTTTTTTGAAATCGCGGCAGATGCGGTGAAAAAACCGCATCTGCCGCGATTACCGCATACCGGCTGCACTTGCGGCGCGGTTGCGGTTTTTGCCATGCAAAGCATAGGCGGACTTGCGGCAGGTGCGGCAAATGCGGTTTTGCACTTGCGGCAGGTGCGGCCGCGAAAAAAAACGCGGCCGCACCTGCCGCAAGTGCAAAACCGCACTTGCCGCACCTGCCGCAAGTCCGCCTATGCTTTGCATGGCAAAAACCGCAACCGCGCCGCAAGTGCAGCCGGTATGCGGTAATCGCGGCAGATGCGTTTTTTTCACCGCATCTGCCGCGATTTAAAAAAAAACGCTGATGTGAAAGGGCCCTAACATCTTTACACATTTTGTAGAGGAACCGCTCAAAGGGACGGAATATTCTCCCCTTTGAGGACAACCGCAAGTAAATCGTAAGTTTGTTGCACAGGTCGAATAGACTTTGGATTATTATTGTTGTGCTGACCCCAGTTGGCAGGTCATCCTCCCTGCTTCGTGACCTACTTCTTCAGTTGACTGCTTTACTCTACCGCCTTTGCTGAAGCTCCAGGAAGGCTTGCTTACTCTATTTGGGAACTAGTGATTCCTGACTGTCCTCTCGGTTTCTCATTGAACCTTACTGTTTGACTGACGGGCCAAACCCAGGTGGAGAAGCCCTAATCTCCTCACTACTGAGATCTGAGATATATATATCCCTAGCAAACCACGGGAATACTCAAATAGTGATATAGCAAAGTTAGGACATATTCTCCCCACTTAGAATACCTATTATGGCTTCCGTAAAGACCAAAACGGACAAAGCCAAAACCACACAGACAGAGACTATGCCAACTAAAATCACTCTGAGACACAGATCCAGATCCCCTAGAACATTCCAGGCGGACTCCTGGTCTCAAGACCAAGATTCAATGGATGTACCGTCACCAACAGACTCTCTGCCTCCGAATCAAAAAAGAAAAGAAATGGCTACTAAAAAAAAATTATCTGCTCAGAAACCAACTATACTAGATGATTCAGGTTCAGATGTGGATAGATCACCCACTGCTAGTCCATTAAAACAGGGGATAAGAAATGAAGTACCCCCCTCGGCAGCATCCAACCCACTAGAAAACTTCGATTGGACGCAGCCGATAGACCAGACATTCTTCAGAGGCATCTTCACTGCCCTAAACACTAGATTTGACGATTTGCAGGTCTCCATTGACTCGATCTCTCACCGCACCAACCAAAATGAATCCGACATTCTCTCCATAGCGCACAAACATGACAAGCTTGTAAAGGCCCATCGTCTCCTCTCGGAGGATTTTGAAGCTGTTAAGAACAAAGTCACCGATTTGGAGGATAGGGACAGAATCTCAAATTTAGAGGCATTCCGGAAACAATAAAAAATAACCAACTTAACCCATATGTTAAGAGTCTTATGAAAAGCGTAATTCCCTCTTTAACAGATATGGAAGCAACGGCTGGGAGAATTCACCGCATCCCTAAACCTCGATCCCTTGGGCCTGAAATTCCTAGGGATGTAATCATGAAGTTCCAATTTGTACATATTAAAGAACAACTTCTGGACTTCATGCGCGCAGCTAAAACTTTCCCCCAGCCGTATGCGGATATAAGGATATTCGCGGATCTATCAAGAGAAACTATGCTCCAGAGAAAACATCTTGCCCCCCTGTCTAATGTCTTACAGAAAAACCAAATTCCCTACAGATGGGGCTTCAACCCTCCTAAACTCCTATTTCACCACCAGGGGAAGTCTTGGGCTTTATCGGAGGTTGAGGGGGGCCTGAGGGCCCTTGGGGACTTAGGCTTCAGGATATCCTGAAGAGACCCTTCTACTCAAAAGACTGAATAGTATAGCTAAAACTTGAGTCTCACAAGGAGGAAATTTATCGTGACACTGATCCCCTCCTTATTGGGTCAAGTCACAGATACCTATTTCTTTGCTATTATAATTTTATATTTTATTTCATTTCTAGTTGTAAATTTAGATAACTAGGTTTAAGTTAATACCTCACAAGTATCTAGGCTTACATAACTTTTTCCCGACTTTTACCCAACCTTAACCCAAACTCCTGAGTTCGCAGGAAGGTCCTATATAGACCATGTCGATTAAATTTCTATCACAAAATGTGAACGGTTTAAACTCCCTCAACGACGTTTCCATTTGTGGAAGCTTCTTAGTGAGAGCAGGACCGATGTGGTAGGCTTACAGGAGAAAAAATTTTCAGCTTCCAAACCCCTAAAACTAGAGTATAAGAACTTCCCTAACACTTTTTACGCTAACAATGACAAAAAGAAATGGTGCGTTGCTCTCCTATTTAAAAATACGTTAACTTTTGATCTCATATCAAAAGTGGAGGACCCAAACGGTAGATATTTAGTCATCGTCTGCAAACTGAACGACCATATTTATAAGCTGGTTAACATCTATGCGCCAAATGAAGGTCAAATCACCTTCCTCAACAAGATTATGAAGATTGTGGAGGCTCACCAAAAGGGAGTCTTAGTAATATTTGGAGATTTTAATATGGTCCCCAACGGAACAATGGACTCTTCGTCCAAGTCCCGTCAACAATGTGGCGCTTTAGACCCTTGGACCTTTACGACGTTTTTAGATGCCTTAACTCAACTTCAATTGAATATTCGCACTTCTCTAAAAGGCATCAGTCATTCTCAAGGATAGACCTGGTCCTAACCAACATTTTCTCGCTCTCAAAATTTTCTAAAGTAGACATCGGCCTCAGAACTTGGTCGGATCACTCTCCGATACTGTTTGAACTTAGAACGGGTTTAGGTGCATTCTCTCCAAAGCTTTGGCGCAACAACAGTTATCTGTATAAGCATCCTGAATATAAAAAGGAGATTGAAAGCACCATAACCAACTTCTTTAAGGAGAATGATACGGAGGAGATTTTGATACCCACCCTCTGGTCCACTTTTAAAGCAGTGTTGAGAGGGGTGATGATCCAACTTAACGCCCGCTTGAATAGGAAAAACAGGGAGAAAACCCAGAACTTGGTATGCATGATTCATTACCTAGAGACTTCCCAAATTTCTAATCCATCCCTGGTTACCGCTAAGAAGATAATGGAACATAGGCTTGAATTAAAATCCCTTCTTTCAGCAGAATACGATCAAATGTCCCAGAGGTTGAAAACCAAACATTACCTCTCTGCTGATAGGCCTTCCAAGCTGTTGGCAGCCAAAATTAGACAACAAAATCTTAAATCTAGAATCAAGGAAATAAAAGATTCCCTAGGTAGGATGATAAAACACCCCAAGGACATCTCAGATGTATTTGCCGGATTTTATTCATCCCTCTACAACTTAAAAGATGACCCTGGACATCATGAGCCCTCGCGCCAGGATATGATTGAATATTTACAACAAATCAACTTACCTTCGTTGTCCGACCAGGACCTGAAGGAGCTTAACAAGCCATATACTTTCCTTAAGATCTCTGAGGTCATTCAACGATCCGCAGATGGGAAATCGCCGGGCCCGGATGGCTTTCAGAACGAGCTTTATAAAACATTCATTGCCATTCTTTCCCCTTTTATTACTAAACTGGCCAATTATACTGCATCTCAGGGCCAACTTTCACCAGACATGCTTGAAGCGGTTATAGTTGTCTTGCCTAAGGGGAGAGGGGACCCGGCGGACGTGAAGAACTATCGTCCAATTTCCCTTCTGAATACGGACACAAAAATCCTCGCTAAACTGGTTGCCAATAGAGTAAAAAACTATATAACCAAATTAATTCATCCTGATCAGGCGGGCTTTATCCCAGGCCGAGCAACATCTGACGCCACTAGGAGAGCTTTTGACTTAATTACCCTAATCGAAAAAAACGGTCAACCAGCAGCCTTCTTGGCTTTAGATGCCGAGAAGGCTTTTGACAGGGTACAGTGGGATTTTCTTTTCTGTACCCTAGACAACTTTGGTTTCCGGGGAAACATACTCCGTTTAATTAAATCATTGTATTCCCACCCTACTGCCATGGTTTCCTCAAACAATTTTTTATCCAAAAAATTCCCACTTTCTAATGGAACCAGGCAGGGTTGCCCGTTATCTCCCACATTATTTGCTTTATTCATTGAGCCCCTCGCCTCTAGCATTAGGCAAAATGAAAGCATACGGGGCATACCTTTGGGTCAACATCACCACAAAATTTCTTTGTTTGCAGACGACGTATTACTTACACTAACGAATCCCCTTAAATCTCTAAGACATGTATCATCGACTATCGCAACATACTCTCAATTCTCCTTGTATAGAATCAACAAGTCAAAATCACAAATTCTAGAACTCAATATAGACCCAACTTTGCTAGAATACCTAAAAGAGGAATTTGAATTTACCTGGGCCGAAGAGGAGGTTTCATATTTGGGAATCGTACTTAACAAGTCATCAACAGCAACTATGCAAACTAATCTGACGTCTTTATTTCAGACTTTCCACCGCGACTACGCACATCTCTCGAAATTGGAACTCTTTTGGCTCAGTAGGATAGAAGCTTTCAAAATGTCCTTGCTTCCTAAATTCTTATATGTCATTAGAGCTATCCCCACGTATATCCCAAAAAGTTGGTTCAACAAGCTGCAGTCGCAACTACGCTCCTTTATTTGGGGCAACAAACGCCCTAGAGTGGCAAGAGCGTCTCTTGAAAGACACAAACTAGCGGGAGGTCTTGCGGTCCCCAACCTCTATAATTACTATATGGCTTCCCTACTGAAACTATCCCAAAGATGGTTTGTGGACAAATCTGACGTGTTATGGCTGGATATTGAGGAATGAATGGTGGGTAGTAACCTGAAAGTCTTGGTAATCGCCTATTTAATCATTACTTACAAGCCTCTCCCCACTCACCCCGTTGTTAAAGCGACTATTCTGGCTTGGAGGTATATGATGGCTAAGGCTGCTAAATTCTCCGCTCCAGTTGACTTCAAGATTATACCTTTAGCCACCCTAGAGGTCATGATCCCGAACTTGAACCTCTCTACATGGAAAGCCAAAGGGATTCTCTTCATAGATGATCTGTTGTCTGCAGACTCTCTTAAACCTTTTCACTCCCTTGAACACCAATACCTTCTTACAAGAGACGATCGCTCCCAATGGAGGTCTATCTCCAATTACTTCTCTAAAACCAACCCAAAATTTACTCTCCCACGACTGTTAATCGACCTGTTTTCAGATCCTAGGGAAAATTCAAGATGGAAAACTAACAACTTTTACAAAACAGTTAACGAAGAATTTGAGTTGCCACGTCTCTCCTTCATTACCGCTTGGGAGGCAGAGCTGAATATTCAAATTGATCTCAAGGCAATGGTACGAACTCTTCAAACTACCTACTCCAATTCGACTTGTGCAACCTTACATGAGTCTTATTTCAAGATCCTTTCTAGGTGGTATCTTACACCTATCAAGCTGCATCGCATGAACCCCCAAATCTCATCCTCATGCTGGAGGGGGTGTGGTCATCAGGGAACATTATCTCATGTTTTTTATGACTGCCCCAATCTGTCCAAATTTTGGCTAAGTGTGAAATCATTAATAATAGATACCACCGGTTTGATCATCAACCTCACCCCCGAGCTTGTACTTTTGTCCATAGGCATTGAGGACGCCCCACATGACAAACATTTTTTGATATCTCACATTTTTCTAACCGCCAAAGTCCTTATTGCTGTCAGATGGAATAAACCTGAGTCCCCTACTTTAAATAAACTGATTGACAGAGTTACCCAACATGGAATATATGAATATAATTCAGCTCTGCGCAATAACAAATTTCCTAAAATAAAACGGAGATGGGAAGACTGGTGGCGCTTGTTCAACCCTACATTTTTGTCCTAGGTGATAGACGAATTGATCGGTCTGTTGGACTTTTCTAGTTATTTTACTTCTATTACGATTCCCCAACTAATTGAGTATTTGACAAACTCCCCTCTCTTTTTGAGTTAGACAACGTGTTCACCTTAACTTTGATACTTCAATTATACCCGTCTCCAAGACACTGACGCCTCCAGGCCCTCACACTTTCCTTTTAATTAGCCGTTGGGGGGGGGAAATAAAGTCATAATTGAGTCATGCAGGACTTTGTACTGAATATACTGACTATACTGCACTCGATTAACCAACTTAGCCTGGATTGTGTTTTTTCTCTCTTTACCTTCTATAACTATATATGTAGAGTTGGTAATTCTACTTTTTTATTTTTATTAGCTCAACTATGTACGCCTACTTTGTAATACCCGTTTGCTAAGTAATTGTTTTATAGGTGTCATGACTTCTCCCACTGTATGTTATTTATGTATGTATTTGTGGCACCCCATGAGTTAATATGCCACAATAACATCACATTGGTTCTCTCCCCACTACACACTGACAAACACTAGCACCTGTGGGCCAGGAGGGGAGCACAACCTGCTTCTTTATATACTCTTGCTCATGAGGGAGAGCTCAATTCAGCTCGGAGCAGGGCTGTGAAGAGCACGAGTTAGTGCAGAACTTAGTGCAGACCTAGTGAGGGTCAGAGGAACAGGAGAACTACAGACTGAGGAACACGTCTGGGAGCTGGAGTGACACCTTCACTCGCCCCAGAAGAATGCACAGAATGGACACCGGATCCGGTACTGTGTCTGGCACCCACAGCACAGTGAATCCATGGAACAAAGGGATTTCTAGATGCCCCTAGTACCAGTGCAAAGCAACACGGAGGGGTCAGCACAACTGTCACGCTGGGAGTGGGGAAGACACCCAGCGTAGGATAACGACGGGGGGGGATCAGGAGTCCCTAATGCTAAGGGCACAAGAAGGAGACGGTGACCCCTAGAATTCCTAGAGCTGACCCTGTCTGCCCTAACGTCCCTATACAGTCTCCTCAACTGTCGCCGACCACGAACCTCGTCCCTCTCTGATCCTAGATCTATCTTATCTAAGGATCAGATGGAGAGGTTCACTAGACCCCTCCACTATCAACTAAAGACAAACACCAGGGAAGACAGACATTTGGGAAAAGGAAACACTTATCTGACAGCAGAACACAGCAACCTCCACAATCTCAGCTTCTGCTGGAGCAAGGATAAAGTGTGCACAAGGAACTATCACCTGCACCGAGGAAGGGTAATGAACCTCCTTATAAAGGTGGAAGGAGTCTGCTGGGTCCTAGTGACCTACAACATTGGTGGATAAAACCAGACCGAGCGCAAGACCTCCACAGCCGTCTCCCCATAATAGAGAGATCTCATCACACCTTCTTTCCATCAACACAGAAGGTAAATGCTCCTGAAAGAGACGGACCATCCTCCACCATTATGGCTGGTGGGCCAAACGCTGGGATCGTCTGCGCGTGGCCCCCACCCTGTCATCCGTGCCACCCGTGACAACAACACAGAGGACTCAAGTTGCCTAGCCAAGTGGTACCAGCAGAACACAGAGAGAGAGTGAGAAGTCCCAGCAGCTCAGCTAATAGCAGCAGCCAGGACACACACACAGTACAGCACAAGGAAGCTAACGACCCCGGACAGGGTGAGAAGAGAGCTCAGCCCCATTACAGACTCCGTGGACTATAATCTGCAATAATATCAGCAGTAAAGCTTTGGAAAACAGCAAAACTGAGAGTCTGTGTACTGATTGCGACCTTGCTCCACATTCAGCACAGAGAGCTTCCTCCTGCTACAAGCCTGTCAGCTCTGCATCACCAGGAAAGAAGGAGAATTGCACCAGTGTCTACCAAACGTGAGTGTGTGTCCTTTAACCCAGTCTCCACCATCTATACCCCTTATAGACTATACCATCACTGCCCCGGGGAATACAGTTCTACCCACGGGAACTATACCATCTATGCTGACACTACATCATCCCCGGAGGTTCTGCAGCAGCGGCGGCCCCCTTACTGGCCGCATATAGTGGGTGGCGTCACGACTGACATTTCCCCTGTAAATAATCCCCTTTTTATTGCCGAGCCCGGGACACGGTCCGGACCAAGCCACCCGTGACTTCCCCGGCACCATCCGGTCCGGTACCGAGTACCCCCGTCCCAAGGGGTCCGACATATTCATTCCCTCCTTTTCCTTTTTTGTATCCTCCCTTACCTGACCTTTTCCTCCCTAAAATTCAATAAATACATTTTGAAAACAGAAGTAACTCTGGAATGCTTTGGCCGCTACCTCTGCAGTTAAGTCTTTAACTGGAACTACTACCAGGAACCTTGAATAGTGGTCAACAATGGTGAGATCATAAGTGTACCCGGTGCGACTTGGGGTTAGCTTCACGTGGTCGAGAGCAACTATTTCAAGGGGTTTCGTGGTAACAATTGGCTGCAGCGGAGCTTTCTGAGTTAGATGGTCTTTCCTTTGAAGGTGACATGGTCCACAGTTTTTACACTACTTGTCAATTGAGCCTCGCATACCGACCCAGTAGAACCGATCCTTCAGGAGTCTCTCCAGCTTCTTCCATCCAAAGTGTCCCGCATCATCATGGTAGGCTTCAAGGATCATTTGGACTTCAGTTTTTGGAACTACAATCTGCCACATGAGTTTGTGTGTTCTGGGATTCAGATACCTTCTGCATAGTTTACCTTGGTAGACAAACAACTTCCCCTTCTCTTTCCATAGGCGTTTAGCATTTTGTGAGGCATCAGGGTCCATGCTGGCGTGTTCTTGAGTTATCAGCTCTCTTACCAAGCTGACATCTGGATCATTAGCTTGAACCTCCTTCCAGTCATGGTGAGGTAAAGGGTTCACGGTCCTCTCTACACATCTCTGGTTCGCCTGATGACACGTTGCTGTACTTGTACGGTAGAAAGCAGGTAGTTCTATCTCCTCCAAGTCATCTATGTCTTCTCCCTCTTCAGGAAGGTTAGGCATTCTGGACAGAGCATCAGCATTGCCGTTCTTGTGACCTGCCCGGTATTTTACAGTGAAATCATAGTTTGGGAGTCTTGCTACCCAACGCTGTTCTAGGGCTCCCAGCTTTGCAGTCTCTAGATGTGTTAGAATGTTGTTAGCAGTGAAAGCTGTGAACGGGGCGGATGCCAGGTAATGCTTGAAACGCTTTGTGATTGCCTAGACCAGGGCCAGGAACTCCAGTTTGAACGAGCTGTAGTTCTCCGGGTTCCTTTCCATGGGACGGAGCTTTCTGCTGGCGTAGGCTATCACCTTTTCCTTCCCTTGATGACGCTGAGATAGGACTGCTCCTAAACCTTCATTACTTGCATCAGTGTACAGTAAAAACGGGAGGTTGTAATCAGGGTAGGTCAGGATTTCTTCTCCTGTTAAAGCATCTTTTAGCTTCTGGAAGGATTGTTCCTGTTCTGGTCCCCAGTGGAACGGGGGTCCCTGATCTTGCCGTTTTTGGATTGACCTACTAAGAGATCTTGCATGGGTACTGCTATCTTGGTATAGCCTTTGATGAATCGTCGGTAGTACCCGACCAGTCCTAGAAATTGACGTACCTCTTTATGAGTAGTTGGTGCTGGCCAGTCCTTGATGACGGTTACTTTATCCGGGTCAGGTGCTACGCCTTCGGCACTAACCACATGTCCTAGGTATTGGACCTTGGGTTTCAGCAGGTGGCACTTGGACGGTTTCAGCTTCATCCCGTACTTGGACGGTGGCTCGAACACTTCACTCAGGTGTTGCAGGTGGTCTTCACAGCTCTGAGAGTATACAATGACATCATCAAGGTATAACAGGACAGTTTCAAAGTTCTTGTGGCTCAAACAACACTCCATCAGCCTCTGAAATGTTCCTGGGGCATTGCACAACCCGAATGGCATACTGTTGAACTCGCAGAGCCCCATAGGTGTCGTGAAGGCTGTCTTCTCACGATCCTCCTCTGCAACAGCAACCTGCCAGTACCCACTAGTAAGGTCTAATGTGGAGAAGTAGTTGGCAGATTTGAGTGCAGCTAGTGACTCTTCTATGCAGGGCAACGGGTATGCATCCTTGTGTGTGACTTTATTGATTTGTCTGTAGTCTACCCACATCCTCATACTACCATCTTTCTTTTTAACCAGGACTAGTGGTGCTGCCCAGGGACTACAGCTATCCCTAATGACTCCTGCATTTTTCATGTCCTGAAGCATCTCTTTGGCTATTTGGTAGTGTGTGGGTGGTATAGGCCTGTACCTTTCTTTGATAGGTGCATGGCTGCCTGTGGGGATATGGTGTTGTACCCCTTTAATCCTCCCAAAGTCAAGTGGGTGTTTGCTGAACACTTGCTCATACTCCCGAACCACCCGGTAAACTCCATTTTTCTGATGAGAGGGTGTGTTGTCAGTTCCTACACTGAGCTCCTGACACCATTTCTCTAACTGATCTTTGGAGTGAGGGGGTTCATCAGTGACTGTTTGGGAAGAGGATTTTACATCAATTACAGCATTATTTTCAACCTGGTACAATTTTATGACAGTTGCATATCTTATATCTATAAAATGAGAATGCGCATAGGGTCTTATCCTCAATAGGAATCAAATCCCATACAGTATGAAAACTGCTCACCTGATTTAGTTGTGAAGCCCACAACTAGCTTGATCGCTCAAACACAGCAGCCGCAGCCGGGACCACACTTCCACAACGTGGGGGTGAAACTCTATCAGGGACCAAGTGTCTTTCGGTCCGCGCCGCTGCTCCAATGAGCATCAAAAAACACTGGAGTGCTTTGAAACAAGATAGATGGAAAATAAAACTGAAGATATCTTGTTTCAAAGCACTCCAGTGATTTTTGATACTCATTGGAGCAGCGGCGCGGACCGAAAGACACTTGGTCCCTGATAGAGTTGCATATCTTGGCAGTTTGACCTCATCATCACCATAATTTAATATGTGTACGGGGACTCGCCCTTTTCTCACATCGACCAACCCTCTGGCTGTCAAGAGCGTAGGACTACTATCAGACATTACAGGTTCTACTACAGCTTGGTAGTCCTGCCCTCTGAGGCCTATGGCTGCTCGACACCAGATCATCATTTCACTTCTGGGTGGTACCACAATTGGAATGGGATCTGTTACCCGTACTCTGCCAATTTCACCATTTGACAATGTTACCTGTTGTTGATAAACCAAAGCTCGGATCTGTTTCTGGATAGCTCTCTTTTCTCTTGGTCTACCAGCATCAACACTCTGTTGGAGTAAAAACAACACTTCATCGATACATTTGACCATGACATTAGTACCCAGTATTACATGTGGATCCCTTTCGTTTGGTTTATCCTGAACCACTATGATACCCTGGTTCTTCAGCTGCGCCCTCCCCACCTTTACTGTAGCTTCCCATTGCCCCTCTACTGGAACTATTATGCCATAAGTGACTTCAATGTTCAGATCAGGGTGTGGGGGTTCTAGCTCGACCTCTGGCCAGAACCGCTTGTAAAGGATATACGGGATGGTTGTCACCTGGGATCCAGTGTCTATCAAGGCGGAGGTAGCGATGCCATCGATGACGATTGGTAGGTATGGACGATCTCCTACGTACTTGTATTCCCAGTTGGTCAGGCCTGGATAGTCTACTCCTGGGGTGTGCCCTTCTCGCCCAGGGGTTGCTCGTTTAAAGGACGGGATTGCTGGGTACGTCCTTCTTTGTCGCTCTGCTGACTAACACCGTGTCTGTCAGGGCTGCGGCAATCTGCAGGTTTTCCTCGCGGCGGCTGTGTCTTTCTCTTCATCCACGGGACGTCGTCGGGGCTGTCAGCGAGCTGAATCTTGTCCGATGACCTTGCTTCTGTCTTGGGTCTTCTCCCAGCTTGGAGCTTGGCCATGTCTTTCATCAGCTGCTCTACATTAGCACACAGTTGCTCAAACCGGTCGGGTGTTATAGTCTGTGCGCTAGCCTGGACCGCAGGGATTAGAGATGCTGCTGCCGGCACGGAAGGGGTGTTGGTATACTGCTGTAGTGAGGTTGGATCGGGAGCTGCAGGGAGCCGCTGTCCCCGCACTGTTAAGTCTCTCAAATTGTCAAACTCTGCACCAGGATTCTGCAGGGACCACCAGCTTGTATGCTTTCTATCTTCAGGTAGTTTAAGTCCCACAACAAACTGTCCAATTAACGCTTTGTTTTAATCTCTAACACTATCAGGATCGACTTGTTTTAACAGTCTCAGTGCCTCTTGTAAGTGCAGTGAATAATCCAGGACACTCTCCTGTGCCCCTTGGTTACAGTGGTAGAATAACAGTCTTAGTTCAGCCTCAGTATGATGTTCAAAAACCCGGGTTAGCTTAGCGAATATCTGTTCCACAGACTCCTGAGCTTCTATAGACCAGTTTCGGCTCTGCAGCTCAGCTGCGTCTGTTAACTGTCCTATAATAACTGAAGCTCTCCGCTTACCGGTCATGGCGTACATATCCAGCACTTGACAGATCTTCCTTTGGAACGTCTCCAAGGTACCGGGTTTACCGCTGTACTTTGGTAACCAGGCCGCATTCGGAACGTATGGTAGAGACATAGACATAATCGGAGCGGGTTGTTGTGGCATACCGCCGGCGTGTTGCTGTCCGTCTAAGGGTACGTTTTGCTGTTGTGGGGGTACCGCGTTGTTGGGGCCCGGGCTACTCATCCTCGCTCCCCCTTAGTTAAGTGCGGCCAGCCCTTTCAGTTTCAAACGGAAGTTGTCGGCCTCGCGGTGAGGAGTGAGGCACCACGGGAGTTTCCGGTTCCTGCTGCGTTCATCGGAAGTCGTCAGAGCGTGGGGGCGGGGCCTATCTTCGCACCATTTGCACAGTAACGCCCCTTCTCTTCCTGCCTTCTGCGCAGCAATGGCGGTTCAAATATACAGTTCGATATTTACAGTCATTAAAATAACACACAATACCTGTTAAGGAACGGGCCTGCTCGTATCCTGTTCGTGACGCCAAATTCTGACTCACCGTAGCCGAGTTCTGCACATCGCAGGCGTTTTCTTCTCCTTGTCACGGAACCGCGCCTGCGGCTGTGGGGCCCGGTGGTCCAGATCAATAGGGAATGGCTGAACGGATAAGGGGTTAATATTCTTGTCGTGACGCCACCTGCGGGAATTCTGGTGATTTCACTGGCGCTGCTAGGCCTCTAGGGGATGTAATGCAGCTAGATGGGATGCTCCCCACAGGACGAGCGGGAGTCCCCGGAGCCAGAAGCTGCATTTGATGGTATATGGCAGCTTAGTAGTACTGCTGTTAGGTTCAGGAATCAAACGCAGACACATCAAAGTCTTTTGGGTACCTTTACTGGTGGAAAGCAGGTACACTCGGACCGGGTGATGAGGTTGACACTCCTGGAGTTTCACAGCAAGCAGTGTGTAGGCTTCCTTTCTCTGTAGTTCTAGTGAGGTCGGGTGGATATGGAATCCTGCCGGACCGGGTTGTGCGTTCAGTGGAACGTGTTTCACCTGGGTAGCTGCACTGAGGGCACTGTTAAAGGGTTAAGCCGGATCAATGCTCTTCCCTGGGCTCTCGTCGGTAGGTGCTTCAGGTGGACAGGGGGCTAAACTCCCTGTTAGAAGTGCTGGTTCTCTGTGGTGGCAAAGTAGCTCTCACAGCTCGGTTCCAGTAACCGGATGGTGAGGGAGAGTTAGGGTAACTCTGATGTCCCTGAGAGGTGCGTTCTCCTTTCCTATGACCCCAATTGCAAGTGTGGAGCCCCACGGGACGGGGGTACTCGGTACCGGACCGGTCGGTGCTGGGGAAGTCACGGGTGGCTTGGTCTGGACCGTGTCCCTGGGCCCGCACAATAAGATGGGGAATATTTACAAGGGGATTTGTCACGGGTGACGCCACCCACTTGGTGCGGCCAGTAATGGGGCCGCCGCTGCTGCAGAACCTCCGGGGGTGATGGAGTGGCAGCGGAGATGGTGTAGTTCCAGTGGGAAGAACTGTATCCCCCGGGGCAGTAAGGGTTAAGTCTATTGTGTGTAGTTGTAGCACACTTACTTGCAGGCACTGCAGGGATCTCTCCTCCTGGCTAGTGCTGACAGGCTGGATCTGTATGAGGGAGAACGGGGTACAGATAGATGCAGACAAGAGAGGCAATTCAGGGTTTTCCAAAGCTTTACTCTTCGTTCTCTCCAAGCAGTTTACAAGTTATTTGCTGTTCTTTACAAGTTCAAGCACATTTCTCAACACATGAGTGCATTCTCTCCCTCCGGGTTCTCTCTGCTTCTGCAGCCAGGCCTCTCTCCCTATGACCCCTCACACAGTCTTTTAGTGTCCTTTTCGGGCTATTACGGTCTCTGTCTGTACGGGTGGTGTGTGATATGCCGGACAGTATGGCGGTGACTCGGGCTTCTGCGAGTCCTAGTGCGTCACTTAGCTGCCTGTCCTTTAGGGTAGGGATCCTAACATGAAGCTGTGATCCCCGGTCAGTGTCTGGGGATGCCGGTTGAACTACGGTCCCCTCTAGAGCTGACACTCTACTCAGCCCAGCCTCCAACAGTCCTCCAGCACGAGGCTCTGCCAGGCTCCTTCTCTCTGTTCCTTTCCAGTTTTCTAGGAGGGCTTCTCCACCTGCAGTCAGTGGCTTCAGCTGCTATCTAGGGCCCGGGTTACACCGTCCCTTCTCTGTTCTGTCACACTCCTGGTGGCATCAGCATCGGACGGGCTTTCTCTCCCCTCTGGCTCACACTGGCTCAGTACGGATTCTGCGCTCCTAGCCTTGCACTCACAGAAGTGTGATTGTCCTTCAGTCTTTACATCTCAGCCTACTGTGGCCTACTCCTTACTGACTTCCTTCACTCCTCCCCCTCACTATATACTGTCAGTCACCTGACCTCTGGTGTGCCCAACCCACTCCTCTGAATCCACCACCGCTCTGATCTCATATAGTTTCTAATCTCAGGGCTGGATGTTACCTTCTCTTACACGTGGGTTGTGTGGGCTGTGAGGGTGTTGTTGTTCAACATTGTCCTACCTGCCTGGCTGCAGTTCCCTTTGTGGCCTCCGGGACGCAGGGGCGCCACATTCTCACGGAGTTAAATAGCGCGTCCTCGCGCTGCCCGTCATGGATTACCTTGAAAACATTTTTATTTTATATAACAGTAAACATGAAGTATTCTTGGTTTCTTCCCATCCGGGAGGCACGATTCTTCAAACGTTACTTTAACTATAAAACAAGTGCATGGGTATCTATACGTCATTACCCTTTTTCTGTAAAATACACATTATAAAAGCATTACTTTGTATCAAAAGTATAAAAGTTCTTCTTTCAAAAAGTGCAAAAATTCTCAAAAAGCAGCTTCAAAACAGTCAAAGTCTCATGCACTACGTTGCATGTGCAGCTGGTCTTAAAACCAAAGGGGAGCACACTAAGGAGCTCAACTATATACAAGGAAAGTTCTTATCACATCATCGTCCGTGATATTAAATGTTCATTTCAAACATATACAAGACAAACAGGGGAATGCTAGCATTCATTCAGGTAAGGTATGGGATCAATAAGGAAAAATGCTTCATTCACACTTACAGTTTCTTCATCTGTTACTGGACACGGGTCTCACTCCTTCTTCTCTTCCAGCTTGACCTTCCACGGGAGTGTTGGTAGTCATCTTTTCCTGGGGAACATCTCGAGCTCTTGCAGGGATAACCAATTCTCCTCTAGGGCTCTGAGCGGGTCGGTCTCTCGCTTGGCAGCACGCAGTGCAACACGTGGCACAGTCAGATCCACGAGGTCTCCTGTATGGCATCCACCCTCGCTCTGCATGCGCTCTGCACTCCTCCCCCTCACTATATACTGTCAGTCACCTGACCTCTGGTGTGCCCAACCCACTCCTCTGAATCCACCACCCCTCCGATCTTATATAGTTTCTAATCTCAGGGCTGGATGTTACCTTCTCTTACACGTGGGTTGTGTGGGCTGTGAGGGTGTTGTTGTTCAACATTGTCCTACCTGCCTGGCCGCAGTTCCCTTTGTGGCCTCCTGGACGCAGGGGCGCCACACAAGGGTCTTTCACTGGGCTGGTGTGCTGGTTTGAGCCTGGTATAGCTCCAGAACCGGTGGTTGCACACGTCCTGCAGCTCTTCTAGCGTCTGCACACTCTGCTGTTTCTCCCTCCAGGACCCTATTTATAGGGGGAACTGGCTCAAAGTGACCAGTGGAGCTCCCCCTAGAGGCCTGGGGTGAAACAAGGTGTCTAAGGTGTTAAGTGTTTTGTTGTTTGTGAGTGTTGCTTGCTGTTACTGCTCCATTTGTGTACCAAGGGTTCTGTGGTGCCCAACAAGGTGCCAGGGTGCCACAATAACGCCAAAAAGTGGACCCCACAGTTTGTTACCCACTTTCTTATGAGCGTGGCGATAACCCACATGTAGTCAAAAAGTTCTGTTTGGACAAACTGGAGGGCTCAGAAGCGAAGGAGCAATATTTGAGTTTTGGAAAAGCTGAAATACTGTAGATTGTGGGCAACATGTCACATTTACAGGGCCTCTAAGCTACGTGTAAAACAGAAACCCCCACAAATGACACTATTTTGGAAACTAAACCCCTCTAAGATTTATTTTATTCATAGGTATAGTGAGCATTTTAAACCCCACAGGTACTTTACAGAATTTGTTAACAATAGGGAATTATATTTAACGTTTTCTTCTTTTCACACAAAATTTATCACATTTAAGGGCATGTGCACATGATCCGGAGACACCATCCTGGACACAGTGTCTCCTCTCCTGCGGGGATCTCTTCTGGTGAATGCAGCCACCCGTGTCCATGATCTGTGTTTTGGGCATAGCGACTTTTCACTGCATTCACCCACCAGGACATCCTCCGACTCCACAGCGCTTAATTGACATCCTGCGGACATGCTGTGCAGCTGAGCAGCCAGGAACCATGGAGAAAAGGACCTAACACGTGGACAACAATGGTAACCTAGCTGGTTAGTGGGAAGGAGCATAGGGACTGAGCACTAACATGCACAGTAATGCCGGAGAAACTAGGGACAAACAGACCGGCGTTACAGGCCTCTTTATCTTTAAGTATTTAAATAGTTTTACCAGCACTTAAGAATGACGTTGTGTCAACATAAAATAATATAAAGTTCAATAAAATAATTGATTTTCCACTGTTCTTATACTTATGGCTTACTGCATCTCATATTCTTTGTTTAGGATGATGTTTCTTCCTTAGTGATGACATCACTTGACCTTGGATGAACCAAGAGAATGAAAATGAATCGCACACGGTGTTAAGAGCTGCTGTCACCATGGATGATGTGTCACAGGGATCAGGCAGCTGGAAGAATAGGAAGTGTTGTCATAGAAGGGAGGCTGTATGACACCTCCTGGACAGCACACTAAAGGCCCAGTTACACACACACATAATTGTGCAGAGATTGCAGTGAAATCATGGACACATTGCTCCATTTTGTGGCCGTGTACAAATGGAACAATGTGTCCATGATTTCACTGCAAACAGAGATCTGCCAACAATCTCTGCACAATTATCTGTGTGTGTAACTGGGCCTTTAGACTCTCGCCTAGGCAGATCAGATCTCATACTTTGCACGGACGAGGAACAAACATTCCAAAACACTTTGTCTGAAAATTGAGAATAAATTTGGCTTATATCCTTGGTCATATGATAAGACTCATTAAAGGGTCCATATTTACTTTTAGCATTTCTACTACCAATAGGTGGTGCTAGAATTCAAGTCCTCTTTAAAGGGAACCTGTCACCCCCTTTGGACATTCTAAACTGTGCCCACCAGCTTTAAAGGGATCCTGTCACCTCCAAAACGCCTCATAAGCTATCAAAACATGTCCCTGCAGCATCCCATCACTAATCTCATACTCCTTTTGGCTCAGAAAAGCATCCTGTGAAAGTGGAGAAAAATGTTTTATAACTTACTGATTAGCGATGTTAATTAGCTGTGGCTATATTCTTTAGTCCCTAGGGCGGGCCATCTTCGTCATTAGATCACGCCCTAATAGGTGCAATCTTCTAGTCATGCTGTATTCAGCGCCTCCCTGCTCTCCTCGGCGCTGCCTAGGCTGTAATGACACGAATCGCGTCATTTCTGGCATCGGGTGATGTCAGTACACCCACGCCGCATGCTCAGTGCGGTGCTAGAAGCCTGCAGAGCGTGGGTGTATTGACGTCACCCGATGCCGGAAATTACGCAATTCGTATCATTACAGCCCCATTACAGCCCAGGCAGCGCCGAGGAGAGCAGGGAGGCGCTGAATACAATATGACTAGAACATCACGCCTATTAGGGAGTGATTTTATGATAAAGAGAGCATGCCAAAGGGGCTAAAGAATATAGCCCAAGCTAATTAACATCGCTAATGAGTAAGTTATAATGTTTTTCTCCACTTTACCAGGATGCTTTTCTGAGCAAAAAGGAGTGTGAGATTAGTGATAGGATGCTGCAGGGACATGTTTTGATAGCTTATGAGGCGTTTTGGAGGTGACAGGTTCCTTTAACATTATGCAATTGAGGTTCCTGTAACCCTTCTATGTGCCCCTGACGTACCCCTGCATACCTGAGAAATATACTTTTATTGTCTCCCACGCTGTATAGTAATCACATTTTAAAAGGTCTGGGAGGTCTGTTCTCTGGTCTGGTGTATTTGGTCCTCGCACACATGCTTTTTTTTACTTTCTGTTATCAGCTTTTTTCTTCTTTCTCTCCCCTCCCCCTCTCCTTCCCCATTTTTTTTTCTTTTACTTTCTGTTATCAGCTCTTTTCTTCTCTTTCCCCCCTCTCCCCCTCTCCTTCCCCATTTTTTTTTTCCTCTTTTATTTTCTGTTATCAGCTCTTTTCTTCTCTTCCCCCCCCCCCCCTTTCCTTTTTTTTCTTCTTTTTAACGCTTTTAAAACCTGCAGGTATGTGATTGGATAGAAATAATTGATGTATATTTGTCACACATGCGAGAGGGGGGGGTTTTGCTTTTAAACTGTATATATTTCTGTTGTCTGTATTGCCATTGTACTGACGATTAAGTGGGCTAGACCCACGAAACGCATAACAGAAGCTCCTCTGGAGCACGTGTGATTTTTACATTTTTTTGAAAATAAAAAGGAATTTTGTGGCACCGGATTCTACACCTTTTTCTATTGCTACTGGTGGTTGCCAAGCCACCTTCTGGTTTGCCTGGGAGTCCTGGGAATATTAGGTGGTTGGAGCTAATCCTTCTCTTGATTTTCCATATAAACAGCACAGGAGTGGAAACCAAGGACCCGGTCAGGGTGTGAGCAAACCGGCCCCGGTACAGACTCCGTGGACAGTACTTGCTGAACAACGACTACAGTAAAGATGTGGAAAACTATAAAACCGTGAGTCTGTGTGATCCTTGCCCTCAAGCTCTACATTCCCTCACAAGCAGTTATCATTTCCACCACTACCCCCACTCTACATCATCTATAGACTTTTACCATCACTACTCTGGGGAACCAGGCTCTGCCTGCGGAGAGCCGTTACATCATTGGCTGCCAAATATCATCCCCGGAGGTTCTGCAGCAGCGGTGGTCACTCTGACCACAACCATTGGGTGGCGTCACCACAAACTCCCCTGTAAATACCCCCATTACTTGTGGGCTCGGGACACGGTCCGGACCAAGACTGCCGTGATTACCTCCTGTGATACCTCGGTCCGGTACCAAGTACCCCGTCCCAGTCTACGAACATGGCATTGTGTGCCGTGAATTGTGTGAGGAACTGTTTTAAAACTGCGCCACAAGGACTCTACTTTTGAATTGCCGCCATTACAAAGCACGCGATGCGCGGGAAGCAAAGGGGGCGTGTCATCGTGGGCGATACCCTGCAGAGTCACAAAGTCAGCCTCCTCCCTGGTGCACCCCGGAACCTTCAAGAGACATCCGGATGGAAGCGGAAGACAGGAGGGTCGACGTTAACTACGGGGGGCACAGGATGTCGCAACCAGGAGACGCTGCGGCACCGAACGGCGGCAGAGCACCCGGCGGAGCTCCAGCACTGGAAAACAGAGGAGCACCTGGTGATGCTGCGGCGCAAGGAGCAGCACCCATCATGCCGCTCCTGATGCCGTATACTCTGGGGGCAATGTGGCTACCACAATACTCAGGTGAGCCCAATACCTGTAATGACTTTATTATGAAAATCCAAGCGTACTATGTTATGTACCCCTAACTGAAGCCCAGCGCGTCGGCAAGATTATTGGACAATTAACTGGCAATGCACGGCGAGAAGTAGCGTCCTGACCAGACACAGACAAGGTACTGTAGAGCATCTTGTGGTTGGACTAAAACCAGCATTTGAGTCCAGTGCTGACACCCGGGCTAAAATGAGGATCTTTGGATGCCAACAAAAGCCTAAAGAGAGCGCTAGAGACTATGCCTTAAACTTGCAAGAGGCGCTCAAAGCACTCAAATTAGCAGAACCTGCCTTAACCCCAGGAGCTGACAAAATGCTGATTGATCAGTTCATAGAGGGTCTCCTATCCCCTTTTCACAGAGAACAGTTGAGTATGATGATCATCCAGAATCCTGAAATGACTTTTCCAGTGTTAAAAGATAGAGCCATCCATCTTCAGCAGATAGAGAAGCCCCGGGATATAAACTTTACTTAAGGCCCTGCAGCAGCACCCCAGCAGCCTGGAGTATCAGCGACATCTGCCATATTAGCAACTGCTGCTGAACACTGAACATAGAGAGCCTATCTCTAATGAGGCCCTCAACCAAAAGCTAGATGCCCTGACGGACACTGTTGTTTCCATGGCTAAAGTCATCATGGAGCTGCGTGGATCCAAGCCTGCACCCAATATCGAGTTGGCAACCAGCAAGGAGGATGTCCCATGGATGAGGCCCAGGAAGTACCAAGCGACAAGAGGACTACCCAGCGACCGCTATCAGCCGGATGAACAGCCCATTTTCCACCGTTGCAAGGAGCCTGGTCACTTTGCCCGGGAATATGCTTTAATCGAGGATCCCCTGGGAAGGGGCTCCTCAGGAATGAATTCTCAAGGTCCTTCAGCCTGGTATGACAAGTTTGTGAGAGGACGTCCGGTCATCCCTATTGTGTTAGATGGCGTTCCCTTCAGTGCCTTGTTGGATACCGGGTCCCAGATAACATCGATTCCACATGTTCTCTACAAAAGGTACTGGGCTGATTCAGACATTAATAGTGGTCCAACTGACATTGCAGTGAACTTATGGGCTAGCAATGGTGAACTAATACCACTAGTTGGGTTCAGAGAAATGACCATTCAGATTGGGAAGGTAGAATTGCAGAACCAGGGTATTATTATTGTAGATGTTGACCGGCAAGAACATGAACCAGTAATGTTACTAGGAATGAATGTAATTGAAAATTGTTTTTCCGAGGCAATTACTGTCTTACAGCAGATCGCCAAGACTGCCAGAGTTGGGCAACAGAGACTTCTGTAAAAGGAAATAACAACCCTGATGTTGAAACAACAGGTAGAAATATCAGGAGGTGAAATCAGCAGTGTATGAGTAAGTGATCCGATACCCATTGTAATACCTCCCAAAACTGAAATGTTGGTCTTGTGTAGAGCCGCAATAGGCATTAAAGGGCAAGACTATCAAGCCCTGGTAGAACCCGTGTACTCAGACTGTAGACCCACCATACTGACAGCCAGAGGAGTAGTTGAGCTATATCGGGGAAGAGTGCCATTACGCCTTCTAAATTGCGGGGAAGATGAGGTCACCGTACCAAAGTATGCTACCATGGCTAAATTATTTACGGTTGATAACAATGCCATCACAGCCGTCAAGTCCTTGAACCCGTCAAGTCAGGCGGATGACAATGGCTCAGGGGAAAAGCTGAGGGATTGGCGCCAAAAACTACACGTGGGTACCAGTTCTACACCTTCCCATCAAAAGCATGGAGTATACCGAGTAGTAAAAGAATATGAGCAGATATTCAGCAAGCACCCATTAGACTTTGGGCAAATTAAAGGGGTAGAGCACACTATACCCACAGGTAACCATCAGCCTATAAAAGAGAGGTATAGACCATTACCACCCGCTCACTACCAAACCACCAAAGACATGCTCAAAGAAAACTGCAGGGGTAATAAGAGACAGTTGTAGCCCCTAGGCAGCGCCTTTAGGGTACCTTTACACACGGCTACATTTGTAGCTTGTCACCAGGTAACTTACTAGTTGCAGTGAAATCATGGATACATGATTCCATTTGTACACAGCAACAAGATAGAACCATGTATCCATGATTTCACTGCAACCAGTAAGTTACCTGGTGACAAGCTACAAATGTAGCCGTGTGTAAAGGTACCCTTAGTGTTGGTTAGAAAGAAGGACGGGACCATGAGAATGTGCGTAGATTACCGGCAGATCAACTGCATCACACATAAGGACGCATACCCGTTACCTAGGATTGAGGACTCATTAGCCGCATTAAAATCTACTAACTACTATTCTACCCTTGATCTGACTATTGGGTACTGGCAAGTTCCTGTGGCAGAGGCTGACAAGGAGAAGACAGCATTTACTATGCCGAAGGGCCTCTGTGAGTTCAATTGTATGCCGTTTGGACTCTGCAACGCACCCGATACCTTCCAACACCTGATGGAGAGCTGCCTAGGACATAAGAACTTTGAAACTGTCAACCTGTACCTAGATAATGTCATAGTCTACTCCAAGAAGTATGAGCAACATCTACAAGACCTGGCAGAAGTGTTTGAAGCCTTATCCGGATACGGCATGAAAATTAAGCCATCCAAGTGCCGCCTTCTCAAGCCAAAGGTACAGTACCTGTGACACGGCGTGAGTTCAGAGGGAGTAGCACCGGATCCTGATAAAGTCACCGTGATAAGGGATTGGCCAAGACCCACCAATGTGAAAGAGGTGAGGCAATTCCTCGTAGGCTATTAAAGAAGATTTCTCAGAGGATTTACGAAGTTAGCAGCTCCCCTGCAAGAGATCCTGGTAGGACAGTCAAAAAGGTATTCCACCCATAATCCTCCTTTCCAGTGGAGTGAAGAAAGGGAGGACTCCTTCAACAAGCTGAGATGTGCGCTGACGGGAGAAGACATCCTGGCATATCCGGATTACCATTAACCATTCATTCTATACATGGATGCCAACAACGTGGGACTGGGAGCAGTACTGTCACAGAAGCAAGGAGGCAAAGAGAGATATTGCCTTTGCAAGCAGGAATCTCTGGCCTACGGAAAGAAACCCTTACAATTACAGTTCATTCAAGTTAGAACTACTGGCAGTAGTTTGGGCTGTAACTGAACGTTTCAAGCATTACCTGGCGGCTGCAGAATTTACCATCTACACGGATAACAACCCATTGACCCACCTAGATTCAGCAAAATTAGGTGTGTTGGAGCAGCGATGGATAGCCCCGCTGTCTAACTACAATTTTGTCATCAAATATAGGGCAGGCCGCAAGAACGGGAATGCAGATGCCTTATCCCGGATGCCAGACCTGAAAGACGTGGAGGAGGAACCTTAGGAGTTGGAAGAGATTGAGCTACCGGCCTTTCATCGTTCTAAGGTAGAAAAGTATCAACCCGGCATCTACCAAAAACAACAGGAGGCAAATCTCAACCCGTTACCACACCATGGATGGGCTGACACGCAGGATAGCGATCTAGCTGTGAAGCTAGTGAAAGAACTGCTTACACAACAAGGTGTGTACCCTAATCAGAATGCTCCAGCTGAGACCCAACAACTCTGGAAAGATAGAAGCAAGTTGTTCCTATATCAAGGGAAGCTCTACAGAAGGTACACCAACCCTAAAACACATGAGTTGGTCTGGCAGATTATCGTACCCCAGAGAGAAGTCAAAATGGTCTTAGAAGCCTACCACGACGGTGCAGGTAATTTTGGATGGAAGAAGTTGGAAGTGCTCTTAAGAGAGAGATTCTACTGGGTTGGCATGAGAAAATCAATCAAGGATTGGTGTAGAAAACGTGGACCATGCAACCTCAGAAAACAAGATCAACAGAGAGCCCCATTCCAGTCCATAGTAACCAAGCAACCACTTGAGTTTAGTTGCGTTAGACCACGTCAAGTTGTCACCAAGCCAGTCAGGCTATGTGTATGCCTTAACCATCATGGACCATTATTCCCACTTCTTAGTGGTGGTACCCGTCAAGGACCTGACAGCGAAGACAGCTGCAAGAGCATTTCAGACACATTTCTGTAGATCTCATGACTTCACGGAACAAGTCCTTACAGATCAAGGTCCAGCTTTCGAGTCAGAGATTTTCCAGGAATTCTGCAACATGTATGGCTGTAAGAAAATCCACTCAACAGCCTATGATCCCCAAATCAATGGCTTATGCGAAAAGATGAACCATATTGTGATTGACCTGTTGAAAACCTTACCAGAGTCAGAGAGAGATCAATGGCCAGAGAAATTACCCGATTTGGTAGACTTGTACAACCATGTCCCGGTGAGTTGTACAAACTGCACCCCAGCCGAGCACGACCCGGTAAGCTGCCAATTGATTTAGATATGGGAATTCTGACGCCAGATGCAGAAATTGAAGAGTCCAATTGGGACACCCTACGTCAACAGCAGTAACGCCAAGAGTGCGTAGAGAAAAGTCTCCATCAAGCTAGAAAAAGACAAGAGAGAACCTTTAACCAACGTGCTCTAGAAATCCCATTACAACCTTGTGAGCAAGTTCTCAAGAGATAGAGATGCACCAACAAATTGGATAATCAGTGGGAAACCACCCCATATACAGTCTTACCATCAAATCTAGACAATGCCAAAGTGTGTCTAATCAGCAAAAACGAAGGAAAGACATCAGCAGTTGTGTCAAGAGACCATCTCAAACTGTGTCCTGAAACCCTGAAGACACCATAAGTAACCTTACCCATACAGATCCAACCTGTCAAAAAAGAAGATGAAGTATTCCATACTGTCTTAGGAGATTTCCCCAAAACATGGCCAAATTACTACGGAGCAGTTGTAGTTCCCATGATTGCTTTCCCTCCAATGGTTGGACCAACAGCAGAACCCGTACCACTAGAAGTCCCAAGACATGACAAACTGGAAGTTGAGCCTGAAGAGGAAGAACAGATTCCTGGTCCCAGTGAGCTTGCCAGTCCTACTGTCAGATCTCCATCTTCAGCAGTAGCAGATACTCCAAACAGGTACACATCCACTCGCACCAATATGCTACGAACATCAAGTATACCAGTTTTACACAGATCAGAGCGTAGTACCCAGGGTCAGTTTCCGGCTAGGTACAGAGATTAAAATGTAAAATCAGCTGTGAAATGTAAATATGTTGTTATAAAGTTTAATAGAACCCGGCAAGGTGTAAATGTACAAAAAGGGTGGGAGTAGCATGGTGTTAGGTGGCAGCCAAGGATAGTAAGAACTTAACCTCTTATGCGGTGACCCGAGGGCTTAAAAGTCTACTGCACTTAATCTAGAGACACCTTTACATGTTTATATTTGTTTTTCAATGTTAAAAAGCCCAGTACCTACAGAGGCTATCCTGTATGAACTACTTAAATATTCTTGAACTTTGAACTTTTCTTAATTTTTTATTATTTATTTATGGATCATACTTACCACGGAACTGGTTGTGGTAGAGACTTTGTTGTATATATATTTATCAGCCCAGAGGCAATAGACTAAAACCCCAGGAAAGACTGCTATTTTGAACTTTAGACTCTTTTTGAGCATCAGTGGTTTTTGTACTTTTATTTTTTAAGACTTTGTAAATATTAATTGATATGTTATGTTAACTGTTTGTTTGTTTTTCCACAGTCCTGGAGTACTGTCCTTTACTAAGGGGGAATGTGGCAACCCAGGGGTTAATGTGCCACAGTAATAACACCAAAGGTTAGCTCCCCACACAACCCACAACCCGACACTAGCATCTCTATGCCAGAAGGGGGAGCTAAAGGAGCTCCTCTATATATTCTGGGGTGGAGAGGAAGTGAGTAGTTCAGTTCCTGGGAGGACTGAGGAAGAAGGACTGTGGTGTAAAGGAGCTGCCTTAGGCTTCTCCACGGTCCGCTACTCAATTCTAGGCCTAGCCAGAGTCTGAGGGAAGGAGTCAGTAGGAACAGAGGAACACGTCTGGGAGACTGAGTTACCCCATAACTCACCCCGGAGAAGCGCAAAGGACGGATACCAGATCCAAAACTGTGACTAACACAAGCAGCACAGTAAATACCGGACTAGTGGAGGTTATAGATCTTCACTGTACCTCAGCAAAGCAACACAGCGGGGTCAGAAGCACACGGTTAAGACTCAAGTTGCCTAGCATGGGGGTACCTGTGAGGAGAACCAGGGCCAGCAGCCTAGCTAAAGCAGCAGCAGGGCCATATAAACAGTGCAGGAGTGGAAGCCAAGGACCTGGTCAGGGTGGGAGCAACCCGGCCCCGGTACAGACTCCGTGGATAGTACTTGCTGAACAACAACTACAGTAAAGATGTGGAAAACTACAAAACCATGAGTCTGTGTGATCCTTACCCTCAAGCTCTACATTCCCTCACAAGCAGTTATCATTTCCACCACTACCGCCACTCTGCATCATCCATAAACTATTAGCATCACTGCCCCGGGGAACCAGGCTCTGCCCGCGGAGAGCCGTTACATCACAGGCTGCCCAAACATCATCCCCGGAGGTTCTGCAGCAGCAATGGTCACTCTGACCACAACCCGTGGGTGGCGTCATGACAAATTCCCCTGTAAATACCCCCCATTACTTGTGGGCTCGGGACACGGTCCGGACCATGCACTGCCGTGATTACCTCCTGTGATACCTCGGTCCGGTACCAAGTACCCCGTCCCAGTGGGCCCCACACCAACATGGGGGACAGTGCCAGCTTGGGGGGACAGTGTGTCAACTGGGGGCTATGTGTACCAGCATGGGGGATGTATACTGTATACCAGGATGGAGGACATATATACTGTTTGTAAGACAGACACTGGCATTATAAGATGGACCCCATTTAACATTAAAAATGATTTTTTTCCTCTTTTCCTTCACCAAACGTGGGGGGAGCGTTTTATAATCCGATGTGTCTTATACATACCGTATTTTTCGCTTTATATCTGTGTGTATACATAGATATGTGTGTATATACAGTATATATCCATATCTACACACACCTACTGTACATTATTATTATTAATAGGTATTTATATAGCGCTATTAGGATACATGGCGCTTTACAATTTAGAGGGTAGACAAAGACAAGTGGTCGAAGACGACCACAAACGGCGACAAACGGTGACAGATCACAATTAGTCATACGGGTACAACAGGGCCGGGGATCCTGTCCGCGAGGGCTCACAGTCTAAAGGGGGTGGGGAGGGAGACAGTAGAAGGGGGAGAGGTGAGATGGTGCAGTGGATAGGGTCTCAGTGTATGTTATAGGCTTGTAGGAAGAGGTGGGTCTTCAGGTTTTTCTTGAAAGTTCCCAGGGTCGGAGAGTGTCTGATGTGATGGGTGAGGGAGTTCCAGAGTCTGGCAGAAGCACGAGAGAAGTCTTGTGTGCGGTTGTGGGAGGTGGAGATGCGGGGATTGAGAGAAGAAGTTCTTGGGAGGAGCGCAAGTTGCGCGAAGGGAGGTAGCGAGAGACCAGGTCAGAGATGTAGGGAGGGGACAGGTTGTGTATGGCCTTGTATGTCAGGGTTAGGGTTTTGAAGCGAGATCGCTGGTGGATGGGGAGCCAGTGGAGGGCTCGGCGGAGAGGGGAGGCGGGGGAGTAGCGGGGAGATAGGTGGATGAGTCGGGCAGCAGAGTTGAGGATGGTGTGGAGAGGTGCAAGGGAGGAGGCAGGGAGGCCGGTGAACAGGAGATTGCAGTAGTTTAGGCGGGAGATGATGAGGGCGTGGACGAGTGTCTTAGCCGTATTGTGGTCAAGGAAGGAGTGGATGCGGGTAATGTTTTTTAGTTGGAGTCGGCAGGCGGTGGCGAGGGCTTGGATGTGGGGCTTGAAGGAGAGGGAGGAATCTAGGATTACCCGAGACATTTGGCATGGGGGACGGGTGAGAGGGTGCAGTCGTTGACGGTGATGGATAGGTCAGGAAGGGGGGGGAGGGTTGTTAGGGGGAAAGACGATGAATTCTGTCTTGTCCATGTTGAGTTTGAGGAAGCGGGTGGAAAAGAAGGATGCAATGGCGGATAGGCAGTGAGGAATTTTGGATAGAAGAGAGGAGATGTCAGGGCCAGACAGATAGAGCTGGGAGTCGTCGGCGTAGAGGTGGTAATGGAGGCCATGTGACTCGATGAGGTTGCCTAGGCCGAGGGTGTAAATGAAGAAGAGTAGTGGTCCCAGGACCGAGCCTTGGGGGACACCTACGGGGAAGGGGTGGGGCACTTTTTGCGCCATGTTTTGCGACCCGTAGCACCCTCATTCTTCGGGATCTGGGGCTGTGCGATGGCTTATTTTTTGTGTCTTGAGCTGAAATTTCTAATGACATCATTTTTGGGAACATGTGCTGTTTTGATCGCCCATTATTGCATTTTATAGCAATGTTGCGGCAACCAAAAAAACATAATTTTGTCATTTGGACCATTTTTTCCGTTACATAGTTTACGGCTCTCATTAATTGATTTAATATCTTGATAGATCAGGCAATTCTGAACGCGGTGATACCAAACGTGTATTTTTTTATTTTTTTAAAAGTTTTATTGTGAATGGGGGAAAAGGGGAGTGATTTGAACTTTTATGCTTGTTTTTTTTTTTTTTACAGGTTGTTAAAAACTTTATTAAAAAGTCAATTCTTACATTTACACTGCCTCTTAAAGAGGCACCCTGCTGCACAGTCTTATCGCTTCCGAGTAAAACTGATGAACTGCAGCTCATCTGTATCTCTCAGAATCGCGGACATGATGTGGTTGGCAGCGCCTGCCAACCACAACCCGGAAGTGCTCCGTGACAGCTTCCGGTGTCTAGCCAGGACCCCGGGCTGTCACGTGAGCATCGGTGATCCCGCAATATTATCGCGGGATCACCGATGCAGGGAGGGAACGGAGTGTTCCCCGCCGCTGCACCTTTGGATCCCGCTGTCAGTGATTGTCGGTGGCATCCAAAGGGTTAACAGCATTGGTCTGATCCCGGATCCGATTGGTGCTGATGAGATCAGCTGAGATGTTGGCCGTTTGATGTGAGCGCCGCGCCGGAGCTCACATTAAACCCCTTTTACCAGCCCATGATGTTGTACAAAGTCATAGGTAGGGAAGGGGTTAAAATTTATGTCTGCCATGGCCATGTATATGTATCTATACATATATATATATTATATACTAGCTGGGAGCCCGATGCACATGCATCGGGATTCTAGAACAGCGAGTCTCTGACTCGCAATGGCCGCTTCGCGGCCAATGCTTCGCGCTGGTAAGTCGACTCGCCATGCCCGCTGCCGGGGCATAGCAAGTCGCCTTAGAACTGCTCGCAATGGCCGCTGCGCGGCCAATGCTTCGGGCATATCCACATGACCACGCCGGGGGCAAAAAAGCCATTCCCAATTATATAATAGATATATACAATTATATATATACATATACATTCTCTATTCATTTGTGTGCCCAGTGTTATATTGTATATATTCCATTGGCCCCTCGCTCAGCACATACATCGCCTATTATATTTCACTTTTCATTTATTATATCTCATATAACTTACCGCATCTTCCACGCTTCCTCCAGCGTTGCGGAAGCTGTATTGTGCATGCGTCGGCGTTCTTTCGATGTCACCGCCATTCCGAACACAGGAAGCTCGGCCGCGGCCATCTTGGAACTCCCGCGCATGCGCAGTTCCATTTCTCCTTCCAATGCACCTAGTGTCCGTCTGAATATGTGTTCCCCCTATACTACCACTTCCTGTATCGCTCCAAATCTTTTATTACCTCTCTTTATTGCTTATATTATATAAAACGCCTTATAAAACATACCAGAGAGGTATTAATTCCTATATCTTAAATGTCTATGTACAGTGGAATATAATTTATATTATGTTAGTGATTATTTATATAAAGTGCCATTGTGTCATATCTTCTTAAACAGACCAGCGTATTATTTTTAATAGTATCTCTCTCCATGCATATATACTACCAACATCCATGTTGATGGATCTACCGTATATACTCGTGTATAAGCCGACTTTTTCAGCCCAAAAATTGGGCTGAAAAGTCCCCCCTCGGCTTATACACGAGTATATAGTGTGTGCTGAGTGTGACGGGGACGGGGGCTCTGACTGGGGGCAGGAGGAGGCAGGAGGGGGCTGCAGTGACACCGCGCGGTCACGTGGGCCCGCCTCATTGATATGCACGCATCCCCCTGTCCATCCCCGGCAAGGGGATGCAGTGCATATTGCCGAACACAGCCCCTGGCGGCCCCCGGCAGTGGTATACAGCCCCCCCCGCCTAGTACCGGGCCCCCATGCTGCGGCACAGCATACAGTAGCTCATACATTACCATCTCCTGCAGCGCGCGGCTCCTCCATATCCCAGCCGGCATCTTCCTGTAGTGTCATGTGACTGGCGCGTCCGCTCGTCACATGACACTACAGCAACAGGCCGGGCAGGAGATGGAGGAAGCGCGCGCTGCAGGAGATGGTAATGTATGAGCTACTGTATGCTGTGCCGCAGCATGGGGGCCCGGTACTAGGCGGGGGGGGCTGTATACCACTGCCGGGGGCCGTCGGGAACCCTGTATACCCCTGTGCTGAGGGCTGCTGTATACCCCTGTGCTGGGGGCTGCTGTATACCCCTGTGCTGGGGGCTGCTGTATACCCCTGTGCTGGGGGCTGCTGTACACCCCTGTGCTGGGGGCTGCTGTATACACCTGTGCTGGGGGCTGCTGTATACACCTGTGCTGGGGGCTGCTGTATACCCCTGTGCTGGGGGCTGCTGTATACCCCTGTGCTGGGGGCTGCTGTATACCCCTGTGCTGGGGGCTGCTGTATACCCCTGTGCTGGGGGCTGCTGTATACACCTGTGCTGGGGGCTGCTGTATACCCCTGTGCTGGGGGCTGCTGTATACCCCTGTGCTGGGGGCTGCTGTATACCCCTGTGCTGGGGCTGCTGTATACCACAATTCTGGAGGCTGTATACCTGTGCTGGGGTCCACCCTCGGCTTATACGCGAGTCAATAGGTTTTCCCAGGTTTTGGGGGCTAAAGTAGGGGGGTCGGCTTATACACGGGTCGGCTTATACACGAGTATATACGGTATATATCTTTAACTCATTATCCACCAATACTTTGTGGGGGATACAGTGCCTACAAGTAGTCTTCAACCCCCTGCAGATTTAGCTGGTTGACACATGCGGAATTAACTTGGCATTGTGACATTTGGACTGTAGATCAGCCTGGAAGTGGGAAATGCACTGCAGCCAAAAACATTTTTTTTTTTTTTCTTTTTAAAGCGTTAAAAGTTAATTCAGAGGGTCATTTATTATTCAACCCCTCAAACCACCAGCATTCTGTTTGGTCCCCCTAAAGTATTAAGAAGTAGTTCAGGCACAAAGAACAATGAGCTTCACATGTGTGGATTAATTATCTCTTTTGCCAGCCTTTTCTGACTATTTAAGACCCTCCCCAAACTTGTGAACAGCACTCATACATGGTCAACATGGGAAAGACAAAGGAGCATTCCAAGGCCATCAGAGACAAGATCGTGGAGGGTCACAAGGCTGGCAAGGGGTACAAAACCCTTTCCAAGGAGTTGGGCCTACCTGTCTCCACTGTTGGGAGCATCATCCGGAAGTGGAAGGCTTATGGAACTACTGTTAGCCTTCCACGGGCTGGACAGCCTTTGAAAGTTTCCTCCCGTGCCGAGGCCAGGCTTGTCCGAAGAGTCAAGGCTAACCCAAGGACAACAAGGAAGGAGCTCCGGGAAGATCTCATGGCAGTGGGGACATTGGTTTCAGTCAATACCATAAGTAACGTACTCCACCGCAATGGTCTCTGTTCCAGACGAGCCTGTAAGGTACCTTTACTTTCAAAGCGTCATGTCAAGGCTCGTCTACAGTTTGCTCATGATCACTTGGAGGACTCTGAGACAGACTGGTTCAAGGTTCTATGGTCTGATGAGACCAAGATCGAGATCTTTGGTGCCAACCACACACGTGACGTTTGGAGACTGGATGGCACTGCATACGACCCCAAGAATACCATCCTACAGTCAAGCATGGTGGTGGCAGCATCATGCTGTGGGGCTGTTTCTCAGCCAAGGGGCCTGGCCATCTGGTCCGCATCCATGGGAAGATGGATAGCACGGCCTACCTGGAGATTTTGGCCAAGAACCTCCGCTCCTCCATCAAGGATCTTATGATGGGTCGTAATTTCATCTTCCAACAAGACAACGACCCAAAGCACACAGCCAAGAAAACCAAGGCCTGGTTCAAGAGGGAAAAAATCAAGGTGTTGGTGTGGCCTAGTCAGTCTCCTGACCTTAACCCAATTGAAAACTTGTGGAAGGAGCTCAAGATTAAAGTCCACATGAGACACCCAAAGAACCTAGATAACTTGGAGAAGATCTGCATGGAGGAGTGGGCCAAGATAACTCCAGAGAGTAAAAAAATCCCTGGTCTGTGGAGCGCTAGGGCTAGAGATAAATGGCACTAGGGTTATTTTAGAAAAAGTTTCTTTATTAACCTCTTACAGGCCACTACGCGTTTCTGCAGCAGAGCGCTGCCTTCATCAGGTGATGCAAACATTTATCTCTAGCCCTAGTGCTTCACAGACCAGGGATTTTTTTACTCTCATCAGCAGGTGGCGCAGTGAGGAAGCTATATACAGTGTAGTCATCAGCAGGTGGCGCAGTGAGGAAGCTATATACAGTGTAGTCACCAGCAGGTGGCGCAGTAAGGAAGCTATATACAGTGTAGTCATCAGCAGGCGGCGCAGTAAGGAAGCTATATACAGTGTAGTCATCAGCAGGTGTTGCAGTGTTGAAGCGTTGTACAGCGCAGTCACCAGCAGGCGGCGCAGTGAGGAAGCTGTATACAGTGTAGTCACCAGCAGGTGGCGCAGTAAGGAAGCTATATACAGTGTAGTCACCAGCAGATGGCGCAGTAAGGAAGCTATATACAGTGTAGTCACCAGCAGATGGCGCAGTGAGGAAGCTATATACAGTGTAGTCATCAACAGGCGGCGCAGTAAGGAAGCTATATACAGTGTAGTCACCAGCAGATGGCGCAGTGAGGAAGCTATATACAGTATAGTCACCAGCAGGTGGCGCAGTGAGGAAGCTATATACAGTGTAGTCACCAACAGATGGCGCAGTGAGGAAGCTATATACAGTGTAGTCACCAGCAGGTGGCGCAGTGAGGAAGCTATATACAGTGTAGTCACCTGGCAGTGGCGGAGTGAGGAAGCTATATACAGTGTAGTCATCAGCAGGTGGCGCAGTGAGGAAGCTATATACAGTGTAGTCACCAGCAGGTGGCGCAGTGAGGAAGCTAATACAGTGTAGTCATCAGCAGGTGGCGCAGTGAGGAAGCTATATACAGTGTAGTCAGCAGCAGGTGGCGCAGTGAGGAAGCTATATACAGTGTAGTCATCAGCAGGTGGCGCAGTGAGGAAGCTATATACAGTGTAGTCACCAGCAGGTGGCGCAGTGAGGAAGCTATATACAGTGTAGTCACCAACAGATGGCGCAGTGAGGAAGCTATATACAGTGTAGTCACCAGCAGGTGGCGCAGTGAGGAAGCTATATACAGTGTAGTCACCAGCAGATGGCACAGTGAGGAAGCTATATACAGTATAGTCACCAGCAGGCGGCGCAGTGAGGAAGCTATATACAGTGTAGTCACCAGCAGGTGGCGCAGTGATGAAGCATTGTACAGCGCAGTCACCAGCAGGTGGCGCAGTGAGGAAGCTATATACAGTGTAGTCACCAGCAGGTGGCGCAGTGAGGAAGCTATATACAGTGTAGTCACCAGCAGGTGGCGCAGTGAGGAAGCTATATACAGTGTAGTCACCAGCAGGTGGCGCAGTGAGGAAGCTATATACAGTGTAGTCATCAGCAGGTGGTGCAGTGAGGAAGCTATATACAGTGTAGTCACCAGCAGGTGGCGCAGTGAGGAAGCTATATACAGTGTAGTCACCAGCAGGCGGCGCAGTGAGGACGCTATATACAGTGTAGTCACCAGCAGGTGGCGCAGTGAGGAAGCTATATACAGTGTAGTCATCAGCAGGTGGTGCAGTGAGGAAGCTATATACAGTGTAGTCACCAGCCGATGGCGCAGTGAGGAAGCTATATACAGTGTAGTCACCAGCAGGCGGCAGCAGGTGGCGCAGAGATGAAGTGTTGTACGGTGTAGCCATTTGTTAAACAAGAGTGAACAGCTCACCCCGTAGTTTCTGGCATGCACGGGCCGGCGTCCTGAATCCGCCTAGAAAGTCCATTGCGTAGTCTTTTTGTTGCCGCTCCTTCACTGACCACCAGGTGTCGCTGTCACATCACAGTTGCTGTTTTCATGTGCTGTGTTGATAGTCATAGATTGTGACCGGAAGTGAGTGTCCCTGCCGGAAGCCGTCGCCGTCTCCATAGTGACAGGGCCGCGTACCTCGGAGACGGCGTCTTCCCAGGAGCGAAGATAGCGGCTCTTATTTGGGACTGGAGCATCGGTGCCCTTAGGCCGCATGGAGGAGGCGGATTCACATGGGCTGCAGGTAACTGTAGTGAGTATGCGGGGGAAGACCAGAAGTGTCATCTCTCAGGATAGACTGGAGCCCTCCGCCATGTCTGGGGCAGTCATGTTCTTGTACCTCTGTTTAACCCCTTCCCTGCCTGGACACATAGTTCTCCCATTGACTCCTCGTAGCTAACGCTTCGTTAATGTTATAAATCTCCTGACAAGACTGGTCTCAGCAGACAGCCAAATGTTTATGGGGCAGATATGTCCCCACTATAATTCAGCTCTCCCTGAGGAGATCCCCGCTGGCAGCGCCCCCTTGTGGAGACACAGGGCTGACAGCGGAGATGTAGCATAGCTGGAGAGCCACCCCTGAGGGGCCGCCGGTGACTATAGAATCCGTCAACTCTATGGAGAGCACAGAGCTGACAGACAGTGGAGATGTAGCATAGCTGGAGAGAGCCGCGCCTGAGGGGCCGCCGGTGACTATAGAATCCGTCAACTTTATGGAGAGCACAGGGCTGACAGACAGTGAAGATGTAGCATAGCTGGATAGCCGCCCCCGAGGGGCCGCCGGTGACTATAGAATCCGTCAACTCTATGGAGAGCACAGAGCTGACAGACAGTGGAGATGTAGCATAGCTGGAGAGAGCCGCGCCTGAGGGGCCGCCGGTGACTATAAATCCGTCAACTCTATGGAGAGCACAGAGCTGACAGACAGTGGAGATGTAGCATAGCTGGAGAGAGCCGCGCCTGAGGGGCCGCCGGTGACTATAGAATCCGTCAACTCTATGGAGAGCACAGAGCTGACAGACAGTGGAGATGTAGCATAGCTGGAGAGCTGCGCCTGAGGGGCCGCCGGTGACGATAGGAACTGTCCACTCTATGGAGAGCACAGGGCTGACAGACAGTGGAGATGTAGCATAGCTGGAGAGCCGCGCCTGAGGGGCCACCGGTGACTATAGGAACCATCCACTCTATGGAGAGCACAGGTCTGACTGACAGTGGAGATGTAGCATAGCTGGAGAGCAGCGCCTAAGGGGCCGCTGGTGACTATACAATCCGTCCACTCTATGGAGAGCACCAGGCTGACAGACAGTGCAGATGTAGCATAGCTGATGAGAGCCGCCGCCAGTGACTATAGAATCTGTCCACTCTATGGAGAGCACAGGGCTGACAGCGGAGATGTAGCATAGCTGGTGAGAGCCGCCCCTGAGGGGCCGCCGATGGCTATAGAATCTGTCCACTCTATGGAGAGCACAGGGCTGACAGACAGTGCAGATGTAGCATAGCTGGTGAGAGCCGCCGCCAGTGACTATAGAATCTGTCCACTCTATGGAGAGCACAGGGCTGACAGACAGTGGAGATGTAGCATAGCTGGAGAGCCGCGCCTGAGGGGCCGCTGGTGACTATAGGAACCGTCCACTCTATGGAGAGCACAGGGCTGACAGACAGTGAAGATGTAGCATAGCTGGAGAGCTGCGCCTGAGGGGCCGCCGGTGACTATAGAATCCGTCCACTCTATGGAGAGCACAGAGCTGACAGACAGTGGAGATGTAGCATAGCTGGAGAGCTGCCCCTGAGGGGCCGCCGGTGACTATAGGAATTGTCCACTCTATGGAGAGCACAGGGCTGACGAGATGTAGCATAGCTGGAGAGTCACCCTCGAGGGGCCGCCGGTGACTATAGAATCCGTCCACTCTATGGAGAGCACAGGGCTGACACAGTGGAGATGTAGCATAGCTGGAGAGCCGCGCCTGAGGGGCCGCTGGTGACTATAGGAACCGTCCACTCTATGGAGAGCACAGGGCTGACAGACAGTGGAGATGTAGCATAGCTGGTGAGAGCCGCGCCTGAGGGGCCGCCGGTGACTATAGGAACTGTCCACTGTATGGAGAGCACAGAGCTGACGAGATGTAGCATAGCTGGAGAGTCACCCTCGAGGGGCCGCCGGTGATTATAGAATCCGTCCACTCTATGGAGAGCACAGGACTGACAGTGGAGATGTAGCATAGCTGGAGAGCAGCGCCTAAGGGGCCGCCGGTGACTATACTATCCGTCCACTCTATGGAGAGCACAGGGCTGACAGACAGTGGAGTTGTAGCATAGCTGTTGAGCCGCCCCAAGAGGCCGCTCAGTGACTATTGAAGCCGTCCACTCTGGCAGCGCCCCCCCTATGGAGAGCACAGGGCTGACAGACAATGGAGATGTAACACAGCTGGTGAGCCGCCCCCGAGGGGCCGACGGTGATTACAGGAACCATCCACTCTGGCAGCGCCCTCTCTCCCTCCCCTTCCCCATGGGAACACAGGGCTGAGAGCGGAGATGCGGCATAGCTGGTGAGCTGCCCTGAGGGGCCACCAGTGGCTATAGAAACCGTCCATTCTGGCAGCGCCTCCCCATGGAGAGCACAGGGCTGACAGACAATGGAGATGCAGCATAGCTTGTGAGAGCCAGCCCAAGGGGCGCCGGTGACTTTAGAGACCGTCCACCCTGGCAGCGCCCCCCCCATAGGGAGCACAGGGCTGACAGACAGTGGATATACGACATAGCTGAAGAGAGCCACCCCCGAGGGGACGCCGGTGACTATAGAAACCGTCTGCACTGCTAGCTCCATATCCAAAATTGACGAGAATGCACAGCGTGCAGATCACTTATCTGCATTATAAAATAACACATTAGGGACCCCAGGCGCCCTCCAAAAATTTGAGTGGGTTTATCAGATGACATATACCTCAGTTATGCAACAGATTTGGGTTTTACATTATTACTCTAAATTTGACTTTAAAAACAGAGCAGACAATCAGAAGTGTGATCGTGTAGGATCCGACCGCAGGGTAATATCCCCCTACACTTAGAGATCTGTATACAAAGCCCAGAATTCATAACTACAATTGTGACCGTATAATGTACAATCATACAGACCCTAACAGGGCAATACAAACAAATCCCTAAAAACAATGTAGGAAGCACAGTCCTAAACATGTATGAATGGGGTATTCCCATCTGTAAGATCCTATCCCAATATATGGTAGGTGTAGTAATATTAGCAAATGCCTCCAATTAGAAATGTAGTATCCATGGTTACAGCCATGCATATAGGGAAAGTTACTTAGTTGCCGCTGCTTGTAACTTTATTAATTAATTTCTCTGGTGTTTGCATGAGTCCAGTGGGCGGCACTATTCAGTGATTGACAGTCTTTCCTGTATGAGTGTGCATGCATTGATACCTGTCATTTATAATTAGCACTGCCCACTGGACTCCTATACATGCAAGCATCAGAGAATTCTATAATAAAGTGCAAATTATACTGAAACCTTTCTGCAAAAATGTCCATCAATCCGCTCCTCCTGCCTGCAGATCAGATAACTGTGACCATCGGTGGAGGTCCAGGTCCAGAGACAAAACTTTATATTGAATCCACAAACCTATATACTAGTGCGTCTCAATGAATTAGAAGATCATCAAAAAGTTAATTTATTTAAGTAATTCAATACAGAAAGTGAAACACATCTACTCTATAATTGCCGTAGGCATTTTCATGTCGGACCCCGAAAACGTGCCGTGGATATGTCACACTCTGTGACGTCATCACGGCGAAGCATTGGCCGCTTCGCGGCCATTGCGAGCCGTCGCAATGCCCGCGAAGCGGGCATTGCGACCCCTCGCCGCTGTCATCCCCTGTGTCCCTGTGCCATCCCCTGTGCCCCTGTGCCTCAGTGCCCCTGTGCCTCCCGCTCCGAAGCAGCTGCTGTCAGCACATGCTGACACAGTGCTCCGGAGCCTGTGCCCCTGTGATCCCGCTCCGCCTCTGTGCCTCTGTGCCCAAGTGCCCCAGTGCCTCTGTGCCCCTCTGCCTCTGTGCCTCCTCCTCCATATGCCCGCACCACCCCCTCCTCCATATGCCCGCACACCCCCTCCTCCATATGCCCGCACACCCCCTCCTCCATATGCCCGCACACCTCCTCCTCCATATGCCCGCACACCCCCTCCTCCATATGCCCGCACACCCCCTCCTCCATATGCCCGCACACCTCCTCCTCCATATGCCGCACACCCCCTCCTCCATATGCCGCACACCCCCTCCTCCATATGCCCGCAACACCCCCTCCTCTCATATGCCCGCACACCCCCTCCTCCATATGCCCGCACACCCCCTCCTTCATATGCCCGCACACCCCCTCCTCCATATGCCCGCACACCCCCTCCTCCATATGCCCGCACACCCCCTCCTCCATATGCCCGCACACCCCCTCCTCCATATGCCCGCACACCTCCTCCTCCTATATGCCCGCACACCCCCTCCTCCATATGCCCGCACACCCCCTCCTCCATATGCCCGCACACCCCCTCCTCTATATGCCGCACACTACCCCCCTCCTCTATATGCCCGCACACCCCCTCCTCCATATGCCCGCACACACCCCTCCTCTCATATGCCCGCACACCCCCTCCTCCATATGCCCGCACACCCCCTCCTCTATATGCCCGCACACCCCCTCCTCCATATTGCCCGCACACCCCTCCTCTATATGCCCGCACACCTCCCTCCTCCATATGCCCGCACCACCCCCTCCTCCATATGCCCGCACACCCCCTCCTCCATATGCCCGCACACCCCCTCCTCTATATGCCCGCACACCCCCTCCTCTATATGCCCGCACACCCCTCCTCTATATGCCCCACACCCCTCCCTCCATATCCCCGCACACCCCTCCTCCATATGCCCGCACACCCCCTCCTCCATATGCCCGCACACCCCCTCCTCCATATGCCCGCACACCCTCCCATATCCGCACACCCCCTCCTCCATATGCCCGCCACCCTCCATGCCCCACACCCCCTCCTCCATATGCCCGCACACCCCCTCCTCCATATGCCCGCACACCTCCTCCTCCATATGCCCGCACACCCCCTCCTCCATATGCCCCGCACACCTCCTCCTCCATATGCCCGCACACCCCCTCCTCCATATGCCCGCACACCCCTCCTCCATATGCCCGCACACCTTCTCCCCATATGCCGCACACCTCTCTCCATATGCCCGCACACCCCTCCTCCATATGCCCGCACACCCCTCCTCCATTGCCGCACACCTCCTCCTCCATACAAACCCCAACCGCGAGCACTTGCGGCGCGGTTGCGGTAATCCCCATAAGGATTACCGCAACCGCGCCGCATTGCGAGTCGCTGGCTGAGTGCGAGCACTTGCGGCGCGTGTGCGGTAATCCCCATAAGGATTACCGCAACCGCGCCGCAAGTGCAAGTTGCGGCGCGGTTGCGGTAATCCCCATAGAAAGTATAGGGGGACTTGCGGCAGGTGCGGCAAGTGCGGTTTTGCCGCACCTGCCGCAAGTCCCCCTATACTTTGTATGGGGATTACCGCAACTGCGCCGCAGATGCGTTTTTTAAATAAAATAAAAATTTTTTTATACAAATAAATTCAATTAAAATAACAAATAATAAATACATTTAATAATAATAAAAAAAGTAAAAAAAAAATAAAAATAAATAATAAAATAAAAAATAATAACAAAAAAAAAAAAAAAAAATATATTAAAATATTGGACCCCCCAAAAAAAGTATTGGACCCCCCAAAAAAAGTATTGGACCCCCCCAAAAAGTATTGGACCCCCTCCAAAGTATTGGACCCCCCCCCCCCCAAAATTATTGGACCCCCCCAAAAAAGTATTGGACCCCCCCCAAAAGTATTGGACCCCCCCAAAAAAGTATTGGACCCCCCAAAAGTATTGGACCCCCCAAAAAAAGTATTGGACCCCCCAAAAAAAGTATTGGACCCCCCCAAAAAAGTATTGGACCCCCCCCAAAAAAGTATTGGACCCACCAAAAAAAGTATTGGACCCACCAAAAAAAGTATTGGACCCACCAAAAAAAGTATTGGACCCCCCCCCCCCCCCAAAAGTATTGGACCCCCCAAAAAAAGTATTGGACCCCCCAAAAAAAGTATTGGACCCCCCTAAAAAAGTATTGGACCCCCCTAAAAAAGTATTGGACCCCCCAAAAAAAAGTATTGGACCCCCCAAAAAAAGTATTGGACCCCCTAAAAAAGTATTGGACCCCCCAAAAAAAGTATTGGACGCCCCCAAAAAGTATTGGACCCCCCTAAAAAAGTATTGGACCCCCCAAAAAAAGTATTGGACGCCCCCAAAAAGTATTGGACCCCCCCAAAAAGTATTGGACCCCCCCAAAAAGTATTGGACCCCCCCCCAAAAGTATTGGACCCCCCCCCCCCCCCAAAAGTATTGGACCCCCCTAAAAAAGTATTGGACCCCCCAAAAAAAGTATTGGACCCCCCCAAAAAAAGTATTGGACCCCCCAAAAAAAGTATTGGACCCCCCTAAAAAAGTATTGGACCCCCCCAAAAAAGTATTGGACCCCCCAAAAAAAAGTATTGGACCCCCCCCCAAAAGTATTGGACCCCCCAAAAAAAGTATTGGACCCCCCAAAAAAAGTATTGGACCCCCCTAAAAAAGTATTGGACCCCCCAAAAAAAGTATTGGACGCCCCCAAAAAGTATTGGACCCCCCCAAAAAGTATTGGACCCCCCCCCCCAAAGTATTGGACCCCCCAAAAAAAGTATTGGACCCCCCAAAAAAAGTATTGGACCCCCCTAAAAAAGTATTGGACCCCCCTAAAAAAGTATTGGACCCCCCAAAAAAGTATTGGACCCCCCAAAAAAGTATTGGACCCCCCAAAAAAGTATTGGACCCCCCCAAAAAAGTATTGGACCCCCCCAAAAAAGTATTGGACCCCCCAAAAAAAAGTATTGGACCCCCCCCCAAAAGTATTTGACCCCCCCAAAAGTATTGGACCCCCCAAAAAAAGTATTTGACCCCCCCAAAAGTATTGGACCCCCCAAAAAAGTATTGGACCCCCCAAAAAAAGTATTGGACCCCCCAAAAAGTATTGGACCCCCCAAAAAAAGTATTGGACCCCCCCAAAAAAGTATTGGACCCCCAAAAAAAGTATTGGACCCCCCCCAAAAGTATTGGACCCCCCAAAAAAAGTATTGGACCCCCCCAAAAAAAGATATTGGACCCCCCCCCCCCTCCAAAGTATTTGACCCCCCAAAAAAGTATTGGAACCCCCAAAAAAAGTATTGGACCCCCCCAAAAGTATTGGACCCCCCAAATAAAGTATTGGAACCCCCCCCAAAAGTATTGGACCCCCCAAAAAAAGTATTGGACCCCCCCAAAAAAGTATTGGAACCCCCAAAAAAAGTATTGGAACCCCCCCCAAAAGTATTGGACCCCCCAAAAAAAGTATTGGACCCCCCCAAAAAAGTATTGGACCCACCCTAAAAAGTATTGGACCCCCCCAAAAAGTATTGGACCCCCCCAAAAAAGTATTGGACCCCCCAAAAAAAGTATTGGCCCCCCCCCCCAAAAAAAGTATTGGACCCCCCCAAAAAAGTACTCAGACCAGCTATAACTATTATAAGCAAATGTATGCACGTTCTAGAATCCCGATGTATTTGCATCGGGCTCACAGCTAGTATATTATATGCAGTCATTACAAACAGGCGGCCGTCACACGGTTCAATATTGCTAACGATATCGTTTAAGCGATCTGCTTTTTGATCGCTTAAGCGATATCGTTTGTGCATCGCTGCGTGCAATCAAGCGATTTTACAATGTAAAATCGCTTGATCGTGACATCGCAGATATGAGAGCCGGAGCTCATATCAAGCAATCATCGCTTGTTCAATCTGCTTCATCGTGGTGTGTGACACCACGATGAACGATCTCCCAGCGGCACAGCCTATGCTGGGAGATGGTATCTATGGTAAATGTCGGGTTACTAAGCGCCGTGCGGTGCCTAGTAACCTGATGTGTACCATGGTTACCAGCGATCTCGCTGCTCCACATCGCTGGTGAGTCTGCCTGTGTGACAGCTCACCAGCGATGTGAACGATATTGTAAGCGATCGCGCGTGCACGTGATCGCTAACAATATCGCTCACGATATTGATGAGTGTGACGGCCGCCACAGAGTGATATATTTCAAGTATTTATTTCTGTAAATGTTGTTGATAATAATAATAAATCTTTATATAGCGCCAACATATTCCGCAGCGATTAATGATTATGATTTACAGCCAATGAAAACCAAGAGGTCATTATTTCAGAAAATTAAAGTATTGAGGATGACGGGTTAAAGGGAACCAACCACCCCAAATGATTCCCCCGGACTGTTAATATGTGTCCATACACCTAGCAGACACATTAGGGGCAATCGTTTTTGCTAAAAAAAACTGATTAGTAGAATCTAAGTTATAGCTTTATAAACTTTAAAAAATATTGCCGAGTGGGCGTAACCTAACCGGGGGGGTGGAGCGCTGTGCAATATGTAGTACCTGGTCCGGTGCCGTCCCTGCAGTCCTGTCCGGTGCTGTGCCCGCTGCTCTGTCCGGTGCTGTGCCACTGTACATGCTGTGCCCCAGGCCGGTAACATGATTATCGGTGCGGTCTCCGGGCAATGGGGACGCTTCCTGCTTCCTCCTGCCAATCCCCGCCCAGGGCAGCCCTGCACCAATGAGAACGCAGGGCCATTGTGTCATGTGGTCGCCGCTGTGAGCCAATCACAGCGCAGGGGCGGTTACATGACATCACTGGCCCTGCGTTTTCATTGGTGCAGGACTGCCCTGGGCGGGGATTGGCAGGAGGAAGCAGGAAGCGTTCCCATTGCCCGGAGCCCACACCGATCATCATGTTACCGGCCTGGGGCACAGCATGTACAGTGGCACAGCACTGGACAGAGCAGCGGGCACAGCACCGGACAGGACTGCAGGGACGGCACCGGACCAGGTACTACATATTGCACAGCGCTCCACCCCCCCGGCCGTTAGGTTACGCCCACTCGGCAATATTTTTTAAAGTTTATAAAGCTATAACTTAGATTCTACTAATCAGTTTTTTTTTAGCAAAAACGATTGCCCCTAATGTGTCTGCTAGGTGTATGGACACATATTAACAGTCCGGGGGGGTCATTTGGGGTGGTTGGTTCCCTTTGAAAACCGTGCTAACTTATTCCATGATACATCAAAGGGTGCATATAATATTTATTTATTAGTCAATATGTTTCAGGGCTCCCAGACACTCCCTGAAACATGTCAATATTACATTGATTTTTTTTGTGATATTCGAATTCATTGAGATGCACTAATATATTTCTGCTCATTTTCTCCTTCTCTATAATAATATTATCAGGTCCATTTACCATGTGCCAGGTTCCCTTTAAACATCTGCAGGACAAAGTACCTCGTGGTCCGAGCTGCTGTGTTGATAGAAAAACCAGATACAGCGGTATGTCTGGGTAAAGTAGTAGCGGTTTATTTTCCGAGTCGTATCCCGAACTCCTTCCTCAGGGACATCAAGATTACAGTGAACAGAAACCCTTATAACATGAAAACGGCGCGAAAATTAAAGGGATCCTGTCACCCCCAAAACACATGTAAACCTATTAAAACCTGTCCCTAGAGCATATTAACACTTTCCCTACACTGTTTTTACCTCCTAAATGCAGCAAGTGACATTGAAGAAAAACGTTTTATAAGTACCTGATTACTGATGATAATGAGTGACTATCTATTCATAGTCACTCATCAAGACTGCCCCTCTGCTTCATAGCACGCCTGAATAGGCGTGATCTTCATAGCAGATTCAAATTGCCGCCTCCCTGCTGTGCCCTGTGTCGTCCGAGGCTGCTGTGTGGCTGGGTGACGCGATCCGCGTCATTCCCCGCGCCGGGTGACGTATTTACACCAGCGCCGCGCTGTAAACTTCAAAATGCGCATTGCGCATGCGCATGGGCATGCGCAGTGTGCATTTTGAAGTCTACAGCGCGGCGCCGGTGTAAATACGTCACCCGGCGCGGGGAATGACGCGGATCGCGTCACCCAGCCACACAGCAGCCTCGGACGACACAGGGCACAGCAGGGAGGCGGCAATTTGAATCTGCTATGAAGATCACGCCTATTCAGGCGTGCTATGAAGCAGAGGGGCAGTCTTGATGAGTGACTATGAATAGATAGTCACTCATTATCATCAGTAATCAGGTACTTATAAAACGTTTTTATGCAATGTCATTTACTGCATTTAGGAGGTAAAAACAGTGTAGGGAAAGTGTTAATATGCTCTAGGGACAGGTTTTAATAGGTTTACAGGTGTTTTGGGGGTGACAGGATCCCTTTAAGTTGGATGTGAAGTAGGTAAACAAAGGGGTGTGTAGGTGACGTCACAGTGTTATGTATACAAAAGTTCGTAGTGACATGATCTTATATGCAATCATAAAAGATAAAACATTTATCAAAGTGCAATTCAGATATATGTGACAATATAGTCAAGAAAGTTTAATGAGTATAGAGCAAAGCAAAAAGAAATAAAAAGTGAAAAAAGAACAAAGGGTGGTGAAAGGATTAGAACCTATGAGTACAAAAGAAAAAATGAGTGTTGTGTATGTTTAACGACATGAGCTATAGGATGTAACGAAACTGATTGCATATAAGATCATGTCACTACGAACTTTTGTATACAAAACACTGTGACGTCACCTACACACCCCTTTGTTTACCTACATCACATCCAACTTAATTTTCGCGCCGTTTTCATGTTATAAGGGTTTTTGTTCACTGTAATCTTGATGTTCCCTGAGGAAGGAGTTCGGGATACGACTTCGAAACGCGTCGGAAAATAAACAGCTACCACTTTACCCAGACATACTGCTGTAACTGGTTTTTCTATTGTTGAGGATAGAAAGACATGAAATGTCTTTATAGGGTTAAACATATCACAATTCTTCTCTTTTTATATATATATTATCATTTGGAAATGTCATGTTGTCATGCTGTCTGTTATACAGTAGATGGTGCCCACGTTCCATGAATATATCTGAGACATAAGCCAAACCCATTAAGGGAGGAATTTAGATATTAGAATAATTTGATAAGGATTGACCAATTAGGAGATGATCACTTTGTAGAAAGTTCCAGAATTCTAACACGCCTCTTGCTTTCTGTATAAAAATGTGTGTTTCAATAAACGCTTGCGCAGTGTGTTTAATCTCATTTGGCGTAGGCATGAGTAAGGCTTTAGACGGCTCTGGTGTCCGTATCATTTACTTGCGATAATGCAGACGTGCATAATTGCCTATATATAATAATTAGGAGTGGCTGGTGGACTTGTGATTGAACTGAGACCCTCATCACTATCACATGAACACAGCAGCTCGGACCACGAGGTACTTTGTCCTGCAGACGTTTATCGTGACCACAGTGACCTGTGGAGGTACGGTCCTGGCAGCAGCTGTATTGTTCTGAGCGATCACACTGGTTGTGTGCTACACAACCTTACCAGGTGAGCAGTTCCTAGTTTTCAGCATTTAAAACCTGTCTCCTAAGGATAAGACCCTATTTTGCGCATTCTCAACCCTATCTTAGGTTCCCTTTAAAAGGAGAGGGAACGTCAACTGCTTGGCCCACTTTAAATGCTCCCCTGATATATTCCTTGTTCACTAGCGGGATGATGGTCTTGGGAAGATGTCGGACTTATGTGCCTTGTGACATCTTCTCCAGAACCTTGCACATCCTGGTGCTCCTCACTATGAGCCGCTCGGTGTCAGTGATAACATCATATTTGAGCATTTTGCTTTCTTCCTCCAGACAAGGTTAGTGCAGAACCAGCCATATGACGAGAGCCTAGAGATAAACGATTCAGAAGAGGTCGCCAGCATTCACTCTCCAACACCAAGAAAACCAGGCAAGAGGAATATCACACATGAGCCGGTAACACTCCGCAAATATGGAAACATTCACACTTTTTCTTTCTTTTTTCTTTCACTCCACCAGTTTCTTCCAAGCATTCTTCAAATAAAGGAAAAGTCATGCCGGACCCAAATATTAGCAGTGAAGAAGAGGAAAGTCCTATGGTAAGATGAAGGTATTGTACACTGATGGGATGTTCTTCTGCAGACGTAGACCATTCTCTCCTCAGACAGAGTTACATGACTACAGTCCAGGACTGGGAAAGCTAAAAGGAGGAGAGCATGTAGATGTATCATAGCTATATATAGAGGACCTTTCACTGTGTCAAAAGTGGACATTTTTTGCTTCTATGTTATATTTGCTGATCTTTCGAATATTCAGTTTTTTTGTTTTTGTTTTGCCTTGATCTGACATAAGATTTGACGCTTTTTATTTAGTGCTAATTTATATGGTCTTTACTGTGGCTCACTGGGGAGCTATGTAGAGCAGACTTGCCCCAATACAATCCTATGAGCCACATCCCTTTGGTAAAAACAGAAAAATGCCCATATATCTGAAACAACAAGAAGCAATCACTGATCTCAGGGAGACCAGTACAAGAAAACACTGCGGGCAGCCGACTTTATTTGCATATCTCTGAAACTGTATTAAAAAAATCAGAATACTCTGGGCATCAGCGGGAATAAACAAGGAAAAAAAGCAAAAACTGCCCACTATTGATCAGGTGACAGATCTACTTACATACCGGTAATTGCGGTGGATGTCCTCGATAAATGCCGCCTAATTGGCCAGCTGTGGCCAGCTGACTGTCACCCAAGCTGTCAGTTATAAACAGCCCGGAGTCCCTGCCCATCTACTTATAGGCTGCAGCTGCGAAATAACACTGTCACTCACTGTGATTGTCAGACACGCTGCAGCTATGGCCCAACCTCTTAAATTACACTGGCAGTCATAATCCGGAGCTGCTGGAGAGGTCACATAAGACTGTTACTTATATACACGCTGGAGCTGCTGCCCAACCGTATGCAGGCCAGTGCTCCTGCAGAACCTCTTAAGGTACCTTTACACACAGAGATACATTGCTTGCAATTCACTGGTTGCAGTGAAATCATGGACACACTGTTCCATTTTGTACACGGCAACAAAATGGAACAATGTGTCCATGATTTCACTGCAACCAGTGAATTGCAAGCAATATATCTCTGTGTGTAAACGTACCTTCAGTTAACACTCTCAGGCACATACTGCCCGGAGCTGCTGCTGAACATCTACTTACATAATTGCCATGGCGTCCAGATGTCCCCGATAAAACGGCACTTGATTGGCCAGCTGACTGCCACTTAATTAACTACCTGAAATGGAAAAAAACTCGCGACCACCATATTGGCACACCTAACTGATGGTTGTGCTAAGATGGTGGCCACTGGCAGGACTGCGCAGTTCCGCCAGCGGCGCCACATGCAGCTGCTGTTTTCCTCTGGGTCCTCCTCAGAACCCGCCCCCATTGTGACATCAGACCTCTTTTAAGTCCGCATGCACCCGCAATGTTTATACCTCCGATCTCCTACTGTGCATGACAGCATGAACAAACATTGCAGCATTGTCAGTCACGCACCTGCCCCCATTCTCACCTCACTAGTCTCATAATAGGTGATGTGGCTGCTGCACAAGCCCACTCCCAGTGCCACAGAGCCGCCCCCATCGCGTCAACAAGGACGCCACCGCCACATGAGCCCGCCCCCATCAACACAGAGCCCGCCCCCATAGTGTCATCACCATCCTCACATACTACTACGCCACCGCCGCACGAGCCCGCCCCCAGTCCCACAGTGCCCGCCCCCATAGTGTCATAATCTTCCTCACACACTACCATGCCTCTGCTGCCCGAGCCCACCCCCAGTCCCACAGAGCCCGCCCCATAGTGTCATCACCATCCTCACACACTACTATGCCTCTGCGCATGAGGCTGTCCCACCATCACAGAGCTCGCCTCCATAGTGTCATCACTATCCTCACACACTACTATGCCATGCGAGCCTGCCCCTTTCACCACAGAGCTCGCCCTCATAGTGTCATCACCATCCTCATACACTACTTTGCCTCTGCTGCACGAGCTTGCCCTCAGTGTCATCACCATCCTCACACACTTCTATGCCTCTGCCACACGAACCCGCACCCAGTCCCACAGAGCCCGCCCCTTAGTTTCATCACCATCCTCATACACTGCTATGCCTCTGCCATACGAGCCTGCGCCCAGTCCCACAGAGCTCACCCCCATAGTGTCATCACCATCCTCACACACTAATATGCCTCTGCCACACGAACCCGCACCCAGTCCCACAGAGCCCACCCCATAGTGTCATCACCATCCTCATACACTGCTATACCTCTGCCGCACGAGCCTGCCCCCAGTCCCACAGTGCTCGCCCCCATAGTGTCATCACCATCCTCACGCACTACTATGCCTCTGCCACATGAGCCCACCCCATGGTGTCATTACCATCCTCATACACTGCTATGCCTCTGCTGCATGAGCCTGCCCCCAGTCCCACAGAACCCACCCCATAGTGGTCATCACCATCCTCCCACACTACTATGCCTCTGCTGCACGAGTCTGCCCCATCACCACAGAACCCGCCCCCATAGTGTCATCACCATCCTCACACACTACTATGCCTCTGCCACACGAACCCGCACCCAGTCCCACAGAGCCCGCCCCCATAGTGTCATCACTATCCTCACACACTACTATGCCTCTGCCGCACGTACCCACACCCAGTCCCACTGAGCCCACCCCCATAGTGTCGTCACCATCCTCACACACTACTATGCCTCTGCTGCATGAGCCCGCCCACAGAACCCGCCCCCATCGTTACATCACCATCCTCACACACTACTGCATGAACCCGCCCCCAGTCCCACAGAGCTCGCCCCCATAGTGTCATCACCATCCTCACACACTACTATTCCTCTGCCACACGAGCCTGCCCCCAGTCCCACAGAGCTCGCCCCCATAGTGTCATCACCATCCTCACACACTACTATGCCTCTGCCACACGAGCCCACCCCCAGTCCCACAGAGCCCACCCCATAGTGTCATCACCATCCTCACACACTACTATGCCTCTGCCACACGAACCCACACCCAGTCCCACAGAGCCCGCCCCCATAGTTTCATAATCATCCTCACACACTACTATGCCTCTGCCGCACGAGCCTGCCCCCAGTCCCACAGAGCCCGCATCATAGTGTCATCACCATCCTCACACACTACTATGCCTCTGCCACACGAACCCGCACCCAGTCCCACAGAGCCCGCCCCCATGGTGTCATCACTATCCTCACACACTACTATGCCTCTGCCACACGAACCCGCCCCATCACCACAGAGCTCGCCCCCATAGTGTCATCACCATCCTCACACACTACTATACTATGCCTCTGCCGCACGAGTCTGTCCCATCACCACAGAACCCGCCCCCATAGTGTCATCACCATCCCCCCACACTACTATGCTTCTGCTGCACGAGTCTGTCCCATCACCACAGAACCCGCCCCCATAGTGTGATCACCATCCTCACACACTACTATGCCTCTGCCACACGAGCCCGCCCCAGTCCCACAGAGCTCGCCCCCATAGTGTCATCACCATGCTCATACACTACTATGCCTCTGCCGCACGAACCCGCCCCCAGTCCCACAGCGCTCGCCCCCATAGTGTCATCACCATGCTCATACACCGCTATGCCTCTGCCACACGAACCCACCCCCAGTCCCACAGCGCTCGCCCCCATAGTGTCATCACCATGCTCATACACTGCTATGCCTCTGCTGCATGAGCCCGCCCCCAGTACCACAGAGCTCGTCCCCATAGTGTCATCACCATGCTCATACACTACTATGCCTCTGCCACATGAACCCACCCCCAGTCCCACAGCGCTCGCCCCCATAGTGTCATCACCATGCTCATACACTACTATGCCTCTGCCGCACGAACCCGCCCCCAGTCCCACAGCGCTCACCCCCATAGTGTCATCACCATGCTCATACACTACTATGCCTCTGCCGCACGAGCCTGCCCCCTGTCCCACAGAGCCCGCATCATAGTGTCATCACCATCCTCACACACTACTATGCCTCTGCCACACGAACCCGCCCCATCACCACAGAGCTCGCCCCCATAGTGTCATCACCATCCTCACACACTACTATACTATGCCTCTGCCGCACGAACCTGTCCCACAGAGCCCACCCCCATAGTGTCATCACCATCCTCACACACTACTATGCCTCAGCTGCACGAGTCTGTCCCATCACCACAGAACCCGCCCCCATAGTGTCATCACCATCCCCCCCACACTACTATGCTTCTGCTGCATGAGTCTGTCCCATCACCACAGAACCCGCCCCCATAGTGTGATCACCATCCTCACACACTACTATGCCTCTGCCACACGAGCCCGCCCCCAGTCCCACAGAGCTCGCCCCCATAGTGTCATCACCATGCTCATACACTACTATGCCTCTGCCGCACGAACCCGCCCCCAGTCCCACAGCGCTCGCCCCCATAGTGTCATCACCATGCTCATACACCGCTATGCCTCTGCCACACGAACCCACCCCCAGTCCCACAGCGCTCGCCCCCATAGTGTCATCACCATGCTCATACACCGCTATGCCTCTGCTGCATGAGCCCGCCCCCAGTACCACAGAGCTCGTCCCCATAGTGTCATCACCATGCTCATACACTACTATGCCTCTGCCGCACGAACCCGCCCCCAGTCCCACAGCGCTCGCCCCCATAGTGTCATCACCATGCTTATACACCGATATGCCTCTGCCACACGAACCCACCCCCAGTCCCACAGAGCTCGTCCCCATAGTGTCATCACCATGCTCATACACTACTATGCCTCTGCCGCACTAACCCGCCCCCAGTCCCACAGCGCTTGCCCCCATAGTGTCATCACCATGCTCATAAACCGCTATGCCTCTGCCACACGAACCCACCCCCAGTCCCACAGCGCTCGCCCCCATAGTGTCATCACCATGCTCATACACCGCTTTGCCTCTGCTGCATGAGCCCGCCCCCAGTCCCACAGAGCTCGTCCCCATAGTTACATCACCGCCTTGCTGCCTCCACCACCCATCTAGTCCTCTTTAATGATGTTGTTCATCCCATAGTATGCTTTAAAATAACTGATCAATTCTCCACATCTCCAATCCGATCTGGTGCACATCAGTGTCTGTGCTTCTTGCTTCGTCTGGATAGGCTTGTGACCACTGCAGCCAATCAGCGGTTTGATTGCCGAAAGCAGCTATGTACTTCCTGTTTTGGGCAGCCTCATCAGTTACTTCTAGCATCAAACACTATATATACTGTTGTCATATTTAACCCCTTATGGCACATAAAACCAGTATATACCCGGCAGCATATGAGGCAGATGCCAGCTGTGTTACTAATCTAACATGTTTCCAACAACAGTGGCAGGATGTTGCCCTGATCTGTGCTGTTTAACCATTGATGATGAGTTCCTATAATGGCCATCTTTGTACTTCTGTGAAGCCCAGCCATATTCCAGGCTCCATCAGAGACCATGATTTATACTACAGTTGTGGCCAAAAGTATTTACACCCCTGCAATTCTGTCAGATAACACTGGGGAACAATTTGAAACAAATTTTCTGTTGAGTTAGGTTTTTGAGCTGATTTACACTAAAATTGGCATGCTGATTCCAAAAATGTAGTCAGTTTTTTTCTAGCACGTCAAGTTTTTCCTCCACAACTTACCTGCCAGAGAAGCACAATTTGTCACGTCCTACTGACGGACCCCACATGTGGACACACTGGACCGCGTAGAGCGGATGCTGATACCGGGTGATAGAGAGAGACCAGTAAAGTAGAGTCAACAGGTTTATTAACAACAGACACACCCACGCCCCAGGGGAGGGCCACACGGCCACAGCACCAGAACACCACCGAAGGAGGCCCCGGAGCGCTTAACCCCTATACAGGGATTCCGCCGGTACCAACCTCGGAGGGACCGATGAAGCGGACACGGGTGTTGAACCGACCCAAGGCAACGTGGGAAACAATACAGCAACCGGGTATAGGATCGGAAACGGGGAACCGGGAACACGGGGAATCCGGAGCCAGGCTTGAGACAGCGATCCGCTTGGAAGAGATCCGGGAAACCGGCCAGGAACACGGCGGTCAGCAAGGAGCCGGCAGGGCAGGAATCTGTAGGAAGGAACACACAGAAATCAGGTAACAAACCAAATAAGGAGCGACCTGACCAGACCAGAAATGGCAACTCCACAAGGAGGAAGTTGCCCTGGCCCCGACTGACTGGAAACAGGAAGTTTATATCATAGCAGGGCAGTCCTGATTGGCAGGACACAAAAGCATGGTGATTGGCTGAGGGGAGTCTCTCCAGCAGAAACAGGTTTGGAGATGTAGTTTCATGTGCTCAAGCAGTAGCCCCGGAAAGGGAGGAGAAGAGCAGCGCTACTCCAGCAGAGGGCGCTGGAACCCTGCGGCAGATCCCCGAGGGGTAACACAATTGCACTGATATCTGTAATAAGACTTGTTATCTGATTACAATTCGAAAACATGATACAATTAAAAAACATGATAGTGTTAAAAAAAACATATTTGTCATGCCTATTTCTTATATATTTCATTTTTTGTTCATATTTGTACTATTTAAAGAAAAAAAAAACACTTTTTAGGTACAGTAGTTTACATATTTTTGAGAAGACAAAAATCCTATAGTTCAAAAACTTGACGTGATAGAGAAAAACTGAGATCATTTCTGGATTCAGCATCCAAAAATTAATTAAGAACAGTTGTCAGACCTAACTCCTAAAAAATTGTGTTCCCCAGTGTAATACTCGGTTTCTTCCTGAAAATGTTTGCAATCACAAATTCATTGGTATTATCTTCATTTAATTTGTCTTCAATGAAAAGACACAAAAAGAATTGTCCTAAAGCCAAATTGGATATAATTCCACACCAAACATAAAAAGGGGGTGGACAAAAGTATTAGCACTGTTAAAAAAAATCATGTGATGCTTCTCTAATTTGTGTCATTAACAGCACCTGTAACTTACCTGTGGCACCTAACAGGTGTTGGCAATAACTAAATCACACTTGCAGCCAGTTGACATGGATTAAAGTTGACTCAACCTCTGTCCTGTGTCCTTGTGTTTACCACATTGAGCATGGAGAAAAGAAAGAAGACCAAAGAACTGTCTGAGGACTTGAGAAACCAAATTGTGAGGAAGCATGAGCAATCTCAAGGCTACAAGTCCATCTCCAAAGACCTGAATGTTCCTGTGTCTACCGTGTGCAGTGTCATCAAGAAGTTTAAAGCCCATGGCACTGTGGCTAACCTCCCTAGATGTGGACGGAAAAGAAAAATTGACGAGAGATTTCAACGCAAGATTGTGCGGATGGTGGATAAAGAATCTCGACTAACATCCAAACAAGTTCAAGCTGCCCTGCAGTCCGAGGGTACAACAGTGTCAACCCATACTATCCGTCGGCGTCTGAATGAAAAGGGACTGTATGGTAGGATACCCAGGAAGACCCCACTTCTTACCCCGAGACATAAAAAAGCCAGGCTGGCGTTTGCCAAAATTTACCTGAGAAAGCCTAAAAAGTTTTGGAAGAATGTTCTCTGGTCAGATGAGACAAAAGTAGAGCTTTTTGGGCAAAGGCATCAACATAGAGTTTACACAAGAAAAAAAGAGTCATTCAAAGCAAAGAACCCGGTCCCTACAGTCAAACATGGCGGAGGTTCCCTGATGTTTTGGGGTTGCTTTGCTGCCTGGCACTGGACGGCTTGACTGTGTGCATGGCATTATGAAGTCTGAAGACTACCAACAAATTTTGCAGCATAATATAGGGCCCAGTGTGAGAAAGCTGGGTCTCCCTCAGAGGTCATGGGTCTTCCAGCAGGACAATAACCCAAAACACTCTTCAAAAAGCACTAGAAAATGGTTTGAGAGAAAGCACTGGAGACTTCTAAGGTGGCCAGCAATGAGTCCAGACCTGAATCCCATAGAACACCTGTGGAGAGATCTAAAAATGGCAGTTTAGAGAAGGCACCCTTCAAATATCAGGGACCTGGAGCAGTTTGCCAAAGAAGAATGGTCTAAAATTCCAGCAGAGGATTGTAAGAAACTAATTGATGGTTACCAGAAGCGGTTGATCGCAGTTATTTTGGCTAAAGGTTGTGCAACCAAGTATTAGGCTGAGGGTGCCAATACTTTTGTCTGGCCCATTTTTGGAGTTTTGTGTGAAATGATCAATGTTTTGCTTTTTGCTTCATTCTCTTTTGTGTTTTTTTCATTGAAGACAAATTAAATGAAGATAATAATACCAAAGAATTTGTGATTGCAATCATTTTCAGGAAGAAACTGAGTATTATCTGACAGAATTGCAGGGGTATCAATACTTTTGGCCACAACTGTATATACAACAACACTGTAATACTGCAGTGTATATATAACAAGTAAAGGATTGCAGGTTCACGTTCCTTAAGGGAACAAAGTATAAAAGGTTAAAAAAAACTGTAATCTTCCATCCATCTTTACCATTGTTAAACAATAACCATATTTGGTATCGATGTGTGTTTATCAAAATCTAGAACACGTATGGCATAGTGTACACTGTTAAAATAAAAAAAATCTAAATGTAATTGCTGTGTTTTTTTGGTCGCCCCTCCTCCCTGACAGAACATAAAATGATAAGGGATCAAAGTCTCACATCTATCCTTAATTGGCTGTGATGTACCAACTGGTTATATCGGGAGTGACAGGTATGTGTCGCACAGACAGAGGTCTGCTGCAATCTAAATCCAGGACGGTTTGCTGGTACTTGTTGTTCCACAAGCCTGTATATTTGTGTTAGGGATGGTCAGATGTGTGGGAGGTGTGACCATCCACATACCTCCTCCTCCTCCATTGGTGTGTTCAGGCTGATATCATGTGACTACTCCCTGGTCACATGTCTGTGATGTCAGTCAGCATCTGTGATATGAGCCAGATCTCACAATGGAGCAGGACCTCTGATGCCGCCAGGCCTGGAGAGAGACCGGCTGAAGACACAGGCTTTCCTTGGAGACACGTGGTGAGGACAACAGTGTGGAGCTGACTACAACACACGAACTCTGAGACTGTCAGGAGATACCGGGCAAGCTAATGCCTAGAAAGATAATCTCCAGAGCGAGGAGCTGTTTGTGATGGACGTCAGTAATGCCAAAGGTGGGCGTACAAACCCCGAGCGGGAATTCAACTGTATATCCTGTCTTTGACAATGCCAGAAGTCGGCATATGGTTCCTGTGTCTTTCTACAGCGGTCTATGAAGCATAATAAACTGATATTGGACTGTTATGGTGCTGTGTATATTGTTTTGTTCTGCCAAGTGAGTGCTCCCCTCCTAGATCCAGCAAGCATAGCCTCACAAGGCATACAGTCAGCAGAAAAATCTACCTTTTACAGGTGTCGGAAAATGGCGACACAAGCTAAATTTTTATTTTTATTTTTAGCAACCCTAATTTGATAGGTTAAACAAAAATATGGTGTGAAAGGTTTAAGAATTGCACCCCTTTCTCTACAAATCCTCCTCATTTCAGAGGGTCAAAAAGAATTGGACAGTTTAACTTTACGATAAATAAAATGGTAATTTTTAATACTCTGTAGAGAAACCTTTGCAGGCAGTGACTGCCTGAAGTCTGGAAGTCATGGACGTCACCAAACGCTGGGTTTTTCTCTTTGTGATACTTAGGCTACTTTTACATTTGCGTTTGTGAACGCTGCGTACACTGCGCATGCATACACAGTGTTTTTTATACGCATGAGTGTACGCAAGACATTACAGAAAAGCAGCGCATGCATTTGTATGCGTTTGTGCATGCGTCTGCATTTTTCTCGTTCGCCTCATTGGGGTACACAGAACTGTGGGTGTAATGCTGCTGTCCACTAGGAGGTGACACTAAGCAGAATCTGAAAAAGATTAATGTGGCTCCTCCTCTGCAGTATACATCCCTCTGGCTGGCCTTGCCTCACCAGTTTTTGCTTAGTGTCGTTAGGAGGCACACATACATCTTATTGTTTATTTTTTTTCTAGTGTTTTTTGTTAGATTTTCCTCTAAACTTTCCTTTTTCTATCCATCATGAAGTACCCTCCTTCCTTGGCCCCCACAGTTGGGGAGCTGGGTCGAAGTTGAGATTCACCATAACACCCCGGCACCCCTCCTTCATCTGCTCCTCACAGTTGGGGAGCTGGGTTGAAGTCAAGATACGTGATGGACCCCGGTGCCCTCCTTTCTCGGCCCCCCCTCAGTTGAGGAGCTGGGTTTAAGTCGAGATCCACTATGGACCCCGCCATACTCCTTTTTCGGCTTCCCACAGGTGGGAAAGCTGGGTTGAAGTTGAGCCCTTCCAGGACTAACAAGCAGTCCTCCCCAGACCCCACAGCGGAGGCTCTGGGAGACATTGATGGCGACGAGTCTCACATGGGCCACTGGAGACAGGACCGGCCACCCTCCCCATCGTACCTCATAGGGGGGGTTTTGGGTCAAGGCTCCCATACAGGTACAGCGTAGGGTCCTGTCTAATACAGGACACTCCTCCTCAGCACTGTGACCGATGACGTCGGCACTCCGTGCACATAAATCCAGCTGCCCTCCGGTTATACCCCCAGCGGGCAGCAGAGACTGGCCACAGCAGCGGTTCTGGCGGTGTCTCGGGACTTCCATGCCGGCTCGCACATTTTTCCGGGTCCGCATTGAACTCTAGGCCCCGGCTTCAGCCTAGAATACTAAGTTGCCACCCAGATCCGCCCCCGCCTGCCCACCGGGTGAAGCTTAGACACGCCCGGCCGCAACATTAAGGGGGGCGAGACGGCCTGTTCTCGGCGCCTCTTGCTCTTTGCTAGTTCTCCTGCACGCCCTTTTGCTAGTCGGGCCCGCCCCTTCTCTCCTCCAAGCAGCAGCCATTACAGGGCGACTTTGTGGGCATGACAGCACATATGCTGAGGTTGGCTGAGCACAGTTTTGCCTCGGTTGTAACCATATCTGCTTTTCACTGGCCCGGCATGGACAGCTTTGCCTTCTGCAGTGATACAACACAATCTATGATTTGTTAACAGATTTTCAAAACAAGTGCCACCGGAAAGGCGACTACACAGGCTCCTCACAAACATGGGCAGTTGGTGCAGACTCACTATAGTGATAAGGAGCTCACCAGTGCTTCTTCCCTGCTTCAGCTCTCAGAACACACACTGGGCAGCTGGTGCCATGGTAATAAGGAGCTCAGCAGTGTCTCTCCCCTGCTGCAGTTCTTTCTCTCTCACTCCTCTCTCCCTGTATACCAGACACCAGAGCAGGAGCAGTGCAGGCACCAGAACAGTGAACAGACTGCGTTACTTCCTATGTCGGAGCCAAGGAACAATAAGACTGTTGAGGCCTTTATTCCTTATTATGACTCTTGCATGCTGTGCAAGCTCTCTACTTGGTGGAGGTACAAATACACCTATGTGGGCTGTTCGTCTGTCTCAATCCGTGTCACAGCCATGGAGACACTTCCCTCCACATGAATCAGGCTCTGTGAAGTCACCTCATCCTGCACCTCAGGTCAGTCAGCACAGTCTGCACAGTAGGAAAACTACCCTCGGTATCTTCCACTACAGGTAGCCGTCAAGGTTCCCCCGTCTCTACGGAGTCTTATGGCCCAGCCTTGGTACCAGACTTACATGTGTTCCTTGAGCTAGATTTCTCGGACACTCCGACAATGGTCGAGGACCTAAATACGTCCGTTAACCAAATCTAGACGTAGATGACTTTCCTTGTGAAAACGCAAATCATAGGGTTTCTTCCAAGACAAACGTTTTGCGGGTCACCCTGAATCAGGAAAGAAATTTGGAATAAGTAAGGTGATGGAACCCCTACCCCTTTTAGTGGCAGGGACCCAGGACTGGTTAGACCACAGGGTTCCCTCAGTCTTCTGTCTTGCCGCAAGGACTCTTCTGTCACTCCATGATAATTCCCTCTGTAGATCCCTGATGGCTCTTCTATTAGGGACGCAACAGACCGTCAGGCAGATTAAGCTGCAGATCAGGCTTCGCTATGGCAGGATCGTCAACAATGTCTCCCTCTTTGCTTACTCTAGGTGGCTAAGGCGTTTATGACTGGACCAGGCAAGACTCTTGCCGCCCTACACCATAGTGTTCCCGAGCCAGAACGTAAATATGTGGAGGCACAATTTTCAATAGCAGGGCAGTACCTCGTCATGGCCCATTGCACGGCTGGGTCACATCAAACACCATTACAGCAGACAAGCTTCCTAGCTACGGAAGTGGAAGACAGATGCTGTTTTTAAAACAAGTCCCTCAAGAGCCTTCCTTAGCTTAGTGGCAGTCTTTTTCGACGGCACAGCTGACAAGTTCACCTTTCCCCTCTCAACGCAGCTCCTCTCTGGTACCCCAAGAATCAAATGCGAACTGACAATCTCATTCCCATCAATATAAACCTGATGGATCTAGAACCCATGGGTTCTTTATTCCTCATGACATTTCAAGCCCGGCAGACACTTCTTATCAAGTCTGGCTCAATATTACAAATTGCAAGGTGGGTCAGAGAGATGGTGTATTCCAGTTACACCATAGAAGTTATTTCTGCTCACCATCTCGCCTTTTATCAGTCGGTCGACTCGCTGCTAACAGCAGGAGCCTTTATCCTTGTCCCTCGGGACGGACTCTTCCAGGGGTTCTCATTAAACCCTCTTATGGTCTCTAAGAAGGGAAGTTAGGTCCGGCCCATCCGTCCCTATACACATCTAACGGATGAGACATTCCCAAGTTCGTTCGGGTTCGGCTTTTCCATGTGGAATTCTCCGTTCCACCATCCCAGCCACTGTTATTCAAGATGTGAATCTACACATCCCAATATCCCTGGCATATTAAAATTCTTGCGCTTCGCAATCAATAGGGATCACTATCAATTCACGGCATTACTCTTGGGACTCGCCACGGATCCCACTGGACGTCTCTTTCACCAACGCTTCTTTCAGAGATTACGACCAAGGCGCATTAAAGTGGACACCCTAACTCGTCTAGGGTGGTTAATCAATCTGCAAAATCCTCTCCAGTTCCGAGCCAAATGGTGATTGTTGTTGTCCACGTTTTTCCCTTTTTAGATACCTCCCGTGGGTAGGTAATTTTCCCTCAGCAAAGGTCAGGCGCCCTCCGCCAGGGAGTCCGAGTACTCCTTAGCCCATCACCTCACTCTCTCCCATTTCCAATGACAGTACTAGGCAGGATGGTTGCGGTTATGGAATCAATTCACTGCACCTTATACCTATCCAACTGGTCCTCACGGCCTGGAGCAAGAGTCCCTTCTCTCAGGACGGGACATTCCATCTGTCATCTGCCACCAAACATTCTCTTCAATGTTGGCTATGCCCATCCTCCCTCTCATAGGGGAGGTCCCTTCATCCAGCTCACTGGCATATGTTTCCCACTGACGCAAGCCTATTGAAGTAGGCGGCAGTGTACCGTCATTACACGACCCATGGCAGGTGGCCTCCTGCAGAACCTATCATACCCATCACCCTCTTGGAGATTTGTACCATCTTTTTGGTAGTGCCACAGCAATAGCTTATGGCAACACAACCAGAGACTCGCTGCATACAGGCGATGCGCTAGGTGGAATCCATCATCCATCTTGTGCGACATTGTACATCCCGGGAGTTGACAATTGGAGCGGACTTTCTCAGCCGTCAGGACATTGCATCGGGGGTGAGGGCCCTACATCGGACGTGGTCTCAACAAATATGCCATCGGTAGAGAGCTCCAGACGTGGATCCCGTGGCATCAATTCTCAACGCCAAAGTACCTAGTTTCATAGGTCGTTCTCTCCAATCCTGGACGCAGTTTAGTCCCCTACATCTTTCTCCTCTGTCTTTCATACCCAGTGTACAGTCATGGCCAAAGGTTTTGAGAATGATACAAATATTAATTTTTACAAAGTCTACTGCTTCAGTTTTTCTAATGGCAATTTGCATATACTCCAGAATGTCATAGAGTGATCAGCTTAACAGCAATTACTTGCAAAGTCAATATTTGCCTAGAAAATGAGCTTCAACCCCCAAAACACATTTCAACATCATTGCAGTCCTGCCTTAAAAGGAGCAGCTAACATTGTTTCAGTGATTGTTCCATTAACACAGGTGTGGGTGTTGATGAGGACAGGGCTGGTGATCAATCAGTCATGATTAAGTAAGAATGACACCACTGGACACTTTAAAAGGAGGCTGGTGCTTGGTATCATTGTTTCTCTTCAGTTAACCATGGTTGTCTCTAAAGAAACTCGTGCAGCCATCATTGCACTGCACAAAAATGGCCTAACAGGGAAGAGTATCGCAGCTACAAAGATTGCACCTCAGTCAACAATCTATCGCATCATCAAGAACTTCAAGGAGAGAGCTTCCATTGTTGTCAAAAAGGCTCCAGGGCGCCCAAGAAAGACCAGCAAGCGCCAGGACCGTATCTTAAAACTGTTTCAGTTGCGGGATCGGACTACCAGCAGTGCCGAACTTGCTCAGGAATGGCAGCAGGCTGGTGTGAGTGCTTCTGCACGCACTGTGAGGCGGAGACTCTTTGAGCAAGACCTGGTTTCAAGGAGGGCAGCAAAGAAGCCACTTTTCTCAATAATAACATCAGGGACCGACTGATATTCTGCAAAAGGTACAGGGAGTGGACTGCTGAGGACTGGGGTAAAGTCATTTTCTCTGATGAATCCCCTTTTCGATTGTTTGGGACATCTGGAAAACAGCTTATTCGGAGAAGGAGAGGTGAGCGCTACCACCAGTCTTTCTCATGCCAACTGTAAAGCATCCTGAAACTATTCATGTGTGGGGTTGCTTCTCAGCCAAGGGAATCGGCTCACTCACAGTCTTGCCTAAAAACACAGCCATGAATAAAGAATGGTACTAGAATGTCCTCCAAGAGCAACTTTTCCCAACCGTCTAAGAGCAGTTTGGCGCCCAACAATGCCTTTTCCAGCATGATGGAGCACCTTGCCATAAAGCAAAGGTGATAACTAAATGGCTCAGGGAACAAAAAATAGAGATTTTGGGTCTATGGCCTGGAAACTCCCCAGATCTTAATCCCATTGATCATCAAGAGACGGGTGGACAAACAAAAACCAACAAATTCTGGCAAAATGCAAGCATTGATTATGCAAGAATGGACTGCTATCAGTCAGGATTTGGTCCAGAAGTTGATTGAGAGCATGCCAGGGAGAATTGCAGAGGTCCTGAAGAAGAAGGGTCAACACTGCAAATATTGACTTGCTGCATTAACTCATTCTTACTGTCAATATAACCTTTTAGTACTCATGATATGATTGCAATTATGTCTCTGTATGTGATAGAAACATCAGACAAACACAAATAAAAACCAGAGGGCAGCAGATCATGTGAAAATATAATTTTGGTGTCATTCTCAAAACTTTTTGCCATGACTGTAGTGTGCAAGATCAAGTCAGGGCGTTGCAGTCACCCTCGTGGGCCCCGACGCGTCTCATACGCCGACCTGGTTCGATTGCCGCCAACGGCCCCCTTACGTCTTCCAGACTGCTCTCTACTCCCATCTCGGACCCGTTGTATGTCCAGATTCGATGGCCCTGAATTTGATTACAGGGCCCTTGAAACCTAGGTTTTGACTCAGAGGTAATCAAAACTATGCTCGGAGTGAGGGAGCCCATCTCTGCTTGAATATATCACCGCACGTGGACGGTCTTCTTTGCCTGGTGCAGTTTTCGGAAATGATCACCGCCGTACTTTTCCTCACTGACCATCTTGGGTTTCCTTCAATATGGTCCGAACGCGAGTCTCCCCTTAGGTCCCCTCAAGGACCAAATATCCAAACTGTTCCACCGTCGCATCGCGACGTCTCCTCGGGTAAAGAACTTTATGCAGGGGGGCACCGCCTAGTTCCCCCTTGCAGGAAACGGTCAGAGGCATCAGACCTCAATATGGTCTTATACGCTGCGAAAGCCTCCACTTTTGCCTATCACAGAAATTCCTCTACGCCTTTTTCCCTGAAAGTCGTCCTTTTGGGGGCTATCACCTCTATCCGAGGGTCGTAGCCCTCTCCTGCAGGGCTCCCTTCCTGGTTTATCTCAAAAGGATAGATAGTGCTTCGGCCGGTGCTGTCCTTCATCTCGAAGGTGGTCTCATATTTTCGCCTAAACGAGAATATTTCTATGACAGTTTTTTGCCCGACACCAGTGCATCGTGTCGGGACGGTTCTACACACTCTGGTTCTCATTTGGGCACTCGCCTCTACGTGCCCAGAACGGATCCTTTCATGAGGTCGGATTCCTTCTTCGCCTTCCCAAAATGTCCCATGCTGGCACCCTAGGCCATTTTGGCTGGGTGATCAGAACCTCTTTTCAGGAAACTTCTCAGTTGCCGCTTCCACCTGGTAATAGCTTACTCTATATTCGTGCGATAGAGGCATCCTAGCCCATTCGACACCAGGTATCAGCACAGCTAGTCGGCACAAAAAGTGTGTGTAGCAGCCATTTCGTTCACTCTTCACACATTTGTAGAACACTATGGTGTTCACACCCAATCTTCGTCAGATGCGAAGCTGGGTAGGCGCGTCCTCCAGGTGGCAATGCTTGCCTGTAGGGTGTATGTCTTTTACGAATTCATGATATTGGGTTTTTATATTGGAACTGCTTTAGGACGTCCTACAGTTCTGTGTCCCCCATTGAGGCAAAGGAGATTTTTGTGTACTCATCGTAAAATCCTTTTCTCTTAACCTCTAATTGGGGGACTCAGTACCCACCCTGTTGCCCGTATCAGGCTTATGTAGTATTCCTTTACTTCATGAGTTCCTATATGGTTGCCTTATTTTATAGGCTTACATGTTCATTGGTTTACTTCTCCTACTGCTTTAAGCACAAAACTGGTGAGGCAAAGCCAGCCAGAGGGGTGTATACTGCAGAGGAGGAGCCACATTAAGCTTTTTCAGATTCTGCTTCGTGTCGTCTCCTAGTCGACCGCAGCATAACTCCCATGTTTCTGTGTACCCCAATTAGAGGCGAAGAGAAAAGGATTTTACGGTGAGTAGACAAAAATTTCCTTTTATTGCACATGCGTTCAATATTTCCTGGAGTGTGTTCTTGGATTTTCCAGACTTCCTATGTCCAAACCCCCTTTTTATATAGCTGGGATTTGGGAGAGCTTTGGGAGGGAGTGAGAATCGTTTCCTGGGCATGTGCTGTGGGTCATACGCATGTGGATCGAACGCAGCCATGCGCTAGCCATTACGCACCCATAGACAATAATGTATTGTTTTTACGCACTCGTGCACATGTGGATGCTTGCGCATTTTTCGGTTATCAAGAAATGCAACATGTTGCGTTCGTCGGGTGCCAGAAAACCACGCACAGGGACGCATACGCAGACATACTGACACCAACGCAAGTCCCTGCGTTCACCTGCGCACACCATGTTTAAGATAGGTGCGCAATACGCTTGCGGATTTAAGAAAAGAACTATGCAGCGTATGCTGCATTATAAAACGCAAATGTGTGAATAGACCGGAGAGGGACTTAAGTGAACTGCTTCAACAACTCACGGTTTTTGGCACATTCTCGGGCTTTAAGCTCAATAAAGCTAAATGCGAGATCTTGCAACTGGGAAAGCCTCGTCGCCGTCCTGGGGAAGGGGGGGCCAGGGGAGGGGCGGAGATGGAGGGCATACAAGTAAAAACTCACCACATCAAATACCTGGGCATCATACTCAGCAGCGACACTAGCCAAATTTACCCCCTGAACTATGGCCCTTTAATTACCAAAATCACGCGGGAATTGGAGAGATGGAGGGACCTGCCGCTGACTCTTCTGGGGAGGTGCCATCTACTTAAGATGGTTAGCTTCGCCAGGTTACTATATCCGCTGCAGACCATACCACTGCTACTGCGAAGGGCGGATGTGCATAGACTCAACACAGCTTTCTCCAGCTTTCTTTGGAGGGGACGGAAGGCCAGAATAGCCAGTCGCACCTTAATGCTCCCAAAACTTGGAGGAGGGCTAAATCTCCCTGACATCAGGGGATATAATTTGGTGTGCTTATTACGTCACGTTATAGACTGGCTCAAAAAGTCCAACAGATACTCTAATTATACCATGGAAGCAGCGCTATGCAGACCCTGGGAACTGGCCAGCTTACTGCACTCGCCATGGCCGGCCGTGCCTAAACACCTGAAAAACATGATCATCTATAGGGATACGGCTATGTGCTGGAAAGCGGTTCGAAAGAAGTTAATGATGACCTGGAAAACGTCGAAATACCTTAATCCTTGGGCCCACGCAGGATTCAGATTAGGGCGTGAGAACGTCTTATTCGCACCATGGCAAGAAAAGGGGATTCACACATTGGGGGATTTGTTACACAAACCTGACAGAAGGTGGTTAACGGAGTCAGAAGTCTTGGAAAAGTTCCAATTGAGCCCACACCATATCATCCAATACAGGCAGCTACACCATCACGTCCTTCGACACCTCCAAAATGTATCACAGGAATGCAGATTGACTATCTGGGATACCTGGTTGGGAGCGGACCCTCTGACTGTCAACGTATCTTACCTTTATGGTAGTTTACAAGACACGACTCTGGCCTTAAGGGAGGATAACATCTTTCGAGGGTGGCTAAAGTACATACCTCGGACTGATATAGCGGACACGATTCTGAGGGGCTGGGAGGTACTGAGGAAAAATATAATCAGCGAAAAATGGAGGGATGTACAATATAGGATCATACACAGGGCAATCTACGGATTCACCCTACCCCGAATGCTAGGTTCCCTAATAGACGACAACAATGCCCGAAATGCGGACAACCAAAAACAGATATGGTGCATGGTATATGGCTGTGTGGGGAGGTGCAGAAACTATGGAAGCGGGTGGAAGCCTTAGCGAGGGAGGTGACCGGCAAAACCGTTACATTGGATATGCTTGCCTGGTTGTTTCATTTCCCGGTATCTGGAGTGTGGGAAGGCAAACCTGCTAGAATACTCCATATGCTGGCAATGGTTACTAAAAGACTAATCCTGAGGGACTGGCTATCTGGGCACAACCCTGGCATGACTGGTATACTCAACGAATTGAAGGCAGTAATGCACGTGGAATGCCTGGAAGCGGCAAGGGATAAAGACGCGTTGACGGGGAAGTTTTTTGAGACTTGGAGAGGGTTCATAACCACCAAGCTATCGTCAGCAGAACTGCACTCAGTAGTCCTACCGTTTGTGCAATCGTCCTGGTATCTGCTGGAGGAGTTACAAAGGTCCTTGGGAAGGCTACGGGTATCCCCTGCTCCAGGCGACTCGGGGCAGGCATAACACTTTTTCCATTTCATTTCTTATGACTGTTAGGAGATGTGACTATGGTGTAGTTTTGGTATTGAATATCGATTATAATCAATGTCCGACCTTGGATGTCTTGGGAGATTGTTTAATGTATTTTCGCTGTAACTATTGATGGCTGGGGGGGGTATGGGGGTTGGATTGTTTTTCTTCTTTTCCTTGTTATTAAAAATGAAAACTCAATAAAAATATTTTATTAAAAAAAAAAAAAAAAACGCAAATGTGAAACCGGCCGTAGCAGACTTTAACTGCAGCTGACTTCAGTTGTTGCTTGTTTATGGTCTTTATGCCTTAAGGTGGCTTATGCCCCCCCCCCCCTCTTCCTGCTATCACTCTGTCCCTGCAGCTTCATAATACTAGTCTAACCATCCCTGTCTGAGTTGATAGTGAAATGGTGAAAGTGAAAAAAAAAGCATTTATACACTTACTAAGGCAGTGACTACACCTTGGAGTTACTCTGGCATGTTAATAGTTAACATTTTAGCCAAATTTTATAAGATACTGTAGGGCCTGTGTGATGTCACGATCATGTGACAATAGGCGTAGCTAAGTTCATAACACATAATGATTTTGTCACATCGCCATTGGACTCGGTGGCTGGTGTTCCTGCCTCGGCCGCTGGGAGGCGCCGGATTCCTTCGGCTGATGGTGTCGGTGATAGGAGAGCCTTGTCCTCATATGGATCTGCTCCTTCGACGTCTGCCTCGGTCGCTGAACGCCGCCGTGCTTCTCTTTTGGGTGATGTTAGTCGCAGAGGAGCGGGCCCTGCAGAGGTGTCTGATAGGTGCAGCCTTCATTCTTCTGTCAGAAGTGGGGTGGTTGGTGCCAGTCGTGCATCACCATCTGGCCTGGTTCTAGGGGCGGTCTGGATGAGATCATCAAGCTGTGAGCTCCAGCCTATGGGAGGTAACCGCGCCCTTCAAATACATTGGAGCCTGTCTTGCAGGCCGCCAGATATAGTTTTGGTTCCCCAGTGATAATGTGTGTTTAGTTTTGTCTCTGACCTTTGCCTGGATTTCTGACTCTGCTACAGCCTGTCGATTTTGTACCTCAGCTGCCCTCTCGGTTTTGACTCGGACTCCTGACTACGTTTTTCGGGTACTGATTAATCCTTTCCTGGCGACCTTCCTGCTCTGCTGCTCATAATAGGCAGCTACCAACTGGGCTCCACTGTAATTCCAGATCCCTGTATAGGGGTTAAGCGTCTCGTGTTTTCTCGTGGTGCTGCCTTACCAGCAGCTCAGCCTCACAGCGGATGGTCATCACAGATTTTGCTTGCTTAGCTCTGCCCACTATAGTCACCTGATTGTTACTGTCACAGGTCCTTTATACAGAGAAGTTAAGTGATTTAACTACCGTGTTTCCTCGAATATAAGACAGTGTCTTATATTAATTTTACCCCCAAAAGTCCCACCCTGTCTTATATTCGGGGTATGACTTATATTAAAAAAAAAAAATGACAGAAATGAAAAGTCCCAGCCCCATACAGTATGCCACTGCAGCCCCCAGCACAGTACCGTTAAAACCGCAATTCCGCCGCACAGCCGACTTGCGGCACACTTGCGGCATACTTGCGGCAGGTCCCCATACAATGTACGGTACTGTATGGGACACTTGCGGCAAGGTGCGGCAAAGGTGCGGTAACCGCACCTTGCCGCAAGTGTCCCATACAGTACCGTACATTGTATGGGGACCTGCCGCAAGTGTGCCGCAAGTCGGCTGTGCGTCGGAATTGCGGTTTTAATGGGCAAGTCGGCAAGGAAACATCCTTACTTTTTAGGGTAATGGCGGCCTCGGGCTATGGATTCCTCCGCGGTGCAGGGCGTTGTCCAGATGCTTCTTCATGCAGGAGCTTCTGGCCAATCAGCGCTCGAGATGCTGGGGAGCCGCTGGCCAATCAGAAGCTCCTGCCGGCAGCGGTGACGTCAGGCCGGGGCGACAGGCGCACAAGATTAACCCTATGCCCTCGGGGTTACCTGCGGCACCTGAGGGCAGAGGGGAGCCCACGGGGGACAGCGGACCTGCGGCTGCACCTGAGGGCAGAGGGGAGCCCACAGAGGACAGCAGGGCCAGTGGGACAGCGGGGACACAGGTAAAACATGCAATGGGCAAAAATGGCACTTTAGCGGTACCCTGTCTTATATTCCCCGAAAATAAGTCACCCTGTCTTATAATCGGGGTATTGACTTATATTGGAAAATTCTGCACCAGCCCTGCCCTGACTTATATTCGGGGGTGACTTGTTTTCGGGGAAACAGGGTATTAACCTGCCAGAGTGACTACAACCTCCAAAGTGTAGTCACTGTCTCAGAAAATGTAAGTGTATAAATGCTTTTTTTGCACCTTTAACATTACACTATGAGCTCCATTAGAAAGATAACTAGTCTAGGCTGAGACACCGCTTTAATAAAGATGTAAATATGAATTTTATCATTTAGTGCCACCTACAGCAAGTAACAATAGTGAACACTTAGGAGAGGAAAGAGAGCCCACTTCCATTTTGGATCTGAGAATTTGTTGTGACTGATAGTTCTATCAAGTGAAAGCTTCCTTTGGTTTTCATGTAAATGATGTGTCCTGTTTTTCTTTTTACACACTTAAAGAAAAAGGAGACTCGTGGTGCTCCTCGCCAGGAATTAAGTGAAGATGAAAACACAGATGATTCAGGGGATGAAGACGACGACGATGATGATGATGATGAGGATGACGATGACGATGAAGATGAAGAAAATGGTTCTTCAAATGTAGGGTAAGAGAGAGCATATTATACAAAGTAATTTTTTGTGTTTTCATGATAATATAATTGTCAGTCGATATCTTATATCCACTAGTTTTATGGCATAATGAAAGCGCATCTTTTGGTGCACACACCATACTTGTACTAAAAGATATGACCTTTCATACTTCAAAAAAGGTGGGGTCAACCTGGAGGGGTGGGGTCAACCTGAAGGGGCAGGGACAACCTAGAGCGGCAGGGCCACCATGAGTTGACTCAAATTATAGATTTCAATCCTCCTTTTGGAACTTCCTCACTTGTGGCAGCATTTCTAAGAGGCTTGTAATTCTTTATTAATTCTCCCTTCTTGCTCCAGTGAACATCATTTTAAAGGGTCAGTCCAAACCCAGCAATTCTCTTCTCAACTCCCTATCCAACATATCCTTCTAATGTAAGCTATTTTCTCATCCAGCTTCTTTATTAATTCCCTCTCCACACTATATAACTGCTATTGTTTTTTTTTGTTTGTTTGTTTTTTTTAACCCTAATTCCCTTTTGGTGATGTAACGTGTGAGAGCCCCAGTGCATCCTGGGATCCTCATACGGAGCATCAGACAGCCCCAGACACTTCCTCGGCCTGCCCCTGTAGAGTGTGTCAATGTAATGCTTCTTCCAGGGGGCGAAGCTGTTCCAAATGTTTACTATGGTCTCCAGCTCGCCAACCCCTCCCAGCAGCGTGTGTTCGCTTCCCCCGAACCATAGTTAACCACTCCCCGCAGTCCACACTCTCCGCCACACCTTCTTCTCACCCGGCATTGTGTGTTCTCAGCCCCGCACCGTAGTTACTGCCTCTGTGCGACGCAGAATGTCAGGCCGGCAGTGAAGGAGAACATAAGCACCGCGCACAGTGGGAGGTACCGCTCATCAATATGCATAAGTAACGTCTGTGGGTCTTCCGGGGAGCTCCCTATGTGGGCAGTACTTATGTTCTCCTTCACTGCCGGTCTGACATTCTGCGTTGCACAGAGGCTGGGATGCAGGATATCAGGGAAGATGTGACACAGTGCGGGGAGCAGGTAATTACAGTGCGGAGGGGAGGCAGGAGACCATAGTACACATTTGGAACAGCTCCGCCCCTGGAACTAGTGTCACAGTGACACTGGCTCCTGGGACAGGCTGAGGAAGTGTCAGGATCCCAGGATGCACTGGGGCTCTCACATTGTACGTCACCAAAGGGGAAGTAGGGTAAAAAAAACAATAGCAGTTATATAGTGTAGAGAGGGAATTAATAAAAAACTGTATGAGAAAATCGCTTACATTAGAGGATATATTAGTTAGGAAGTTGAGAGAATTGCTGGGCTTGGACTGACCCTTTAAGACTGTTGCAGGAGAGTCCTGACAGTTCATGTCGTATCCACAGGATATAATTGTCTGACAGATGACGGTCATCAGATCTCCTATAGATGTAAATATAGAACACAACACGTGAGCTATCACTTCTCCATTCAGAGCAGGTGCAGCCCCAGGGAAGATGGCAGTGTCATAGCACCTCCATTCTGGATAAATTGTAGAAAGTAAAATGTGTATTCAGTAGACAGATCCTCTTCTAAAATCACTTTTATTGATAAACTAGCTGTAGTACCCGGCTACGCCCGGGTTAATAAATAACTGCTGTTGGCTATAACAAAATAGAATTTGAATATGTCATATTAGTGACCTGTAGGAAAATAGAAGCTGAGCTGTGATTGATTGCTATAGGCAGCCTAATAAATCTCCAGCCAACAGTAAACCCTCCCCTGGCCGGGCAGTATATGTTACCTCACACATACACATAATAGACAGCTCATGTGACTGACATCTGCCTTAATTCCCTATATGGCACATGTGTTGCACATTGGCTGTTTTTAATCAGATGTTTATGTTTGGAAAATAAAGATAGCACACGTATGAGGCGAGTTGTGTGAGGTGATTTGTGCACATCTGTGTCTGTCTGTGTGGTGTGTGTGTCCCTGGGATGTGTATGTGTGTGTCCCTGTGGGATGGGGTCTGTGTGGTGTGTGTCTGTTGTGTGTCTCTTTGTGTTGTGTGTGTGTGTCCCTGTGGGGTGAGTGCATGTGCCCCTATAGGGTGTGTATGTGTGTGTCCCTGTGGGGGGGTCTGTGTGGTGTGTGTCTGTTGTGTGTGTCTCTTTGTGGTGTTTGTGTGTGTCCCTGTGGGGTGAGTGCATGTGTCCCTATAGGGGGTGTGTATGTGTGTGTGTCCCTGTGGGGGGGTGTCTGTGTGGGGTGTGTGTGTCTCTGTGTTGTGTGTGTCTTTGTGGTGTGTGTGTGTCCCTGAGGGGTGAGTGCATGTGTCCCTATAGGGTGTGTATGTGTGTGTTTCCCTGTGGGGGGGTCTGTGTGGTGTGTCTCTTTGTGGTGTGTGTCCCCCTGTGGGGTGAGTGCATGTGTCGCTATAGAGTGTGTGTGTCCCCTTGGGGGTGTGTGTGTGTCTGTGTTGTGTGTGTCTCTTTGTGGTGTGTGTGTGTTTGTCCGGGTGCGTGGTGAGTATCCAATGTTGGGGTTGCACTTTAGCGACTATACACTTGCTGTTACTCTTTGTGTGCATGTGGTGTGTATACATGTCCCTGTGTGTGGTGAATATCTCATGTTGGGGCCCCACCTGAGTGACTATATGCTGGTATGTGCTGTTAGCCTTTGGTGCTATCATTAAGCCCCTCTCATTCACAACTGTCAACTGGAAACTGTCACTTTTTCCCCATTATGTAGATAGGGGCAAAATTGTTTGGTGAATTGGAATGCGCGGGGTTAAAATTTCGCCTCACAACATAGCCTATGACACTCCCGGGGTCCAGACGTGTGACTGTGCAAAATTTTGTCTCTATAGCTGACAGCTGTCGATTTTCCTCCCACACGTTTCCTTTCCCTTTTTCCCCATTATGTAGATAGGGGCAAAATTGTTTGGTGAATTGGAATGCGCAGGGTTAAAATTTCGCCTCACAACATAGCCTATGACGCTCCCGGGGTCCAGATGTGTGACTGTGCAAAATTTTGCGGCTGTAGCTGCAACGGTGTAGATGCCAATCCCGGATATACACACACATACACACACACATACAAAACATTCAGCTTTATATATTAGATATAAAAGTAGACCGTAACCATTGTGTTCCCCAAAGAAGAGTTAGTCTGAAATGTGTTTGCTCTTTCTAAGTCAATAATCGCTGCATTTTAGAAATAGCAATCAGTTTGATGTTTTATCTCCTATCCTGTTAAGACACACAATTATTACCATCTAATAGCAATAACGGAAGTATTGTTTTATAAATAATAAATAATATTAATAAACTTTAAAAAACTAGGATAACGCAATTTTTAGCAAAAAAAATCTCTAGCTAAAAATGTGTGTGCGTCTGATATGTTGGAGGCAGCTTCTAGTGATGGAGGAGAACACTGACCCCGCATCTTCCCTGATCACAGAGAGCTGCTCCCTCCTCTCCTGTTCTACACTGAGCTGAGTGATTGGTGCAAATCAGGGGAGGAAGCGGCCGAGACTGAACAGAGGTGGCTCTTCTGCCCAAATAACTCAAATACTTCTCAGGCCATGTGATCAGTCACATACTTGGAAGGAACTGCAAGATATGGTAATGTGTGTGTATGTTTGTCTCTATATGTTTATGTAACAAAGCTGTGTGTGTCTATATGTGCATGTATAGCAGAGCGTCAAATAATTGCTGAATGGGTGCCAAGCTCCTTGAGCGCATTACCCTCCAGTCCAATATGACATATAAAGAGAAATAAGCAGCACTTCAAGGCAAGATGCAAAAAAACAGGGTTTTTTCATTAGCTCATGTAGCTGTGGCCACTTTTCTGTTCAACAATTAAACCTTTCTTATGTAGCAGCGCTGTGTGTGTAATACACAAACTACATAGAAGCACTTACAATAGATTTACTACCTATTCTACCATAGTATATTAAAATTAGTGATAATGACCTCTCCACTTTATCCCACCAGGGAAGGTTTAATTAACCCTAGAATGCCCATAGAAATCTACACATTCACGCACCTGGGGCCTTTTAGGCCCGTTTTCAATTATCATGGAATAACTAAAAAAAAAATGCTTTTCAAAGTTTATTGCAAAGTAAGGATGCATTCCCACTAGCGCTGGAGTCCGCCAGGACGGGATTCCGTAATGGATCTGACCTCCTGGTGACCCCAGCTAAGGCTGGCGGACGCATACCTGGGGCCTCGCAGGCCTGCCAGGTTACCTGTTTTCTATTTTCTGTAAAATTACTTTAGTTAGATTTTTGAAATTCTAGGTATTCCTCAGGTATATAGTTGTTAGTAATTTCCAGTTGTTCATATATTTTTATGCTATAGGCATTTCGGTATAACAACCTTTTTTTGGGACTACCCCATATTCACGCACCTGGGGCCTTTTAGGCCTGTGTGCAAATAACACGGAATAACTCAAATAAAAATACTTTTCAAAATTTATTTTACAATTGCAAAGTAAGGATGCATTCCCAGTAGCGCTGGGGTCCGCCAGGAGGGGATCCGTAATGGATCTGACCTCCTGGTGACCCCAGCTAAGGCTGGCGGAATGACTGTGCCATTGTAATTTTAGATGTCAGTAAACTTAAAAGAAAAAAAGAAAAAGATTACAATCAGGCTTGTGCACTGTAAACAGTATGTGATAAGACTCTTTGTTAGGGTCCCAGCACACCAAGCGATATAAAGCAGGTAAAGTGCAGCCCCCCCCTCTTACCTCCAACAGATCACTTTCTTGTAGTGCAGTAGAAGCCACTGGTTTTGGAGCTCAGAAAGTTTCTATTTCCAGACAAAAGAAAGCTGACTTCTTCCTCCAAAGCTCCAGCAATTAGGACAAAAAGACCTGTGATGAGGTCAGAGACACGTGACTTTGTGAGGGAGCCTCCCTTCCAAGATCACATGGCCATGTTGTCATGCAGAATCCACACTCTTCCCAGAGTCATAAAAGTTCTTCCCCAGCAACAATACAGGCAAAAAGACTGAATATCACATGTAAACCTAGTACGGGCCTAAAAGGCCCCAGGTGCGTGAATATGGGGTAGTCCCAAAAAAAAGTTGTTATACTGAAATGTCTGTAACATAAAAATATATGAATAACTGGAAATTACTAACAACTATATACCTGAGGATTACCTAGATTTTCAAAATTCAAACAGAATATAGAAAACAAGTAACCTGGCGGGCCTGCGAGGCCCCAGGTATGCGTTCTAGGGTTAAAGGGGTACTCCATTACTAGGAAAACTCCTTCTCATTCCACATGTTCATGTGTTCGCCAATTAGAATAAAAAAGCTCATACTCTCCTCCTGTGCTGGTGCGGTTCAAGCTGTGTCTGGACTTGCGTTCCCGGGGCTCACATGAGATTTTGACGCCACGATAGTCCCGTACCAAATTAAGTCTAGCTTCTCTCTCCCTGCCTTCTGAAGCATGAGCTATCAACAGGAATGAGCGATAGCCACAGCTCTCACTTGCTGTTGATTAAATCTCAGCTGAAGACTTTGCCTCTTTCTTCAAGCAGAAGATTGATGACATTATAGTAAGCTTTGGCCCACAGTCCCCACAGACCTTTCTCAAAAATAATCAGCTCTTACTCCAAAACCAGCTTCTTCACCATAACAGAAGAGCAACTTTCTCCTTCACCTCATTGTGGGACACAGGACCGTGGGTGTTATGCTGCTGTCCACTAGGAGGTGACAGTAAGCAAGATCTGAAAAATAAAGAGTGGCTCCTCCTCTGCAGTATACACCCCTCTGGCTGCACTTGTCTAACCAGTTTTTGCTTAGTGTTGTTAGGAGGCAGACATCCTTTTATTTTTTTCCTTTTTTATTTTTAATAACTTTTCACTCCTCAAGAGGATTCAAGAATGGAAAGATTGACAGCCGGTCATCCTCCCCAGACCCCACCACAGTTGGGGCTCTGGGTTGCAGTCATGGCAACATGTCTCCTCATTCTGCCTCAGGAGGCGGAAGACAGCACGGCTACCCTCCCCATTTCACCCCATACAGGGGTTTTGGGTCGAGGCTCCAAGTATGATACAGAGTCCTGTCCGTCACAGCTCCATGTCTGTCACAGAGCCCTTCACTAGGTTCCATTCTACCACCAGCCAGAGAGGACCCAGAAACACTCTGTCCTCCGGGGACCCCCTCCAGAGACTCAGAGGTTACCCTGACATCCCCCTACCAGCGGATGCGGTGGCACCTCCGGACTGCCGCACCAGCCTCCTCACTTTTTCGAGGCCGCATTTTACTCTAGGCCCCGGCTCCGGCCTAGCGCAGAACGTCACCGCCCATATCCGCCAACCGCCCGTTCCCTGGATGCCGTCAACAAGGCTTCCTATCGCATCATCGAGGGGGGCGGGATAGCCTCCTTGTCGCTTCTCGCTCACTGCAAGATCTCCCAGCGCGCTCTTTTTTGTTCAAGCTCGCCCCTCCTCTCCAGCTCCTTCACTTCAGTGGCCACCATTTCAGCACCGCTTATCACCGGCTCCAGAAGCAAGGACAGCGGATCATCACAAGGGGACACAGGATCGCTGGGGGCTCCTTCTAATTCAGGTACACAGTGGTGGTAAGGAGCTCAGCAGTTTTCTCTCTGCTGCAGCTCTCTATCTCTATTCTCCCTCCGTATTCACATCCCAGAGCAAGAGCAGTACAGGAGCAAGTACATTACAAAGTTTGTGATATACACCATGTCGGGCTCAAGGAACAAAAAGGCTGCTAAGACCCTTACCTCTTATGTCTCTTGTCTAACATGCAGAGCTACTCTGCCCAGTGGATGTTCTCCCCACACTACCAGGATTGTACTCCTATCACTGTGCCAGAGCCCGCCACTGATATCACAACTCCTAGTGCCCTGAATGCACCTGAATGGGCAGTTCTCCTGTCCCAATCCATGTCACAGTCGGGTCATTCCGTGTGAAGTGAACCAATGATTATTACCTCTATATTTTTTATTCTTTTGAGATTTTGTTATTTGATAATAGCATGTCAGACAATGCAAAATGTGAAGAGAGAAAAATTCTAAAAATGTTTTTTTTATTTTTAATTGATTTTCAAAGTTTGAAAAAAGTGTGAATTTCGGTGTTGCTTGCATTTACATTTCTCCTCATAACTCAGGCTAGAAATAGAGAAACAAAATAAACCCCATTCTACTCAGAACTGTACAGGCTTTCACCAGATATGTCACAAGAGGATCTGTGTTAATATTTTACCCATTTTTCTGACATCTTTAGATTTTTTTTAATTGTTTTTCTATATGAAGTACAACTTTAGATAATTACAAATTAAAAGTGTTGATTTTTTTTCTTCAGTTAATTTTTTACAGATTTTTAAAGTTTTGAAAAAGTGCAAATTTTGGCCTGGTATGGCTTTACATTTTCAATCATATCTCGGGCTAGAGTTAAGATAATGAGGTGGCAGAGACATCATTTTTCTCAGAACGGTACTGGCTTTCATTTGATATGTCACAAGTTTATGTTTCTTAATATTTTGTTTTGGGGAAATCAAATTCAAAATTTGAATGCACCATTGTGAAAAAAAAAATGTTTTAAAATTGTGAAAAAATGCCTGTGTGTTACTTGTATACTTGGTTATATTTGTGCAGGGATTCAACTTAGGACCGATCAAATTTATATTTTATTTTATGTTTGTGTGAGTTTCTTCCTTTTTTCTTTTCAAATTACAACTTATTGAATTTTATATTTCTATGCAACAATAAAGAAACACAAAAAACTAATCCTGTAAGTGGCAGGATAAATCCATCTTAATCATCAGAACACAACTTGCTCATCATGTTCAACCTGAATGCATTGAACAAACCCAAAGAAAAAGAGGTGATCATATCCTCAAGTGTGACTTTCTAAATACAGGCTCATCCTAATTATATGTTAAAAACAAGATTAAAATAAACAATATTTTTAACACCTATTTATACATGTAACTATTTATTTGTATTATATCATTAAACAGGTCAGTTATGAAGAATAGTACAGTAGTTAAATCCTTGTTCTATAAAATATGAACTACTCAAACAATTAATAGTACATTTTTAAAGTGGCCTTTTATCATCAACTAGCTGTACTAACCGGCTTCGCCCGGGTTAATAACTGCTGTTAACAAAATAGAATGTGTTAAAAATGTATTCAGCACACAAAAACCACAAAACAAATCGATAGAAATGTAATTATTAAAAGACAAAAACTAAGCTAAGGCTGGGGTCACAGTTGACATGCATTTTTTTAGTGCCTTTTAAAAACGCATGCTTTTTTACATGCGTTTTTCATGTCAGCATGAGTTTTTTAAGGTCTCTGATGGCTCCCTGCGTTTTTGGCTGCGTTTTTGAATCTGCACATAAAAATAGTGCTTGTAGTATTTTTTTGAGCGTTTTTATAACATGGGTTCCTATGGAAAACGCATGCAAAAACGCATGTACAGTTAGCACCTTTTAGTGCCATTCAAAAACGCATGCGTTTCCCATAGGAGCCCATGTTAAAAAAACGCATGTGTTTCCGGAAAAACGCATGCGTTTTTTTTAACATGGGCTCCTATGGGAAACGCATGCGTTTTTGAATGGCACTAAAAGGTGCTAACTGTACATGCGTTTTTGCATGCGTTTTCCATAGGAACCCATGTTATAAAAACGCATGCGTTTTCTACAAAAACGCATGCGTTTTTGGATATGCTCCAAAAACGCATGGGACAGTCACACATGCTTTTTGGCTATTAGGGCATGCGTTTTTTAACATGGGGGCCTATGGGTGCGTTTTTTACATGCGTTTTTGAAAACGCAGGTCTCCAAAAATGCATGTGAAAAATGGTACTGTGACCCCAGCCTAATAGAAGCATTTTACAACATATATTTCAACACCACAGATATTCCACACAGATTTAACTAAATTGGCCAAGTAATGTGAAGTAATCTTCAACTCCTTATTCGAGAGCCTTTTGATAGACGACATTATTAGTTCTTCAGGTGCAAAGACGAACAGATTTTTGGCTGTTCCAACTCTTGAACAGGCCATATGAAGTTGACCATGAGAAAAGCATGGAGATTGTACATCAATTCCAACTACTTTCAAAGACTGTCCCTGAGCCTTGTTGATGGACATAGCAAATGCCAGTCGAACAGGAAACTGGAGGCGTTTAAAATCAAAAGGCAAATCAGATGGAATAAGAGGAATTGTTGGAATGAAAACATCTTCTCCTGTGGCACATCCTGTCAAAATGGTTGCCTGAATTACATGTGGAAACAGGTTCTTAATCAAGAGTCTTGTTCCATTACACAGCTTTGGTGGATCCTCGCTTCCCTCTCCTCAGAAAGTTCATTGGCCCTTGAGGAAGCAGCTCTTGTTTTCATGTCTGCAAGCCTCGCTTCCCTCTCCTCAAAGTTCATTGGCCCTTGAGGAAGCAGCTCTTGTTTTCATGTCTGCAAGCCTCGCTTCCCTCTCCTCAGAAAGTTAATTGGCCCTTGAGGAAGCAGCTGCTCTTCTCATGTGGGTCAGCCTTGTTTCTCGGTCTTCACATTTTTCACTCACCCGTAATGCAGCTTTTCTTTTTGCATCAGCTGACATTCGTGCTAAGGAACTCCTTTTCTTATGAGGCATTTCTATATCCTCTCACATAGAGGTAATGTGACTGACATCAGCCTTTCCACCAACACACCCTAACATCCTATTACCTCACAGAAGCTTTACTAAGAATGTCCTTTGTTGTCTATATTAACCAATCAGAGCTCAGATTAACAGTAGCAAAATAGAAGCTGAGCTGTGATTGGTTGCTATTGGCAACCTGATAAATCCCCAGGCAACAGGAAACCCTCCCCCCTGACAGTATATATTAGCTCACACATACACATAATAGACAGCTCATGTGACTGACAGCTGCTGTATTTCCTATATGATACATTTGTTTCTCTTGTAGTTTTGCTGCTTATTAATCAGATTTTTATTGTTGAAGGATAATACCGACTTGTGTGTGTTTTAGGGCGATTATGTGGCGAGGTTGGTGTATGTGTGTTGAATTGTGTGGTGAGGGTGGTATATGTGTTCAAGCACGTGGTAGTGTGAGGCGCATTTTGTGTGTGTGTTCATATCCCCGTGTGTGGTGAGTATCCTATGTCGGGGCCCCACCTTAGCAACTGTATGGCATATACTGTTTGGCGGCATCGCTCTCATTCTTTAAGTCACCCTTGTTCACATCTGGTAGCTGTCGATTTTCCTCCAACACTTTTCCTTTCCCTTTTTCCCCATTTTGTAGATAGGGGCAAAATTGTTTGGTGAATTGGAATGCGCGGGGTTAAAATTTCGCCTCACAACATAGCCTATGACGCTCCCGGGGTCCAGACGTGTGACTGTGCAAAATTTTGTGGCTATAGCTGACAGCTGTCTATTTTCCTCCAACACTTTTCCATTCACTTTTTCCCCATTATGTAGATAGGGGCAAAATTGTTTGGTGAACTGGAACGCGCGGGGTTAAAATTTCGCCTCATAACATAGCCTATGGCGCTCTCGGGGTCCAAACGTGTGACTGTGCAAAGATTGCAGATTCCAGCCCCCAGCTGCTTAGCTGTACCTGGCTAGGCATAGAAATTGCGCGGAGCCCCATGCATTTTTTTTTTATTATTTCATGAAATTCATGAAATAATAAAAAAAAGGGGGCTCGCCTATATTCTTGTGTCCGGCCAGGTACAAATAGGCACCTGGGGGTTGGGGGCAGCCCGTTGCTGCCTGCTGGATCCGGCTGGTTACAGAAATACGGCGAAGCCCACGTCATTTTTTTTTCTGTAAAATCAATAAAACAATATAAATAAAAGGGACTGCATCTTTATTAACCCCTGGACCATGGTCGAGGGGTTAATAAAGATGCAGTCCCTTTTTTATGATTGTTTTATTGATTTTTCAGAAAAAAAAAATGACGTGAGCTTCGCCGTATTTCTGTAACTAGCCGGATCCAGCAGGCAGCAACGGGCTGCCCCCAACCCCCAGGTGCCTATTTGTACCTGGCCGGACACAAGAATATAGGCGAGCCCCTTTTTTTTATTATTTTATGAATTTCATGAAATAATAAAAAAAAATGCATGGGGCTCCGCGCAATTTCTATGTCTAGCCAGGTACAGCTAAGCAGCTGGGGGCTGGAATCTGCAGCGCAGGGAGGCCCAAGCTTTCTGGGCACCCCCCACTGCAAATTGCAGCCCGCAGCCACCCCAGAAGATGGCGCGTTCATTGAAGCGCCATCTTCTGGCGCTGAACCCCGCTCTTCCAGTGGCCCTGGTGGCGGGTGGCTCACTGGGTAATAAAGGGGTTAGGGCCAGCTTTGTATTATCAGCTGGCCCTAAGCCCGAAATTTATGGCGGTCACGCCAATATTAGACATGACCGCCATGAATTTCCAGTAATCAATATAAAAAAAAAACACAACACAGAGAAAAATAATTTTATTAGAAATAAAACAGAAAACAATTAGGGACTCCATCTTTATTTAAAAAATCCTCTTCCGTCCGACGTAGTCCAAAACGCAATCTCAGCTCTGCTACATCCCTGTGCATAGACACACAGGGATGTAGCAGAGCTGAGAACTGACTAAACAGTCAGGGTTCAGCTCAGGTCATTATGACCTGAGCTGAACCCTGCTGTCAGCCAAACTCGCTCTGCTAGAGGGATAGACATAGAGGGATAGACATAGAGGGATAGACATAGAGGGATAGACATAGAGGGATAGACATAGAGGGATAGACATAGAGGGATAGACATAGAGGGATAGACATAGAGGGATAGACATAGAGGGATAGACATAGAGGGATAGACAGATAGAGAGACAGAGAGATAGAGATAGATAGAGGGATAGATAGAGGGATAGACAGATAGATGGATAGATAGACAGATGGATAGATAGACAGATGGATAGATAGACAGATGGATAGATAGACAGATGGATAGATAGACAGATGGATAGATACAGATGGATAGATAGACAGATGGATAGATAGACAGATGGATAGATAGACAGATGGATAGATAGAGAGGGATAGATAGAGGGATAGACAGATAGAGGGATAGACAAAGATAAATAGAGAGATAGAAAGATGGATAGATAGAGAAATAGATAGAAAGAGAGGGATAGATGGATGGATGAAGGGATAGATTGATAGAGGGATAGATGGATGGACAGACAGATAGAGGGATAGACAGATAGAGGGATAGACAGATAGAGGGATAGACAGATAGAGGGATAGACAGATAGAGGGATAGACAGATAGAGGGATAGACAGATAGAGGGATAGACAGATAGAGGGATAGACAGATAGAGGGATAGACAGATAGAGGGATAGACAGATAGAGGGATAGACAGATAGAGGGATAGACAGATAGAGGGATAGACAGATAGAGGGATAGACAGACAGAAAGATAAATAGAGAGATAGATAGAGAGATAGATAGAGAGATAGATAGAGAGATAGATAGAGAGATAGATAGAGAGATAGATAGAGAGATAGATAGAGAGATGGATTGATAGATAGATGGATAGAAGAATGGACATAAAGAAAGAGAAATAGAGGGATAGAAAGAGGGATAAATCGAGGGATAGATAGATAGAAAGAGGGATAAATAGAGGGATAGATAGATAGATAGATAGATAGAAAGAGGGATAAATAGAGGGATAGATAGATAGATAGATAGATAGATAGAAAGAGGGATAAATAGAGGGATAGATAGATAGATAGATAGATAGATAGATAGATAGATAGATAGATAGATGGATAGATAGATGGATGGAAAGATAGATAGATAGAGAAATAGATAGAGGGATAGACAGATAGAGAGACAGAGAGATAGAGATAGATAGAAAGATAGAGGGATAGATAGATGGATAGATAGACAGATGGATAGATAGACAGATGGATAGATAGACAGATGGATAGATAGACAGATGGATAGATAGACAGATGGATAGATAGACAGATGGATAGATAGACAGATGGATAGATAGACAGATGGATAGATAGACAGATGGATAGATACAGATGGATAGATACAGATGGATAGATACAGATGGATAGATAGAGAGGGATAGATAGAGGGATAGACAGACAGAAAGATAAATAGAGAGATAGATAGATGGATGGATGGATTGATAGATAGATGGATAGAAGAATGGACATAAAGAAAGAGAAATAGAGGGATAGAAAGAGGGATAAATAGAGGGATAGATAGAAAGAGGGATAAATAGAGGGATAGATAGATAGAAAGAGGGATAAATAGAGGGATAGATAGATAGATGGATGGAAAGATAGATAGATAGATAGATAGATAGATAGATAGATGGAGAAATAGATAGAAAGAGAGGATAGATGGATGGATGGATGAAGGGATAGATTGATAGAGGGATAGATGGATGGACAGACAGATAGAGGGATAGACAGAGGGATAGACAGATAGAGGGATAGACAGACCGAAAGATAAATAGAGAGATAGATAGATAGAAAGATGGATTGATAGATGGATAGAAGAATGGACATAAGAAATGATGAAGAAATAGAGGATAGATATGAAAGAGGGATAAATAGAGGGATAGATAGATAGAAAGAGGGATAAATAGAGGAGATAGATAGATAGAAAGATGAGATAAATAGAGAGATAGATGGATGGAAAGATAGATAGATAAATAGAGAAATAGATAGAAGAGGATAGGATAGATGGATGGATGGATGATGAGGGATAGATTGATAGAGATAGATAGGATGGGACGAGGATAGAAGAGGGATAGACAGATAGAGGGATAGCAGACAGAAGTAATAGAGATAGATAGATAGATGATAGATAGTATATAGAAAGATAGACAGATAGAGATATAGATAGATGGATTGATAGATGGATAGAAGAATGGACATAAAGAAAGAGAAATAGAGGGATAGAAAGAGGGATAAATAGAGGGATAGATAGATAGGTAGACAAATAGAGAGATAGATGAAAGTAGATAGAATGAAAGATAGAAATAATAGATCGATATAGATAGAGGGATTGTGTGTGAGGAAGGGTAAGTTACGTTTGTCTTTCTCCCCATTTCCAGCAGGCATAGTGTGCGGCTCGTCCTGTGCTTCCTGCCTCTCTCCTCGGTGCCGGTTTTCTAGTTTGACAGTCGGCTTTGAGGGGGAGGAGAGAGGCAGTCAGAGGTCCCCCCACCCCCGCAGCACAGCAAATGCGCAGGCCCCGTTTTGCCGCCCCACAGTGAGGATAATGAATAATCCACTGCGGGGTCGGCTTACTGCGCAGGTGCGAGGGGACCAGGACGTTGTCAGGCAGCGCGCACTGCGCATGCCCGGCAAGCTAAAGCAAAGCGCAGGCGCCGGTTAGAGCGAGGAGGGGGTGGAGGAATCGCACCATCCCCAACACAGAGGGATGATGGACAGCACGGGGACGTCACATGAAGGGACGGGAGCTGCCTTGCGTGCCCGCCCACTGATAGATAACATCACGCCCTTCATGTGACGTCCTGCAAAGTAAGAGGGAGGGCTAGAGAAGCCAGTAAAGCTGCTGGAGACACAGCCCTCTAGTAACTGACCCAGAAGGAGACGCCCAGAAGTACGCAGGCATGTAATTTTATAAAGTGTTTATTTCGGTTTACATTTATCAATATTTCTTAAGAAAAACATAGGTGGAATGGTGTAGTTAGGGTGCAGGGACATGTATTAACAGCTTATAGTCGTCATCTGAGGTGGTTGGTTCCCTTTAAAGGTGAAAAAAAAACATTTATGCACTTACATTTTCTGAGGCAGTCAGATTACACCTTGGAGGAGGTAACTGTCTGGCAGGTTAATAGTTAACTCACTATTACCTTGCCTGTCTAAAGGACCTGTGTGATGTTACAATCATGTGACCATGGTGGGTGGAGCTATTTGAGCAAACTCATGTGCTATGGGGACTTGGCTCCGCCTATTGTAGTCACATGATTGTGATATCACATCAGGTCTCCCAACATGTTCTGACAATCAGCTGAAATGTTAACTATTAACCTGCCAGTCTATCTCCTCCAAGATGTAGACTGCCTCATTCACATAAGAAAATGTAAGTGTATAAAATTTTGCGTTTGCGTTCGCATGGGTAAAATATTAACAAATATACTCTTGCGACCTATCTGGTGAAAGCCTTGACAGTTCTGAGTAGAATGGGGTTTATTTTGTTTCTCTAGCTTATTTCTAGTCCAAGATATGATAGAAAATGTAAAGCCATACAAGGCCAAAATTCGCGCTTTTTTAAAATGTATAAATCTGTAAAAAATTAACTGATGAAGAAATAAATTAAAAATGTTTAATTTGTAATTAACTAAAGTTGTACTTCATATAGAAAAAAAATCTAAAGACGTCAGGGAGAAAAAAAATCATATTTCGATCACTTGATATGGAATGACCCATTGACGCTATAATAATTAAATATTTTAAAATATGATCCCAACTTGAATTTTTGTACAGATGTGGCCAAGAGAATAGCAGGCACATGTGCGTTTTTTGGGAATTTTTAAATTATACATTTTTTTTTTTTGGAAATGCGTTTTAAAATTTTGCATTTGCGTATGCATGGGTAAAATATTAACAAAGATTCTCTTGTGACATATCTGGTGAAAGCCGGTACAGTTCTGAGTAGAATGGTGTTTATTTTATTTCTACCCCAAATATATGATAGAAAATGTAAAGCCATACCAGGCCAAAATTCACACTTTTTTTTTAAACTTTAAAAATCTGTAAAAAATTAACTGATGAAGAAAAAAAAATCAAAACTTTTTATTTGTAATTAAAGTTGTACTTCATATAGAAAAAAAAAAATCTAAAGACGTCAGGTAAAAAAAATATTCATATTTGGATCACTTGATGTGGAGCGACCCAGTCCATGGAAAAACTTACCTCCACACGGATTCAGGCCCTGCAGAGTGGCCCCACACCCTGCACCTCAGGTCAGTCCACACTGCAGGAAGACACCACGGAACACAAGGGCATACCACCTAGACACACACCTCGTTATCCCCTGCCATCGGTATCTGATACAGGACGTAAAAGGATCCAAAGGAGCCCTTCCCCAGCTTCCTCCCACAGCTCTCATGCTTCTCTCACCAGGGACAGCCGCCAAGGCTCCCCCTTGTCCGATAGATTTCATGATCCAGAATTAGACGCGTCCTTTGAGCTAGACTCCTCGAACACTCTAGCCTTGGTTAAGGACTTAATTACGGCTGTTAACCAAACACTGGACGTAGCTGACCCTTCCTGTGAAACCCCAGATCACGCGGTTTCCTTCAAGAGAGTAAAACATCCACACAAATATTTTGCGGATCATCCTGAATTTCAGGAGGTCCTTCAGAAACTTAGATCTCACCCAGACAAGAGATTCGGAAACCGCCAGGTGATAGAGGCTTGCTATCCCTTTTCACCTGCGTTGACCCAGGATTGGTCAGATTCTCTGCAGGTAGATCCCCCAGTTTCCCGTCTAGCCAAAAGGACTCTTCTCACTCTCCCTGATGGCTCCTCCATTAAAGACGCAACAGACCGTCAGGTGGAGCAAATGGCACACTCCGTCTTCAAGGCAACAGGAGCATCATTATCTCCCTCCTTCGCCTCTGTTTGGGTAGCTAAGGCGATTATGACTTGGGCAGGTAATCTGCATACCCCCTGCACAATCTGGACCCTGACCCAAAGCTGATGGATTTAGCTGCACAAATTTCAGTAGCAGGGGAGTATCTACTTCATGCATCCCTAGATACAGCCAGTTGCACGGCTGTGGCTGCATCGAACGCCATTACCATTAGACGAGCTCTCTGGCTACGTGAGTGGAGGGCAGATTCTGCCTCTAAGAAATCCCTTATGACCCCATTTGGCTGGTCGACCTCCCACCCGGTGCAGACTAACAGTTGCTCCCCACGGAGGGACAGGACCTCCAAGGTTCCCTAAAAATCAAATGCAAACTGGCAATCCCACTCCCAACAATCCAAACCTAAGGGGTCTAGATCCCATAGGTACTCATCCTCTTGAGTCGTCACTCCCGGAAGACACCTCTCAAGTAGGCGGCCGACTTTCCCGCTTTCAAGAAGTCTGGCTTGCCGTTACAGATGACAGGTGGGTGTCTTCCGGTTACAATATCGAGTTCCTATCCTGACTACCCAATCGATTTTTCCGATCCATTCCACCAAGGTCCCCATCAAAGGCCTGCGCCTATTATCAGGCAGTCGACTTACTATGGCAAGCGGGAGTCATTATCCCTATTCCTCAAAACGAATGTTTCCAGGGGTTCTTCTCAAACCTTTTTATAGTCCCCAAATAGGGATGCTCAGTCCGACCTATCCTGGACTTAAAACATCTAAACAAGTTCGTTCGGGTTCGTCATTTCCGCATGGAATCTCTGCGCTTAATCATCTCATCCATGGAAGAAGGAGAGTTCCCAGCCTCCATAGATATCCAAGATGCGTATCTACACATCCCGATATCTCAGGCGCATCAGAGATTCCTGCGCTTGCAATCCACGAGGATCACTTTGTTTGTGGTCCTACCCTTTGGACTCGCCACAGCCCCCAGAGTATTCACCAAGGTCATGGCGGTGGTTACGACCATACTCCACTCACGACGAATAGTCGTTCTTCCATACCTGGGCGATCTACTCATTAAGGTTCCTTCCTTTAGAGACTGCGAACAGAGCGTTCACATTACAGCGGAGACCCTGGTTTGACTAGGATGGTTGGTCAATCTGCCCAATATCCTCCCCAGTCCTGAGCCAAACGCTCACCTTTCTGGGAATGCTTTTCAACACCTCCCGTGGGTTGGTGCTTCTCCCTCAGGACAGATCCTGTGCCCTCCGTCTAGGAGTCTGGACCCTCTTTTGTCCATCACCTCACTCACTCTGATTCCAATGAGAGTGCTTGGCAGGATGGTCACGACAATGGAAGCTGTCCCCTTTGCTACACCTCAGGCCTCTCCAGCTAGCTCTTCTCACAGCCTGGGACAGGAATTTTTTTACTCTGGACAGGACATTCCATCTAACGGCTGCCACTAAACGTTCCCTTCAATGGTTGCTGCGCCCGTCCTCCCTCTCACAGGGGAGATCCTTCCTCCCGGCTCGCTGCGAGGTGCTTATCAGTGTTGCAAGTCTACTAGGCTGGGGAGCGGTGTACTGTCACCGCACAACTCAGGGCAGATGGTCTCCTTCAGAGTTCACCCTGCCCATCAACCTCCTGGAGATTCGCGCCATTTTTTTAGCACTACTATCTTTTCATTGGTTGCTAGTGGGTCGACATATCCGGATACAGTTGGACAATGCCACAGCAGTAGCATATGTCAACCATCAGGGAGGGACCCGCAGCAAGTGATGCATGAGGTAGAACCCATCTTTCGTTGGGCTGAATCAACCCGGTCTGTTCTTTCAGCAGTGCACATTCTGGGCCGTCAGGTCATTGCATCGGGGAGTGGGTCCTACATCCGGAGGTGTTTCAACAGATATGCCACTGGTGGGGAACTCCGGATGTAGATCTCATGGTGCAAGGCTCAACGCCAAAGTACCCAATTTCCTGGCTCGGTCTCACGACCCGCAATCCCAGGGAGCGGATGCCCTAGTCCAATCCTGGATGCAATTCTGTCTACCTTACATCTTTCCCCCCTCAGCCAGAGTGGTGCGAAAGATCAAATCAGAAGGCGTCCCAGTCATCCTTTTGGCCCCAGATTGGCCCAGGCGCGCCTGGTATGCCGACCTAGTTCAACTTGCCGCAGACGTACCCTGGCGTCTTCCAAACCGTCCAGACCTCCTCTCTCTGTCCAATTTACCACCAGAACTCGAAAGCCCTGAATTTGACGGCGTGGCCCTTGAGATCTGGGTTTTGACTCAGGCTGGATTTTCCTCTGACGTAATCAAGACCATAATCAGAGCGAGAAAACCTGCTTCCGTTCGCATTTATTACCACACATGGAAGACTTTCTTTGCATGGTGCAGGTCTCAGAACCAGCCACCTCTACGTTTTTTGTTACCGACCATTCTAGGCTTCCTTCAAACTGGTCTAGATGCTGGTCTCTCCCTAGGTTCCCTCAAAGGACAAATCTCTGCACTCTCTGTACTGTTCCAGCGCCGCCTCGCGGCTAAGCCTCAGGTTAAGACCTTTATCCAGGTAGTTTCCCATCTGGTCCCCCCTTACAAAAGACCGTTAGCGGTATGGGGCCTCAACCTGGTCTTGGACGCGCTGCAGAAACCACCCTTTGAGCCCTTCAAAGAGATTTCTCTCTGTCTTCTTTTCCTGAAGGTTGTGTTTCTAGTGGCAATTACTTCTATCTGCCGAGTCTCTCAACTCACAGTGCTCTCATGCAGGGCACCTTTCCTGGTTTTTCACCAGGATAAGGTGGTACTTCGACCAGTGCCGTCCTTCCTTCCAAAGGTGGTCTCTTCATTCCACCTAAACAAAGAGATTCCTTTACCATCCTTTTGTCCGGCACCGGTGCATCATGTCGAGAAGACTCTGCACACACTGGATCTAGTTCGAGCCCTTCATATCTACGTGTCCAGAACGGCACCCTTCAGGAGGTCTGACTCTCTCTTCATCCTCCCGGAAGGTCACCGTAAGGGCATGCCAGCATCCTAGGCCACTCTGGCCAGATGGATCAGAACCACTATTCAAGAATCTTATCAATTGCGAAAATTGCCCATTCCATCAGGCGTGAGGGCGCACTCTATTCGTGCGGTTGGGGCATCCTGGGTCATTCGACACCAGGCATCTGCACAACAGGTGTGCAAGACAGCCTCCTGGTCCAGCCTTCACAGATTTGTATAGCACACTACAGTGATCATACAAAATCTTCAGCAGATGTGAGTCTGGATAGACGCATCCTCAAGGCGGCAGTAGCCCACCTGTAAGGAGCATGTTGTATAAGAGTCTATGACATTATTCTTTTCCCACCCAGGGACTGCTTTAGGACGTCCCACGGTCCTGTGTCCCCAATGAGGCAAAGGAGAAAAGGAGTAAAATCCTTTTCTCTTAGCCTCTAATTGGGGGACGCAGCACCCTCCCTGTTGCCCGTATCAGGTCTTTGAGCATTCTTTATAGTTATTTGAGTTCATATAAGGTTGCTTTTTTTACAGGCTTATGTTTCACTGTTTACTTCTCCTACTGCTTTAAGCACAAAACTGCTTAGGCAAGTGCCAGCCAGAGGGGTGTATACTGCAGAGGAGGAGCCTCTCTGTGTTTTTCAGATCTTACTTAGTGTCTCCTCCTAGTGGACAACAGCATTACACCCACGGTCCTGTGTCCCCCAATTAGAGGCTAAGAGAAAAGGATTTTTACGGTGAGTACACAAAAATCTCCTTTTCTTATCTACTGTCCAGATCACACATCTCACCCCCTGTGTGCTTAAACCACTTATGTCCCACCTCATCCCCAACCTCACCACAGCCTTCATCCCAACCCTAACCCATCTTTTTCACCGTATCACGAACAGCTGGTGTCTTCCTCTCATCCTTTACGAATGGCTGTCTCACACCCATCCTCATAAAGTCCTCCCTCGACCCATCCTATGTATCTAACTATTGTCCCATATCGCTCCTCCCTTATGCCTCAAAACTACTGGAATAGCGTGTCCATCTTGAAATGTCATCCCACCTCTCCTCCTTCTCCCTCTTTGACTGCTTGCAATCTGGCTTATGACCGCATCATTCAACCCAAACTGCCCTAACATCACCAATGACATTCTAACAGCCAAAGCCAAGTGATACTACTGTCCTCTTCCTCCTGGATCAGTCATCTGCCCCTAACACTGCAGACTATTCCCTCTTGCTACAGATTCTCTCGTCTCTTGGCATCACAGATGCGGCCCTATCCTGGATCTCTTCATACCTAACGAACCAGACTTTCACCGTCTCCCTCTCTCACGCCACCTCTTTATCTCTCCCCCTATTTGTCGATGTTCCCTAAGGTTCAGTTCTAGGACCCCTACTCTTCTCCATCTACACCTTCGGCCTGGGGCAGCTAATAGAGCTTCACGGCTTTCAGTATAATCACTGTGCTGTTGACACTCAGATCTACCTCTCTGGACCCAATATCTGCACCATACTAACCAGAATTCCACAATGTCTGTCCGCTATTTCATTGTTTTTCTCTGCTTGATTTTTAAAACTGAACATAGACAAAACCGAATTCATCATCTTTCCTCCTCCTCACTCTATCCCTCCACCAGACCTAACCATCAAAGTCAATGGCTGCTTACTCTCCCCAGTCCTGCATGTTCGCTGTCTTCGGGTGATCCTTGACTCCGCTCTCTCCTTCAAGCCACATCCAAGCCATCTCCACCTCCTGACGACTCCGACTCAAAAATATTTCCTGGATCCGTACATTTCTTGACCAAGAATCTGCAAAAACCCTCGTGCATGCCCTCATCTTTTACCTCGACTACTGCAACCTCATGCTCTCTGGCCTACCCTCTAGCACTCTTGCACCCCTATAATCTATCCTAAACTCTGCTGCCCATCTATCTCCCTGCTAATCCCCAGCCTCTCCTCTCTGCCATTCTCTTCACTGGCTTCCTATTGCCCAAAGACTACAGTTCAAAACCCTAACTATGACATACAAAGCCATTCTTAACCTGTCTCCTCCGTACATCTGTCCTCATCTCCTGATACTTACCTACACACAACCTGCGATCCTCGCAAGATCTTCTTTTTTTTCCTCCCCTCTTAACACCTTCCCACGATCCCATACAAGATTTTTCTCCTGCATTCTCCATTCTCTGGAACTCTCTGCCCCAACACATTAGACTTTCGCCCACCGTGTAAACCTTGAAAAAGAACCACCTCTTCCGACAAGCCTTCAACCTGCAGAAACCCTCAGGCCATTATACCACCGCACAACCAGCTCTACCCTCAACCTACCGTATCTTCACCCGTCCTTGTAGACTTATAGCAACCCGCTGTTTACCTTCGCAGCGGGTCCACGTGAAGTTCCGGAAATGATGCGTTCTGCATCATAACAGGAAGGCTGCATAGCAGAGCCGACCGAGCCTGGCTGGGGGAGCTCGCATTTTGATTACAGTAGCACCCCTATAGGGGCGTGCAAGAGACCGCAGGAGGCGGCAGCAGGGCACAGAGAGGATGCCCAGGTCGGCTACCAACGGTAACCCCCCCTGGATCATTAACATATGCCCATGTAAGTTAGAAATACATTTTCTTACACAGTCACAGGGCAGATTTAGCAGACACAGGGATAGTTAGAGTAGCAATAGCAAGGTGCAGGGACAGGTAGTGATAGTCTGGGGGGTTTAATCTAGGTGACAGGTTCCCTTTAACATTTATTTTCTTAGGATGTATTTACACACAGCGTATTAATGAGGATCCATTTATGGTGTAAAACTGATTTGTTTTCCTGTGCTTTACTTAACTCGCCACGTTCCCTCGGTGACCACCAGCGGTGTCTTCTGATCCCCTGCCGGGCCGCAGCTACCGCGGCCTCTAGGACCCTGCATCACTATGTGATCGGTGACATTGCCTGGTCACATGGTGCTGTTTAATCTCCTGCACAAAGTCCTACGGTGCCAGCAAGAGAAGAGATCACTGGGTGAACGCGGCGAGGCAAGTAGAAAGCGCGCTGAAAAAGGCACAAGCAATTGATATTGTCATTCTTTTTCCGGATGCGCTTTGCAGTGCAAACTGCATCCGAAAAATTACGGACCATGTGAACGCATTTCAGCAAAAGCCATTGATTTTTGTGGGATGCGTTACGGCCCTGTGTTTCACTGCATTTACGCAGCGCTAAAAAGTGCTACGTAAATGCAGAAATATTCTACTTGTGAACGTAGCCTTAGGCTACTTAGGCTTAGTAGTTTGTAGCAATGGCGGCAGATCAGGCAAACTTGAACTTTTGAACTCTGTTTGCCTGATCTGCTGGAAGCCGGCACACTTGTGGCAGGATCGCAGCAAGACTGCATTCTGGCTAATGCATTTCATATAGGACTTGCAGACATGTACGGTACTTGCGGTTTTGCCAGGATCTCGCCAATCCAGCACTTGTGGCAATGGACAAAAACGCTGCTAGCTGTGGTTTTAAACTCGCCGCAAGTGCTGCACATGTCCGCAAGCTCTATAGGAAATGAATTCGCCAGAACGCAGTCTTGCAGCGATCCTGCCACAAGTGTGCCGGCTTCCAGCAGATCAGGCACACTTGAGTTCAAAAGGTTTGCCTGAGGTTGCTTTCACACTGGCAAATGTGCAAGTCCATAAATTTCCTTAAATTTCAAGTAACCACATGGACAGGCTCGGATTGTGCAAATGGATGTCAACGGATGTTCACGGACTGTTCTTTTTTTTTTTTTTTTAACGGATTCGTCATCAGTTGCCAGAGAGAGGGGTGGGAGGAGCTGTACCTTGCTTCTGAGTATGCTCAGTACAGCAAAATGGATCTGTTTCACGGATCTGTTTTTTTCATGGATCCGTCCTCAATAGAGCTCCATGTTATTTCATACGGACAGATACAGATCGGTGTCTGTCCGTTTCTGTCCTCTTTTTTTCAAGGCAGCCCAAAATCAGTACAGTTTCTGATTCTGGGTGCATGAAAAAAACGGACAAAAACGGATCAGTGAAAAAACGGACACACGGACCATATAGCATCAATCCGTGCCCATAGGATTTTAAAACAGATAGACATGGATTTAAAATTTGGCAGTGTGAAGGCAACCTGATCTGCCTCAATTGCTACAAACCGCTGATGTGAGAGCACCCTTAATGGAAAATCCATTTGTGGTTGTAAAGGTGTGTTTAAGGCACACTAGGGACGTGAAAAACGGAGCGTTTTGTACGCTAGCCATTTCTGCGACTGCGTAGCGTATTTGTCCGTGATCGCGATGCGAGTTGTGTGCGAGTGGGGTGCGTTTGCAGTGCCAGTGTGATGCGAGTGCGTTTTTTCAGTCACAAACAGCGATCCGTGTGTAAGGTGTTTTTGAGGCATGGAGGCATGCAGGTGCACTTCAGAATTGGAATCAGCTTGTACTTCCTGTTCTGCTGATCACGTACAAGCGTATTTCGCGCATGTAACTCGCCTCATCTGCTGTTTTGATGCGAGAAAAACACGCACCCATTGACTTTCATTGACCGCACGCGCGCCGAAATCACACACAAATGAAGCATGCTGTGAGTGGAATCGCATTGCCGGCGACATGCGAGAGGCGGCCGCGGAAAACGCACCACTGTGCCCTGGCCAATTTCTTAACAGCAGTGCAAGTGACATGTGTTTTTTCCCGGCATGAGACTCGCGCGAGTCTCACGCCAGTGTGCCTCCTGCATAAATCTGTATGTTTGAATCCACTGGATGGTGCATCACTCTGCTCAGCTGGCTTTTAATGCTAATAATAATAATAGTAATAATGAAAATTTGATTTATATAGTGCGACCATATTCCACTGCACTTTAAAAATTCAGAAAGGACATATACATACAAAATGAGACAATACAAAAAAAAATTCAAATACCATGAGGAGTGAGGGCCCTGCTCGCAAGCTTACAATCTATGCTATAGATTGATACCTCCTTCTGCATATTGTATGATGTCCAGTGATGAACAGGAGGAACACAAGTTCCCATTCACTGGTGTATAGGGTTTACCATAGTTTTTGGACTATTAAGATGTACTTTTTCCCCATATTTGGGGGGAGGAGGAGGAGTGGGAATGTGTCTTATTATCCAGATGTACCTAGTTTCCTGGTGGTGGGGGCAGTGATGAAGTGGAGTCACAGGAGGCTGCAGCAGCTGGGGGTTGTATGTGTGCCCACTATTAAAAGAGATGAATATTCACTGCTCCCCACACCCATAATCTTCCCACCTCTCTGCACTGAAGCTGACGCTGAGAGGTGGACAGATTTTAGGTCTGAGGAGCAGTGATTATTATTTTCCTTTAATACTGTGCACATGTGTTTACTTCAGCAGCCGGCTTCCTGCAGCAGCTGGGGTGATCATGTATACGCTATTACAGAAAATGTATATTCATTGCCCCCCACTCCTGCAGTCCCAGGCGTGGGGAGAAGTGAATATTCCTTTTGAATTAGCGGTCAGCTGATGTTGACATGTGACTTGGGTCGCTTGGCAGTGACATCATGCGTTATCAGTTACATGATCTTATGACGTGGACTGAAGAAGAAGCTTGTTGAGGCTGTAAAATGCGTTGACCAATAAAGAATTATTATCAACCTGGACTATCTACCATTGATCTTCAGCCAGCAGCAGCAAAAGGTTTATACCCTTTTCCTTTCTTTGTATCCATTTCTGATTACTGTTACAAGGTCTCCAGTGTGAATGGGGAGCAAGTGTTATGTTTGATTTTATCATTCACACTAATCTCATCATGGCAAAGAATTCTCTGAGGATCTGAATAAAAGAATTGTTGCTTTTATTTTCAATTAAAAAATGAAAAACAAAAATAAAAATAAAAAAAAATTGTTGCTCTACTGCATAAAGATGTCCTAGGCTTTAAGAAGATTGCCGCCACCCTGAAACTGATCTGCAGCACATGACCATACAGCGGTTCACTCAGTACAGGCCTAGCCATGGTTGACCTAAGACATAAGTACAGAATTGGGGGACACTACCCCCGTCACAGTGTCAGCAGCAGATTCCCCCACCCCCCCACACACATACACTCCCATGACCACATTTTTTTTCTTACATTTGTTTTTCCAATTTTCCTTCCCTAAAGCTTAGTTGTCTTATAGTCTGTGGGGGATATGGTATTTTATACAGATCAGAATACCCCGTTTACAGTAAATGCATGGGTGTAATGCTTTAATGTTTTACTACATTTTGTTTCCAATAGTTATGATCCTGCAGATTTTGAGCATCTCCCAGTAACACCTGATATTAAAGAGCTGTTCCAGTATATTACTAGGTGAGACTAATGGGCATTATAGCATTTAACCTAATGATGTGCATTCAGTGTTTTACATGGTCACTCCTGCTTATGAAACACATTAAATAATGTCTTGATAATATTTGTTGTGATTGATTGTATGTTACACATGGAATAAGTCTAAGTGGTAGTTGTCTTTCTAACAAACTGCATAAATCAAAAGGACAATATAAGAGACTCTGATATCTATCTTCTTAGAGAAATCTTTTCTCCACTTATGAGCCACATCATCTTCTTCCTCCTAAACTCATCATCCACTCTAAAAAGACAGCTGAAATCTATCTGGGTCATTACAAGACGGACAGCTCAGTGAGGTGTCAGGTTGTAGCTCCTATTCTTCTCTTTGGAGACTGGAGGAATGGGGCGCTCTCTGCACAGTGAGACCAGAAAATGTATGCTGCACATTCTAGGGAGTGTATTAGGATTCAGTGAAGTGTTCACGGGCACAATGTATAAAGACCTCGTTGCTGCTGCTTCTGTATGCTACGTAGTATAGAGAGCTGGATCCTGCTCTTATTTCTGTGTGTAGGAGATATGACAGCTACGTGTCACTCGCTAGGTGAGAGGCAACTGAAAACTACACTAGAGAGGAAAACTGCTGATAAAATGCAGGATACAAATCATATATAGGCCACAGATTGTTATTTCCCATGACAGCTTGTTCTGAAAAGTTACCTGAAATATCTTAAATTGTTTCAGATATACGCCACAAGCCATAGATTTGGACCACAAGCTTAAACCTTTTATCCCAGACTTTATTCCAGCTGTGGGAGATATTGATGCATTTCTAAAGGTACATTTTGCTTTATTAACAAATATATTTTATGAAGCCAGTCTATATAACTTATGAGTAGTACAAATCTACATGTAACATGTACCTTAATAAAATGACAAGCTGTTAAATCTTGCTTTGAGTTTGGATTTAGCAGTTGCCGATCATCTGCTTGAAGAGTCCAATGTGCTGGCGTTAGCTGTGCATCATTTCCTAGGGATTGTGTTGTCTACATGCCAAGAACACAAACCATAGTAGCAGCTGTGCTGGGTAATGTAGCATTGTTCCATTGAAGTGAATTTGGCAACACTGCTATACCCTGCACAACTGCTACTTAGATACAGGATAAATACTGAAGAGGCTGCAATGTTCAAGCTCGGTCCACGGCCTCTTTAAACAGCTGATTGGCAAAGATACACATGGTGGAAACCCAACTGATGTTATTTTGACGGCCTATTCTAGCAATAGGCCATCACTTGTATTTTCATTTCTGTTTTTTTTTTATTCAACTTAATTTTTATAACATTTTTATATTTATAACAAAGATAAACAGACATTCGAGAAAATTATTCAGAGAAACTATAAGACCACAAGACATATCAAAGCATGACAAGTAAAGAATAAGGATTGCAATAATTGAAAATTCAAAACGACAAAGTCCAGGAATGTCTTTGGCTTATCAGTATTACGAGTCTATGGAATTCGAGGTTGGCAAAACCCAGAGTCCAACGGGTCGGAAATCGCCAAACATGACAAAATTAGGGTTAAGACAGCGAATACAATGAAACCTACAATTGGAAGTTTTCAATGAACAATGTCCAGTCTAATCCCTCCATACCTTATCAAAGGCTTCTACCTTATTATTAAGTATCAATGGTATTTTCATGGAAAACCTACTTTGTGTTTGAAGAGCTGGCTGGGGATTTTAGGGAGAGACCCGACTAGTCCGGCACAGCCTCGCTTTGGTTGATGGACAGTGGGAGAGACCTGTCAATTACCTAGAGTCGTACAGGCAAAAGTCGGCCAGAGGCGGTGCTCGATTTGTCATGTGTCCCATTTTGTACCCAGCCATCTCTTCAAACTATCTTTTCTCAGAAACTCTGGAGAATTTGCTATTCCATAGTAATCTATGGCATCTGATACACAGCGTGTTAAGCTAGGCACTTGTTTATTACATGACCATTAAACAGATACCATTGCTTTTGACCGATTTCTATGACTGATGCCTAACATTGACATCTGTCACCCATGAAGATAATTTTGGCTTTCCTAGTGTACAGCTGGTGAAATAAGTATTGAATTCGTTACCAGTTTTCTAAGTAAATATATTTCTAAAGATGCTATAGACTTGAAATGGTTATGGCTGGTTTATGATAAAATAATGTTCTTTCCTCTTCTAGATTATGGCCCCAACAATGCTAACTGGACTCTTCAGTAGTTTACAAGTTCTACTGTAACCAATACCATCGGTATATTTTGCACCAATAAGGTTGTGCAGGTCTTGAGACAGCTCACTGGTTTTACCATCATGACATGTTTCTTGTGTGGCACCTTGGTAATGAGACACCTTTTTATTGGACATCAATTGAACCAGCTAATATTATTTTTCACTAAGTGCCAGGATTACTTTCTAATTGCTGATAAATTTCAGCTAGTGTCATGACTTTCCATGGCTTTTTGCATCTCTGTTTCTTCATATGTTCAATACTTTTTCCTTGCGTCATTTCTCATAATTACACATCACTAAATTTACGGACATCTATGACTTTATTTCTTTGTCTGTGTGAATTGGATGGGTTGTAACAGACATCTGGTGATGATTTCATGTCAGTTGCACCTTTAGAAATATATTTATTTAGAAAAATGGTTGTTCAATACTTGCTTCACCTGCTGTATATATATTAACCCCTTCCCGACCCTTGACGTTACAGAAACATCATGAAAGTCGGTGTCTTCCCGACCTATGACGTTGTGCTACGTCATGGCGGTTACCACGACACCGTTGCCACGGTAACCACCATCGAGCCCCGGTGTTTAGTGATTCTTCTCACTGAACACTGGAGCTTGAGGCCGGGGGGGGGGGTGGATTTCCCTCCCTGCCCCCACGATCGCGGTGATTGGCTGTTTGAACAGTCAATCAGCGCAATCCTCTCTCCACCTATGGAAGGGGCTGTCGTAGCCCCTTTCATAGGCTGGAGTGCTAGGGGGGCCGGGCATCGCCCCCTCCAGCCCTGATTGAAGCTTTCTGATGGGATGATCACTCCCATCAGGGCCGCTTCACAGCCGCCCTGCACCCGCTGCCCGCCGGTAATTCCTGCCCCCGTCTCTCTTCCTCCTCGCCTCCCCTCCTCCCACATCGCTCCTGATATCGCTCCCACTCTTTCTCCTGCTCACCTCTGTGCCCCGTGCTCTCCCACTGCCCTCACACACCTCCATTCCCGCCACCACCTCTCCCGAGCTCTTCTGCTGCTTACAGCCGAGGAGCTGCAGGACACCGGGCTGCCAGGAGAATCTCTGCGGAGAGGTGAGGATGGATGGGTGGATGGGTGGGTGTATGAAGAGAGTGCCTTCATGGATGGATGGGTGCATGGAATCATGGTGCACGGTACAGCAGATCATTGCCATACAGTGCACCATGACTCTGACCCCAGAGACTACAACAAGGGATCAAGTGTCCTCTTTTTGTAGTCTGGTGTCATAGCAATGGTGCACTGTATGGCAATGATCTGCCATACAGTGCTTTATCACCGTGACCTCACAGGCTACAACAAGATAACACTTGATCCCTTGTTGTAGTTTCTGGGATCATGGTGATGATGCATTGCATGGCAGATCATTGCCATACAGTGCACCATCACTATGACACCAGACTACAACAAGAGGACACTTGATAAACTTGATATATTTGATATACTTGTTGTAGTCTCTGGGGTCAGAGAGGTGTATTTTTTTACTATTTACTAGAGATTCCTAATGGCCGGGTCTAACACTGGCCCAACATTATGTATCTCGGGCTTAGTGCCAGCTGGCATTAACACCTTTATTACCCAGTTTGCAACTGGTATCAGGGTAAACTGAATGCGTTCAATGAATGCGCCATTTAACTTTTTTTCATTTTTACGGATCAATTTGTGAAGGCCCTGGGGGTTCAAAGTGCTCGCTATGCATTTAGATAAGTCTCTTGGGGTGTCTAGTTTCCAAAACGGGGTCACTTGTGGGGAAGCTCCAATGTTTAGGCACACAGGGACTCTCCATACGCGACATGGTGTCCGCTAACAATTGGAGCTAATTTTCCTTTCAAAAAGTCAAATGGCACTTCTTCCCTTCTGAGCCCTGCCATGCGCCTAAACAGTGGTTTTCTGCCACATCTGAGCACACCGAAACCTCATGAGAAATTGCCTAACAAATTTTAGGATCCATTTTATCCTGTTGCCCATGTGAAAATGAAAAAATTGAGGCTGAAAACATTTTTGTTGGAAAAATTAAAATGTGCATTTTCTCTTTCGCATCATTGGGGAGACAGGGCCGTGGGTGTATGCTTTTCTGGCACTAGGAGGCAACACTAAGTATAGAAAAAGTTAAGTCCTCCTTCCTGCAGTATACACCCATTTGTGGGCATAGTTAGTCAGTTTTAGCTTAGTGTCGCAAGTAGGCACATGTGATCTGGTTTTCAGACCACATTCACCCCCTTTTTACTTTTATTTATACTTTTTCTTTAACTTTTTATACACGTGTTTACCTTATTTATATTTTCTTATACAGCAGGCGATGGCTCCTCTCAGGGAGCTGCACTCCTTAGAGCACAGGGGGCCTCAAGGCTGCGCCCACACCTTTTGGAGGGGCGACTGACTCTCATGTCGCCTCCTCTCACCCTCTCCAACCAAGGAGTTGGTGATTGAGGACACCCTGGGCACAATAGCACCGATTCAGCCCCAAGGGATCCGGTGCTCAGCTGCAGCAGCCTCCACAGCCTCAATCCACAGCACCCCGTGGCGGTTCCATGCCGGGACACGCACCGCCGGTAAGTTCGGGACGCGCGTCCAAGCCATGTGGCTGAGGGGGAACAGCCTGCTGTGGTGCCGCTGTAGCGCCAGAGCCCGTACTAATCTACACACCGGTCTCGGCCCGCGCGTTGATGCCGCCCAGCCCGCCCATGATTGGCCGCGCGTCATGTAACCACCCTGCGTCAAGGGTGGGCACGACGTAGCGGGACACGGATAGCCACAATTGGTCGCTGCTAATGTCAACCGCAGTTAGACATGCCCACTGCTATAACGCTAGGCTAGAGGAAGGAAGCCACGCCTCCCTTAGTCATGCAGCCAACCACTTCACGGCTACGCTGCATCACCACGCCCCAAACCACGCCCACGGAACTCAGACAAAGAAGGTACATGTGGGACACAGAAGCAGCCCCAGGTGATACACAATGCTACAAGCTGGCCCTCCCCGACTCCCCCCTCCTCCACCACGGGAGGCTGCACACAGCCCACACTCTAACCCAGTGAGCTGTAATGTATGTGTGGCTCTGGTGACTAATGCAGATGACTGTACTTTTATTGAACTGAAGGTTGTGGGTTCGAGTACAGGGGTGACTCAAAATAAAAATTATTATCCACCACACAGCCCTCTGAAGCAGAAGCCCTTCAGCCCAGCACCACAGCATACTGCACGCCTAAGGGGACACAGAATCTGGGTTAGCTCCAATAGGACACCCCCCTCCATGCAGATTCTTACTACCCTGGCCAGTGTTGGCTCCTTTGCCTTCAAAGCGAACCGCTTTGTACACTGCAGTATCTTGCTTCGCTGTAATCAGATACACTACAACGGACCCCAAACAACCCAAAATAAATAAATAATAAAAACAGCACAATGGGCAAGGCATCAGGCACCATCTGTCACACTGCCTTACCATAGGGACACGCTTCGCAACTTTACCTAAATTCCGAACTCCAATGACCCACTGAGCCTACCACTGATGCAGTACCCAGTACGTCTGACATCCCTCCCTGGGCCCTGGCACTGACGCAACGGGTTGACTCATTAGCCCAAATGATGCAGTCACCTCCCAGTGCACTTAATGCCAGTGACAATATACGTCACCACTCCCACTCCGACAGGGAACGCTCCCAGCCTACAGTTCCCCTGCCAACCAGAAGATGGACCCATACAAGTCCGTCCCAGGGACGATCCCCCAACACGTCACTCATAACTGACACATCTCGCTCCCCACCATCCCACTACTAGCCTGAGTCATCCTCCGAAGGGGAACTCTCACAGCCGGATTCGCCCCAGGACAGTCAGACGACAGACACCCAGACAATGGTTAACAGTCTCATCAAGGCCATTGCCACTGCCCCAGAACACAATGTTTCCTTTACAAAGGCAAAACACTCTCGTCAAGTCTTCTCTACTCCCAACGATTTTAAGAACATAACCCGACTTCATTGGGACCGCCCAGACTAGCACTTCGCACGTCGCAGACCTATCGAAACCAAATACCCCTTCACCTCAGATCATCCTAAAGAATGGGCCGAGTCGCCAGCCGTCGACCCTCCAGTGTCGCGCCTAGCTAACAAAACTCTACTTACGCTCTCAAACAGCTCGTCTATTAAAGGCTGCAGCAACCACCAATTAAACAACCTCGCTACAGCGTAGTTTGCAAAAGCAGCAGTATCCTGGATACATTCCCTACGCGCATTATTACAAGACCCCGACCCCTCACAAGACGCAACTGACCTTCTCGACCAACTCTCAATGGCCGTGGAGTACTTCTTGCATCCATAGACACAGCCAACTGTTCCGTGTTGGCAGCAACGAACGCCATCTCCATGCGCCGAACCCTCTGGCTCAGAGGCTGGCACGCAGACTCCACATCTAAAAGATCCCTCATAAACCTACTCTACCAAGATGGTCGCCAATTCGGTGAAAACCTTGACCAACTCATCTCCAAAGCCATGGGGAAAAAAGCTAATTTCTTCCCCAACAAAGGCTCAAGCAGTCCTGTCGCCGCCCACAGCCACAATCACGACCCCACATCCCTCACGGCACATCAGGATGGCCCTCCTCAACTGCTAACACAACCACAGGGCGGCCTACCTGCGGGGACCGGAATACCGCACTTGCATTCAAAACCAAAACAAACGACACCCGTTTTTTCAGGGCCATCAACTCACTACCCAAAACCGGTGTCATAGCACCAGTACCAGAGACCAAATAGTTCAAGGGTTTCTACTCAAAACTGTTCGTCGTTTAAAAAAAACAACAAAAAAAACCGAACAGTACGTCCCATCCTAGATCTCAACAAATTCATAAAGGTCCGACAATTCAAAATGGAATCCCTACGCTCAGTAATCGCGTCAATGGAAGAAGGGGAGTTCTTAGCAACCATCGACATACAGGACGCGTATCTCCACATCCCCATTTTTCCTCCAAACCAAAAATATCTGCCATTTCAAATTTGTCGCACTGCCCTCGGCCTCGCAAACGCTCCCAGAGCATTCACAAAAGTCATGGCGGCCGTCCTGAAAATCCTCCACTCGCGGGCAGTGGTCGTCCTCCCTTATCTAGACGACCTGCTAATCAAAGGCCCATCCTTCCAAGCATGCCTCGAAAGTATCCAAATAACAAATGGACACTACTATCCCACCTACGGTGGCTCATAAACCTAGACAAGTCGTTCCAGACGCCTGCCCAAACTATAAACTTTCTAAGGATGACCCTAGACACTGCACAAGCGGTAGTCATAATTCCTCAAGACAGAGATGGCAATCCGCAAAGGAGTTAACACTCTTTGCAGTCGTACATCTCAATCCATCCGCTTCGGCATGAGGGTCCTGGAAAAAATAATAGCTGCAATGGAAGCAGTTCCCTTTGCTCAGCTACACTTTAGACCTTTGCAGCTGGCCCTCCTCTCAGACTGGGACAAAAGTCCCTTCAGCCTCAACTGCAAGCACAGCCTACCCACACAAGTCAAAAAGGCACTCATCTGGTGGACACGGCCACCCTCTCTAACACAAGGAAAATTCCTCCTCCCAGTCCAGTGGCTATTTGTAACCATCGACGCCAGCCTACTCACCTGGGAGGCCATCTATCGCCAATACACGGCCCAGGGTCGCTGGATGCCCCAAAAGCCACACCTGCCAATCAACATTCTGAAGCTAGCGCTCCAATCAGCTTAGCGCTCCAATACTCCCACCACCTTCTAGCTGGTCGCCCCATCCACATTCAATCAGAGAACACAACGGCGATAGCGTACATCAATCATTAGGGCGGCACACGTGGCAAATACGCGATGCACAAAGCAGAACATATCCTACGCTGGACCGAAAAAACCCAGTCAGTCATGTCAGCAGTCCACATACCACGAGCGGACAGCTAGGGAGCAGTCTTCCTAAGCCGCCCAGGTACTGGCCTCAGGAAAATGGTCACTACATCCAGAAGTCTTCCTACAAATCTGTCGGCGCTGGAGAATCCCCAACGTAGACCTCATAGCATCAAGAATGAACTCAAAGTCCCGACCTTTGTAGCCAGGTCCCGGGACCCGCTAACACTCGTAGTGACCTCGCTGGTCCTACCTTGATGCCAATTCCAACTCCCATACATCTTTCCCCACTGCCATTGAACCTGCCATTGATCAGACAGATCAAAGCGGAAAAGGTTCAAGTAATACTCCTCGCCCTAGACTGGCCACGACAGCCATGGTATGCAGAGCTCGTACAGCTCCTCGCCGATGCGCCTTGACCACTCCTGAACCTTCACCAGAGGTCATAACCACCATGATTAATGCCCAAAAAACAACGTCCTGGCGCATCTATCACCGCACCTAGAAAACTTCTTTCCGGTGGTGCAAAGTCCGCAACCGTAACTAACTCCTTTTTTCCATCCTACAGTCCTGGAGCTTCTTCAAACTGGCCTAAGCTCAGGCCTAGCATTCGACTCCATCAAGGGCCAAATCTCCGCCCTTAGTGTTCTATTCCAATGCAAGATTGCATTTAAACCACAGGTCAAAACATTCATCCAAGGGTCGCACACATACGGCCCCCTACAAGACACCCTTGGCCGTCTGGAACCTAGACTTAGTTCTGGGCGCTCTACAGGAGCCTCCATCTGAACCAATGCAAGAGGTTTCTCTAGCCTCTATGAGAAGTCGCCTTCCTAGTCGCAATCACATAAATCAGGCGTGTGTCAGAACGAACAGCCTTATCCTGCCACCCCCCTTTCCTATCCCTCCACAAGAATAAAGTAGTTCTTCGTCCATCACCGTCCTTCTTGCCCAAGGTGGTGTCCCACTTCCACCTCAATGAGGACTTTGTCCTACCATCCCTTTGCCCAGTTCCGGTACACCGCTTCGAAAAGCAGCTTCATACCTGGGACCTAGTAAGGGCCCTCAGACGCTACATCTCCTGAACAGCCTCATTCCGTAAAACAGAAATGCCGTTCATCATCCCCGAAAGACCTAGAAAAACAATGGCTGCTTCTAAGTCCACATTGGCAAGGTGCATCCACTCAGCAATCCAAGAGCCCTACCATGTCAAAAGCATGCCAATCCCAGCAGGCATCAAGGCTCACTTAACTCAATCAGTGAGCGCCTCATAGGCCATCCGACACCAGGCCTCGGCAACTCAGGTTTACAAGGCCACAACCTAGTCCAGCCTGTATACCTTCATCAAATACTACTACATTCACACCCAGACCTCCGCAGACACAAGCCTAGGTAGGAAAAACTTTGCAAGCGGCTGTTGTGCATTGGTAAGCAGCTGGCGCATGATGCTTGACCTCTACTCAACTTATTCCCACCCAGGGACTGCTTTAGGATGTCCCATGGTCCTGTGTCCCCCAATGATGCGAAGGAGAAACAGGGATTTTTGTGTGCTCACCGTAAAATCCTTTTCTCTGAAATCCTTTTCTCTGAGCTCATCATTGGGGGACACAGCACCTGCCCTATTAAACCTCAATAGTCTGTACAGACCTCGGCTTACACCTTTTGTACCTTATTACATTAACATGCTCTCCTACTGCTTTAGTACTAGAACTGACTATGCCCACTGTATACTGCAGGAAGGAGGACCTAACTTTTTTCTTTACTTAGTGTCGCCTCCTAGTGGCAGAAAAGCATAAATCCATAGTCCTGTGTCCCCCAATGATGAGTTCGGAGAAAAGGATTTTACTGTGAGTACACAAAAATCCCTGTTTTTCCTTCCACGTTGCTTTAGTTCCTGTGAAGCACCTGAAGGGTTAATAATCTTCTTGAATGTAGTTTTGAGTAGCTTGAGGGGTGCAGTTTTTGGAATGGTGTCAGGTTTTGGTGTTTTCCATCATGTACACCCCTCAAAGGGACTTCAAATGTGATGTGGTCACTAACAAAATGGTTTTGTAAATTTAGCTGGAAAAATGAGAAATTCCTGATGAACTTTGAACCCTTATAACTTCCTAACAAAAACATATTTTTTTTTCCAAACTTGTGCTGATGTAAAGTAGACATGTGGGAAATGTGATTTATTAACTATTTTGTGTCACATACCTCTCTGGTTTAACAGAATAAAAATTCAAAATTAGAAAATTGTGAAATTTTAAAAATATTCGCCAAATCTTCGATACTTTTTGTGTTTATTTGTGAAAAAAAAAAATCGACCTAAGTTTACCACTAACATGAAGCCCAATATGTCAAGAAAAAACTATGTCAGAATCGCTAGCATCCGTTGCAGCGTTCAAGAGATATAACCTCATAAGGGGACACAGGTCAGAATTGACAAAAATGGCAAGGTCAGGAAGGCCAAAATAGGCTGGGACCTGAAGGGGTTAAAAAGAGACCTAATATGTGAAGTCACCTGGGCCTTACCAGTATTCAAATAGGAAGATATATCTGATTGTTGCTTATCTTTCTTTTCTTTGTAGGTTCCACGACCTGATAGTAAACCAGATAAACTTGGCCTGCTAACTCTTGATGAACCATCTACTAAACAGTCGGACCCCACAGTTATGGCTCTCTGGCTATCGGAAAATTCCAAGCAGCACAGTGTGGCGGTGAGTTATTAATATTGTTGGAGAAAATGAGCAAACATTTGTACAGTGATGGTGGACTGGGATATAGAGCTTTGTAGATGGAGCGAACCATGGCATCCGTCATTGACGTGTATGAGAGCAGCTGTCCCCAGACAGAGCAGGAGGTATGGGACTTGTGTCCCAGGAGGAAGCAGTGACAGTGGTGTCTCTTGTCCTTTATCAGACAAAGAATAGAATGGTGGAGATTTACACAGTGTAGTCAAAATGCATTATTTTTTCTTAATAAAGGATTTATGAAGTGGCAGTAATAAATACCCTGCGACCACATCCTGAGAACCCACCCAAATCAACATTTTTTGCAAATGTAGTTACATTTTATGTAATTCCTCAAGATTAAAGCGAACCTGTCACCCCCTCCAGACATCTAAAAATACCATAGCCACCTTCTGCAGCACTAAGGCTGCAGTCTGACAAGGTGTCTATAGCATTTATGCTCCTTTGATTCATTGAAATAAAGACTTTTATAAGATCTGTTTCAAACCAGACCCAAGACCGGGAGGCGGGTTTTCAAGTGTCTGTCTCCTTCCTCTGTGGTGTCAGTCATCCCTCTCTGCTCTCTGTGCACCGCCTCCAGGGCCATCTCCCTGCCTGCATTACAGAGCTTTGTCAGCTCTGCTACAACACAGAGCTGCTGTTATAGGAGACCCCACCGTAGTAAATCTAGCAGGAGGACCCTGAGCAGAGAAAGCACTGCCTGCTACATAGCAGCCTTGAGCTGAGCTGTCAGCAGTGCAGCAGAGTTGAGTTTGTGCTTTAGATCAGGATCTGAGGATGGAGCAATGCTGCTGGGTACAAGAAACTGAAAGTGAAACCTGCTCAGCTCAAGGGCTGCTACGTAGCAGGCAGTATCCTCCTGCTAGATTTACTACTGTGGGGTCTCCTATAACAGCAGCTCTATGTTGTAGCAGAGCTGACAAAGCTCTGTAATGCAGGGAGATGGCCCTGGAGGCAGTGCACAGAGAGCAGAGAGGGATGACCGACACCACAGAGGAAGGAGACAGACGCTTGAAAACCCGCCTCCCGGTCTTGGATCAGGTTTGAAACAGATTTTATATAAGTCTTTATTTCAGTGAATCAAGGGAGCATAAATGCTATAGACACCTTGTCAGAATGCAGCCTTAGTGCTGCAGAAGGTGGCTATGGTATTTTTAGATGCCTGGAGGGGGTGACAGGTTCGCTTTAACATCTTCTTTTCTCAAGCAGCACCAAATAAAGGTCAAGAGCTTAGAAAATGCTGAGAAGAATCATAAAGCTATTGATAATTGGATTGAAAGTATCAGCGAATTACATCGTTCAAAACCTCCAGCCAGCGTTCATTATACCAGGTAATGGCGTTTTGCCTGGTAATTGTGATTATTGGCATATTGCCTTTGTTGCTTCACATAATAACTAACCTGGAATGCCCACAGAGCAATTTTAATTGCCATTTTTTGTATAGAGCATAAAGATGGGAAGATCGTATTGATGCAAAAAGACATTACCAGTTTTACTAGATTCTGCCAGTACAGAGCAGGATTCTGTCTGCCCGGTGCCGGAGAGTTCAACCATCATAGGAGTGAGAAATATGGGGACTGAGGCTTTGTAATGAGGACAATTGGATTTACTCTACTATAGAGTCGAATGAGACTCATGAAGGCTGGTGTATACCACACTCGCCCTGATGGAGTACAAAAAGTGCCAATTAAAGAGGTGCGCTGCCCCCAGAAATCCTACTCCAGTCAGTATTTCTGCCATGGTAATGCTCCTCCCTACCTCCACTCATTTCAGCAGAGCTGGTTCAAACTTGATTGAGAAGGCCAAAAGTTGATGTTTTCTCGAAATTTAGGCAACTGTTCAATGCTTTTACACCACTGGAAGCTGTGCTGAATCGGCCCCTAAGTCTTTACTTGGGCGCTAAACTGGCATTGTATGTAATGTTCTGGACAAAGTATGGCACTATGTAGGTACAAAATCTCATCACTGGGCTGTGTGTGGCATTTCACGTCATGTGCTGTAAGAACAAGTCTTCAATTAATTAAGCTCCGTTAGTCTCCTTAACACATTGTAAGATAATGGTATAATTTCTGGCAGGACCAAAACCAAAAAAACCTTGATATAATCTTGGGCATTAAATGGAATCTGACAGGTGATATATACTGCCCGATCCATGAGTTCAGCCATATATGCTTGACTCTGAAACACTGCAACACATCAGAGTTGACGCCCTGTCACACATAAAGAGATCGCTAACGAGATCGCTGTTGGGATCGCTGTTGCGTCACGAAATTTGTGACGCAACAGCGATGTCGTTCTGTGTGACACGCACCAACGATCTGGCCCCTGCTGTGAGAACGTTGATCTTTACACACTGCTCTGGGTCATTCCTGCGTCGTTGTGCTCCCGCTAGGAACGCTGCATCGTTGTGTTTGACAAAGATACTGAGCAACGATCTCAATGCTACGCTATGGAGAGAAAATTCACAACGACCTCGGTATAATTCTGGATCTCTAGTGCATCGTTTTTCACATCGCTGGTGAGATGCCTGCTTGACATCTTACCAGCGATGTATAAACGACGCACCAGCGATCTCTGCACATCATTATCGGGATCGCTGATGCGTCGTTATGTGAGACTGGGCCTTAAGACTAAAAATTAGAACCCACTAGGGGACTTAGTTGTGAGGGTCACTAGTTGGCCTCTGCCAATCACTGACAAGTCTGTGCCTATACACACATAAGGAGGATCATCCCTCCAGCCAGACAGCCGCCTGTCCATTGAGCCTGTCATGTGACTGCCCAGCAGCTTTAAAGTGTTTTTTTTTTCTGTCATAAAGTGTTTTTTTTTTCTGTCATATATTCCTGGATGAGATCATACAGCCAGTGCCCAATACATGCTGCCCGTGGATCCACTCACGTTCCCTCCAACATATGATATGGGTAATAGAATATATGTATTTGTCCTTCCACAGCACGGGCTGGACATTGTATGTACTAAACTGGTACCCCATATTTTGTTAACATGCACTAGTGTGATGGACTGGAGCTTGTTGTTGGGATTATCCAGGGAATGTTTTATACTATTTAACAATACACCTATATATCATTTGCTACAAATGCAGTTACAGGCAAAACATACGGTATCCATAAAAGAGTATAAACTTCATTTTTCTTCTGTGTGTAGTTCACAATCCTCATTTTTTTTTCTTCTAGAGCAATGCCTGAAGTGGAAACTCTGATGCAGGAATGGCCTTCAGAGTTTGAGGAACGTCTTGGAAAGGTGAGATTGTGACTATGAAAATGTATCTCTGAGACTGAAAGAAACAACTGTGCTAATCCTACCTTGTATTCTTCCCAGATAAGTCTGCCAACGGCGGAGCTGGACTGTGATCTCCCTACTTATATCGATATGATACTCGGTAAGTGAATACTCTCCAATCATACTGATGTTAGAAGAGCACCATTAAATCATGCTAGAACTGTGTAATTACTGAAAAGACACCACCCAAAAACTGAGAATCTGTGGACAACCCAAGAATAAAATTCCTCGGAGACCTTTGTATGTTACATGTTCTGTGTGACAATGTCATTTACCGTAAGCAGGATCACAACTATGTGTAACCCATCGGGAGGTGAACGGTACATGTTACTTTTATACATCACTTCTACCTATTTCAAGAAAATTGGTTGAATTAATGTTTTCACGAGATGCAGCTTCAGGAGCGCACCATTTCTGACCTCCAGCTCCCGTTTTTCCAGGTGCAGGGCACTCCTGAAGATTGACAGTTCGGACCCGTACCATGATTGCTGCTCTGAACCGAGTGCGCTCAGAGTCTGCTAACAAACGCAGTTTTCCTCTGCAGCACAGCAGATGTGCAGGCTGGACATATTCAGTGATCGGTGACTTTCAGAGCAGCATGCGCAGACTTAAATGCATAGTTTGCTCCAGCCATGTTCTCATCTAGGTAGCCAGCCAGGTTGTGATTGTAGGATGGCCAGTAAGCTAAGCAACGAGCTGTACACTATAAAATTAAAAAAGAGGGGTAAGTTGCAAAGTTGCTTATTTTTTTACGAGCGCATTGCATATTTACCCATTTGTGATCTGCAGACAAGCCCTTTGAGTTGTAGTATTGAATGATGAATTGAAACATTGTGGCCCTTGTTGGGTGCTAATGGTGCTTACCCTAATGGTGGCCTTACTGATGAATATTATCAAACTGCATTAAATCAGTGATCTCTAACCTGTGGCTCCTGAACTGTTGATTAAAAGGGTTGTACCACCATCATATTTACATTTTTTTCTTGGTTCTGTTGCCTGCCTTCTGACTTGTTATATATCTGTTGTAGAGCATGCGCTGTCAATCTCTGTCATCTGTGTGTGAGTATATGGTGACAGACTGTTGTTCGGCCATCTGCCTCCTGTCATATTAGCTGCACACAGCAGGGAACCTACACTCCTCTATCTCCGTACAAGAAGAGAAACTGCCGGGACAAAGTATTATACTGTTTTTTTTTTATCCTAGACAAAAATAATAGTGGGACAATCCCTTTAACCCCTTCATGACCCTGACATTTTTCATTTTCGTTTTTTGCTCGCCTGCTTCCAAGAGCCATAACTTTTTTATTTTTCCGTCAATGTAGACATACAGTTGTGGCCAAAAGTATTGACACCCCTGCAATTATGTCAGATAATACTCAGTTTCTTCCTGAAAATGATTGCAGTCACAAATTCTTTGGTATTATCATCTTCATTTAATTTGTCTTCAATGAAAAAACACAAAACGAATTGTCCTAAAGCCAAATTGGATATAATTTCACACCAAACATAAAAAAGGGGGTGGACAAAAGTATTGGCACTGTTAGAAAAATCATGTGATGCTTCTGTAATTTGTGTAATTAACAGCACCTGTAACTTACCTGTGGCACCTAACAGGTGTTGGCAATAACTAAATCACACTTGCAGCCAGTTGACTTGGATTAAAGTTGACTCAACCTCTGTCCTGTGTCCTTGTGTGTACCACATTGAGCATGGAGAAAAGAAAGAAGACCAAAGAACTGTCTGAGGACTTGGGAAACCAAATTGTGAGGAAGCATGAGCAATCTCAAGGCTACAAGTCTATCTCCAAAGACCTGAATGTTCCTGTGTCTACCGTGCGCAGTGTCATGAAGAAGTTTAAAGCCCATGGCACTGTGGCTAACCTCCCTAGATGTGGACGGAAAAGAAAAATTGACAAGAGATTTCAACACAAGATTGTGCGGATGGTGGATAAAGAACCTCGACTAACATCCAAACAAGTTCAAGCTGCCCTGCAGTCCGAGGGTACAACAGTGTCAACCCGTACTATCCGTCGGCGTCTGAATGAAAAGGGACTGTATGGTAGGATACCCAGGAAGACCCCACTTCTTACCCCGAGACATAAAAAAGCCATGCTGGAGTTTGCCAAAACTTACCTGAGAAAGCCTAAAACGTTTTGGAAGAATGTTCTCTGGTCAGATGAGACAAAAATAGAGCTTTTTGGGCAAAGGCATCAACATAGAGTTTACAGGAGAAAAAAAGAGGCGTTCAAAGCAAAGAACACGGTCCCTACAGTCAAACATGGTGGAGGTTCCCTGATGTTTTGGGGTTGCTTTGCTGCCTCTAGCACTGGACTGCTTGACCGTGTGCATGGCATTATGAAGTCTGAAGACTACCAACAAATTTTGCTGTATAATGTAGGGCCCAGTGTGAGAAAGCTGGGTCTCCCTCAGAGGTCATGGGTCTTCCAGCAGGACAATGACCCAAAACACACTTCAAAAAGCACTAGAAAATGGTTTGAAAGAAAGCACTGGAGACTTCTAAGCTGGCCAGCAATGAGTCCAGACCTGAATCCCATAGAACACCTGTGGAGAGATCTAGAAATGGCAGTTTGGAAAAGGCACATTTTTGGAGTTTTGTGTGAAATGATCAATGTTTTGCTTTTTGCTTCATTCTCTTTTGTGTTTTTTTCATTGAAGACAAATTAAATGAAGATAATAATACCAAAGAATTTGTGATTGCAATCATTTTCAGGAAGAAACTGAGTATTATCTGACAGAATTGCAGGGGTGTCAATACTTTTGGCCACAACTGTATGACGGCTTGTTTTTTGCGGGACAAGTTGTACTTTCAGATGCAATCATTTATTTTACCATATAGTGTACAGGGAAATTGCAAAAAAATTCCAAGTGCAGTGCAATTGCATGTTTGTTTTTTGGGTTTTTTAGTCACCATGTTCACTATATGGTAAAACTGACGGGGTGATGCCTCGGGTCGGTACGAGATAGTAGACACCAAACATGTATACCTTTAGTGGTATCTAAGTGGTGAAAAACAAATTCAGAAGTTTTGAAAGAAAAAAAAAAAAATATCGCACTTTTTTCACCATGTTTTATGACCTGTAGAATCCTCATTTTTTGGGATCTGGGGCTGTGTGATGATTTATTTTTTGCGTCTTGAGCTGACATTTCTAATGGTATAATTTTTGGGTGGATGTGCTGTTTTAATTGCCCATTATTGCATTTTATAGCAATGTTGCAGCAACCAAAAAAAAATGTAATTTTGGTGTTTGGACATTTTTTTCCGTTACGCAGTTTATGGCTCTCATTAATTGATTGTATAACTTGATAGATCGGGCATTTCTGAACGCGGCGATACCAAACGTGTATTTTTTTTATTTATTAGAAGAAAAAGGTTTGGTACTGTTAGCCAGTTGAGAAAATGTTGATTGCTCTCAGTGTGAGAAACAAGATACAAATCTTGTAGTTGTGATACCTTTTAATGGCTAACAAAAATAAAATAAGTGATGTTATAAGGCGAGCTTTCGAGACGACTCAGGTCTCTTCATCAGGCATGGTATGACAAGATATTGAATATCTTGTCATACCATGCCTGATGAAGAGACCTGAGTCGTCTCGAAAGCTCGCCTTATAACATCACTTATTTTATTTTTGTTAGCCATTAAAAGGTATCACAACTACCTGGGCTGTCACAAGAGCGCCGGAGATCCCGCTATATTATCACGGGATCTCCGGTGCAGGCGGGGAGCAGCGCGTTACCCGCCGCAGCACTTTGGATCCCGCTGTCAGTAATTGACAGTGGGATCCAAAGAGTTAACAGCACCGATCAGATCCTGGATCCGATTGGTGCTGTTAGCCCGAAATCTCAGTTGATGAGATCAGCTGAGATGTCAGGTGTTTTATGTGAGCTCCGTGCTGGAGCTCACATCAAACCCCGGTAACTGGCCCATGACGTTGTACAACGTCGGGGGTCGTGAAGGGGTTAAAGGAAAGCAACCTGCAGGCACCATGTTATGGAGGAGTGGAGTAGATTGATATATAGTTTTGTGAAAAGAGATTCAGTATAACTTGTTTTCATCATTTAATCCTCTGCTCTTTCTGTGATCATTGGTCCATTAGGCAGTTCTTCCTATCAGTGTGGATACTTTGATAGCCGTCACTCACTGATAGGACTACCCACTGGACAGATGATCACAGCAAGAGCAGAGGAGTAAATAATGAAAACACAGGTTATGCACAGTATTTTCTCCCAAAACTGTGTATCAATATACTCTGCTTCCCTCATCTATAACATTGTGCCTGCGTTTTAGATGGCATTTTCATGTTGACAGATTTCCTTTTATTTTGCTTTGCTTAGATAGCGCTATTAATTCCACAGCACTTTACAGACATCACTCTCCCTATTAGGGCTCACAATCTACATTCCCTATCAGTATGTATTTGAAGTGTGGGAGGAAACCGACACAAACATCCAAAGAAGATACAAACTCCTTGCAGATGTTGTCTTTGGTGAAACCCCAGCACTGCAGAGCAACAGTGCTAACCACTGAGCCACTGTCCATTAACTACAGTTTGGAGTGTGCCCTGACAGTTTGTGGGTATCACACATGCTGGAAGTTGTAGTTTCACAACTGAGAGTCACACGACAGGGACCTATCGTCCTACTCTGATATTTGAGTCTAGCTCTAAGAAAAGTTGAACCTGTATAAAAGTCTACTAAATGGTAAACCATTTTTGTGGGATTTCTAACCTGTTGCACAACACTCCGTGTGATACTTAATGATGTTTCATCTGTCCACATCCTCTCTTTTAGCTATGCTGGACATCCCTGTCTACAAGAGTCGAGTCCAGTCATTACATGTCCTATTTTCCCTCTATTCAGAATTTCGGAACTCTCAGGTGAGTCCATGACTTCATTACTGATCTGCAGATACCGCACAGACATATCTGGATGACGGCTGTGCTTAGTTTCTTTTAAAGACCTCAGCGATCTTGCATAGAAATTAGCAGTGGCTTGATCATATGTTTTTTTCTAATCGTTTTCTTTTCTTCTAGTTTCCATTGAACAGCCTTTTACAAATGTTAAAGCAGGTTCTTTTTTTAACACTTTTATCTTTTATATGCTGTAGAATGAACCTAGGTTTAATTTCGGTTTCATAAAAGTAAAACGGTGAATAAATAACATGTTTTATCTTGTTAGAACACAAAATTCCTGTCTTTGTTTTTAGCTCTGTGATGAATTTACACTTCTGCAGAATCCAGACCTAGAAAAGTGAAGCAGGCTTTGCTGGTTCATTTTTGTAGGGACCATTTCCTATCGCCATGACTGCACCCACTGAGAGAGGGGATCTGCCTACAAGGACAGGAAACCTATAGATAAAAAGGGCCAGTCACCCTCGCCTCCTCACTTGGTTTCCTGTCCTTATGGGGAACCCACAGATGAAGAGTGTACCTGTGGCCTGAAGCTTCTGTGCGGTGCCTTCGGGGATGGCAGCAGCCGCATAAGGGGAGCCTTGCCAGCTCCGTCTCCATTCTCCGCTGGATGGATGGCACGACCCATGGTCTGGGTGATGCCGCCATGGGTCGTGTGGGCGCAGAATGAGGATCCATTATGTTCATCCGGAGGCCCAGGGCGGTCTGTGGCACAGAGGTAATCAGCCACCCTGCGCCTCGTGCAGGCCGGCTTCCGAGATTGCCTATGCGCATGCACGCCAGCCTGATGACGCACTCGTGAACTGGAACTGCACGTTCGACATCCGGGGGACCGGGGAGGATGCAAAGGTATGAATAAGTGGCAGATCAGACAGGTAATTTGCCCAGCATGTCTTCCCCTAAGGATGCAGCATGGCAGTGGTAGTCTTAGCAGTGGCAGCAGCGGCAGCAGCAGGAGAGCCACTAGAGATGTCCATCTTAGCAAAGACGAATCCACTGATAAAAGGAAGGAGTAGAAAGCTTCCAAATCAAGTGCTGTGCCTCCACCTCCAGAGCCGGTACCCATCCATGTCAGCTACAGGAGATGAGTTGTCTCTATATGATCACCTAGTAGACTGATTCCCTCTTTCTTTCTCTCTCTCTCCGCTTTTCCTGTATGGCCAGGGAAAAAAGAAATTGGCGAAATCCAAATATAAGGATTGTGCATTGTTTCATAGCCCCTGCCAGATGACTATAGTAAACGTGTGTGCCACTCATGCATCACCCAGACCCTGGATAAGGAAGCTCCCGTCTGTACTGCTGACCTCAAATCCTTCATACGGGATGAGATTAGGAATTCCCTTAAGGCCGGTTTACACGTGTCGACATTGTTAACGATGTTGCTGCAACTTGTGATGTTGCAGCGACCTCCTAGCTATGTTGCTACGTGTAAAATCCTGCAACGATTAGCGATCAGCTCGTTGATCGTTGCAGAATGGCCAGGGCCATTTTCCGATCGTTGGTCTCCCGCTGGGCAGCCAACATCGGCGTTTGTGACAGCGGGAGACCAACGATCATCGACCTCCCGGCCGATGCCCAGCGCCGTACAGTGCACGCTGGGACAGGTAACCAGGGTGCACATCGGGTAACTAAGCGCAGCGCTATGCTTAGTTACCCAATGTGTACCCTGGTTACCAGCGTTCTCGCTGGTCGCTGATCACTGTGTGACAGCTCACCAGCGATCAAGTAGCGATGTCCCAGTGATCCCCATCGTTGGTCAGGTCACTAGGACATCGCAACATGTAAACCGGCCTTTAGGCAAATTCAACGGCCTAATCTGCCCACGCCAGGCCAGTACAGGTTGTGCTTCATTCTGGATGTAAGTCTGACAGTGATTCTCTGGAAGAGGGATTAGTCCACACTTCCCATTCAGGTTCTTCTTCCTATGATGAAGGAGGTTCATATTTTCCCATACAGGCGGTTGACGCTTTGGTTAAATCTGTCCGTACCACCATGGGCATCGCCGACAGTAAGTAAAACGGCCCACAAAGTAATGTTGCCAGGTTTATCTCAGAAAAAGCGTCAATCCTTCCCACTGATTGATGCCATCAAATTCCTGGTCAAAAGAGAATGGGAAAAGCAAGAGTTTAGGGGACTCTTGCCTTCCTCTTCTAAGAGGAAATATCCTTTCAACGATTCCCAATTGCTTGAATGTACTAAGATTCGTAATGTTGATGCGGGAGTGGCCACGTCATCTAAATGGAATGTGTTGCCACTAGAGGACAGGAGTCTTCTTAAAGACCCGTCAGATCGTAAAGCTGAAACTCTGCTTAAAAGAAATTGGGAGTCTTCTATTAAGCCTCTTTAAGCCTGCTATTGCCTGTACGTGTGTGGCATCTTCTCAATTAGTATGTATTGACCAATTAGAAGAGCAGATTAGGTCAGGAATTCCAAGGGACAGATTACTGGTGACAATTTCTCAAATACAGAATGGTTCAGCATATATAAGGCTGCTTTCACATCAGCGGTTATTTCAAATCGCGGCAGATGCGGTGAAAAAACGCATCTGCCGCAATTACCGCATACCGGCTGCACTTGCGGCACGGTTGCGGCGCGGTTGCGGTAAACGCCATACAAGGTATAGGCGGACTTGCGGCAGGTGCGGCAAGTGCGGTTTTGGCACTTGCGGCAGGTCTGCCTATACCTTGTATGGCGTTTACCGCAACCGTGCCGCAAGAGCAGCCGGTATGCAGTAATCGCGGCAGATGCGTTTTTTTCACCGCATCTGCCGCGATTTGAAATAACCGCTGATGTGAAAGGGCCCTAACCGATGCATCTGCTGATTCCCTTAAGGTGCTTTCACACTAGCGTTTATTTGAAATCGCGGCAGATGCGGTGAAAAAAACGCATCTGCCGCGATTACCGCATACCGGCTGCACTTACGGCACGGTTGCGGCAAGCCCCATACAATGTATAGGCGGGCTTGCGGCAGGTGCGGCAAGTGCGGTTTTGGCACTTGCGGCAGGTGCGGCCGTGAAAAAAAAAGCGGTCAGCCGCGGTTTTTCGCGGCCGCACCTGCCGCAAGTGCCAAAACCGCACCTGCCGCAAGCCCGCCTATACATTGTATGGGGCTTGCCGCAAGTGCAGCCGGTATGCGGTAATCGCGGCAGATGCGTTTTTTTCACTGCATCTGCCGCAATTTCAAATAAACGCTAATGTGAAAGTACCCTTAGACTGGCAGCAAGGTCCACATGTCTATCCAATGAGGTCCATCGTTCCTTGTGCTTAAAGGACTGGAAGGTGGAAGCGCATGCTAAGAGCTAACTGTGCGCCATCCCATGCCAAGGTGAGTACTTCTTCGGCCCTGTGCTAGACGACATATTAACGAAAGCGGTGATGTTAAACAAGGGTTCCCTAAATTCCAAGGGACAGATTACTGGTGACATATCCTCAAATACAGAATGGTTCAGCATATATAGCTGATTCCCTTAGACTGGCAGCTATTCCCAATTATTGGAGGGCTTTCAGGAAGCATCAGTTTTCTCATCCGAAGTCAGACTCCAGATGGGAACCATCAGGGAAGAAGCAAAAAGGTGGCTACTTTGGGGGTCCCTCCACATCTTAACACAAACCCAGATACTGTTTGTTTTGACCCACCAGTAGGGGGTAGATTATCGTACTTTTTCAACAAATGGTCCCAAATTTCATTTAGCCAATGAATCCTCGACCTAATATCATCTGGGTTGAAGCTAGACTTCGAGAGGATCCCAAGGATTCTTTTCTTCAAACTGCATTGTCTGACCCAGTCACCAACCGGCATTGGAATCAGAGGTTGGAGACTTGTTGAGGAAACGGGTACTGTTAGAGGTGCCTAAGGACCTGGAGGGGAGGGGATTTTATTCTTTGTTCCTGGTTCCGAAGCGGATGGTAATTTTAGAACTATTATTAATCTGCGAAAGTTGAACTTCTTCCTCAGATTTCAATCCTTTAAAATGGAGTCAATTCAATCCACAATTCGGCTTCTGTTCCCCAGGTGTTTCATGGTGGTTCTAGATCTCAAGGATGCATACTATCATCTTCCAGTTCATCAAGGTCATCAACAGTTTCTGAGAGTGGCGATATGCCTGGAAGGCCAAATCAGAAATCTCCAGTTTGCCGCAATGCCATTTGGGCTCTCTATGGCTCCACACGTCTTCACAAAGGTGATGGCAGAAGTAATGGCTTATGTCCGACAGAGTGACACTCTTATTGTTCCATATTTGGACGACTTTTTAATAGCAGGGAATTCGTCAGCTCAGTGCATGTCACGACTACATCATGTCCTTTTGTCCTTACAGGAATTAGGCTGGATAATAAACTGGAAAAAGTCAAGACTAACCCCTACCAGGTTGCAAAGCTTTCTCGGTCTCTATTTGGACTCAGTAACCCAACAATGTTTCTTGCCAGAAGACAAAGCACGAACTGTACTGGCCAAAGTGGGCAAGGTGGTGGCCAATCCAGAACTGTCTTTTAGAGGGCCTATTTCCTTTTTAGGGACCTTGACCCCCTATCCCGGCAGTTATGTGGCCACAGTTTCACTCAAGAACTCTCCAACACGAGGTTCTGGCGGCAAGCGAGACCTTGCAAAGGGTATCTAGAAGGCAGACTGCGCTTGTCAGAGTCTGCAGTGAATTCTGTCTTGGTGGCTGAATCCAATTCACTTATGCAGAGGGATTTCGTGGGTCATTACACCAGACTTCATACCACGACTGATGCCAGTCCCTCGGGGTGGGGGACCCACTTAGGAGATCGCCTAGCCCAGGGGCAATGGACTGCAGAAGTAGTACGGGGCTTGTCCACCCTGAAGGAGCTAAGAGCTGTCCAGCACGCCTTCCTCAGGTTCTTGCCTCACATATGAAATTCCCATGTCAGGGTCCAGACAGACAATACCACGGTGGTAACTTATATCGATCATCGGGGGGGGACTCGATCACCCGCTCTGATATCGACCATGGAGGCTATCTTTCTCCTTCGCCTCATTGGGGGACACAGGACCGTGGGTGTTATGCTGCTGTCCACTAGGAGGCGACACTAAGCAGAATCTGCAAAAGAGTTAAGTGACTCCTCCTCTACAGCATATACAGCCTAGAGCAGGAAGTGCTTCTCCAGTTTTTGCTTAGTGTCGAAGGAGGCACACGACCATTTTTACTCTCTATTTTTTGCATCCTTATTTTCTTCCAATGAAGAAAAGTGGGTCCGGTGTGACCCCCGGCATGCTCCTTCCTCGGCCACCCACTGTTGGGGCGCTGGGTTGAAGTTGAGAATCGTTACATATGCCGTACTCCTATCTCGGCCTCCCACTGTTGGGTTGCTGGGTTAAAGTTGAGACAGCCCAGCATAACATCCACCTTCCTCACTCCCTCGGGGTCCTGAGTTGAAGCCAGAGCTGGACTACCTGCCAGATGACGTCCCCCTAATCACCCTCTGGGTGCTTAGGCTGAGGCACCACAGGTATCAGCAGCACATGCTGCATTCTGGGCTGGGATTCTGGATGGATGCCTGCAGGAGCGCAGGCTGAGAGATGACCCCCTAATCACCCTATGGGTCATTAGGCTGTGGCACTACAGGTCCCAGCAGCACATGCTGCATTCTGGGATGGCTGCCTGCAGAAGCGCAGGCTCACAAGGAGCATGAGACGACCCCCTAATCACCCTAGGGGTCATTAGGCTGTGGCACTACAGGTCCCAGCAGCACATGCTGCATTCTGGGATGGCTGCCTGCAGAAGCGCAGGCTCACAAGGAGCATGAGACGACCCCCTAATCACCCTAGGGGTCATTAGGCTGTGGCACCACAAGTACCAGCAGCGCAGCTGCACTCCTACTGCTGGGACCGGTACCAAATGTGGGGGAAAAACCCACCCCAGGATCTCATTGAGGTCTGGGTCCATCCAGCCCCTACTCAGCTCTGCTCCTACATAGCCGGGACATAGGTACCAGTCCCTCTTCCATCCCTGCACTGCTCCACAGCTCAAGACAGGGGAAGAGGTATCCAGCTTCCCCTGCACTGCCCCTGCAAGAGCAGGCAGCAGGGTACCTGGCTCGCAGGGATCCGTCAGGGCCCCCCTCGCGGCCAGCCCTGCGGTGTCCAACAGAATTCCGGACCTCCGCGCCGACCCTCTACTATTTGCGGGTCCGCAAATCACGCTAGGCCCCGGCTTCAGGCCTAGCGTGGAAGGCGCCGCCTATGCCCGCCCACCGCCCGCCCTCCGGATAGCGTCAAATGACGCTGGGCACCTCAGAGAGGGGCGGGAAGTCCCTCTGGGCGCTTGTTCTGCGCGCCCATTCAGGTTCCCGCCCCCTCTTTCCCCTCCTGACGGCGCCAAATGCCTGGACGCCATTATACAGTCCTGTGGGCGCAAACACACTGTGGGGCAGAGTGCCCATATACAGTATAGCAGGCTGTGGGGCATATGCAGGAGAGCCAGCAGGGATATCTTTCCCTGCTGCAGCTTCTCCTGTGCACCACGTGTGACAGATTGTGGAAGCATATACAGGAGAGCCGGCAGGGATGTATCCCCTGCTGCAGCGTCTCCTGTATTCCAGGTGTGACAGGCTGTGGGGGCATATACAGGATGCCAGCAGGGATATATTCCCTGCTGCAGCTTCTCTCCCTGTACTCCATGTGGACAGGCTATGTGGGCATATACAGGAATATGGGCATATACAGGAAAGCCGGCAGGGATATATTCCCTGCTGCAGCTTCTCTCCCTGTACACCATATGTTTCAGGCTATGCCAAGTGTGACAGAAAGCCGCCAGGGTCTTTCCCTGCTGCACTCTCTCATATCTCTGGATTCCATAGACAGAAAGGGGCAGACCGACATATTTCTGTCCTGAAATACTCTGTGCTGCTGTGAAGCCAGTTTTTTGTTAAATTTTTAACTTTCATAAACTGCTGCAGCACGGCGCTGCCCTCACTAACTCACGATGAGTGTACCGTGCCCTACAGACCTCTCCTGCCATACTCTGTACTGCTGTAAACCTTATTTTCAACAGCTATACCTAATGTCAGTGAAGAAAACAGGCGTCAGACTATTCTCATACGCAGGGAAGATGTAATCTACTGAATGCACTATGGCCGTAATGTGTTCATTCTGTGTCGTCACAGTAACACGGATTCGCCTATGTACATACCACATCAAAGGTTTCCCTCTTATGGCACTCACCCCGCGAGCAGAGTCCTCTGCCTAGTGCGGGTGACACACTAATAAGGCACGGCCTGGTTTTTCCTTACACCGTGTCAGCCACGGATGTCAGTACTTGTCAGAGCACATAATGCTACATCTAAATAGGCAGTCATCCCGTCGGCAGCTATGTCGCAGTTATGGGAACTGGCATGCACCAGGATGATGGCTCTGACGTCTGGCGTTTTTCGCAATCCAAACCCAGACTCGAACCTTTATGCCTCTCTGGTAGGACTCTAAGGCAACATATTTAGGAAAACACGATACTTCGAACATTAAACTGTGTCTCACAGGACGCTAGACCGTACCCATGGGACCCTCAGCGCCCCATTTACCATAAGGGAGTTTTGTTGGATTGGAACTCCATGGCATGTTTGTGCGGCACTCACGTCAAGAGCCCCTTAAGTCAGGGAGTCATATGTCGGCCTACACGCAGAGCGTGTTTAAAAGTTCTATTCCAATTTCCTGGTAGTCCCTAAACAAGTACATGCAGTACGTCCCGTGCTAGACAAACATGCTTGGGACATATTTTTCCGCATGGATTCTCTCCGCTCCATGATAATTTTCCATGGAATCGGAGAATACCGTACAGCTTTAGATATACCGGACGACTACCTGCATGTTCCACTTGCAGCCACTTATCAGATTTACCATTTGCAAAGACAATTCCTACTTGTGACGTGTCCGTGCACACTTGTTACAGTTCCCTAAGTGGTCACAAAGGTTATGGCAGTCGCCTGGTTTCCTGTGTTTCAGGGACGAGGTCACTCTTCCATTCCTGGACGTTTTACTCATCAACGCACGACTTTCAGGGATTGAGAACGCACCGTCTCTATTACGGTGAACACTTTATTAAGACTTGGTGGGCTGGTAACTCTCAAGACGTCTACGCTAGTTTTCCCTACAGTCTCTAGTATTTTCGGAATGCAGTTCAATGCATCCAGGGCACTAGTCAGACTTCTCCGAGACTAGGAATGGGCACTTCAACTAGAAGTCCGCACTTTCTTTCAACAGTCACCTCAGCCTTTCAGAGCTGACATGACGGTCAGAGGCAGGACGGTCGCAGCACTGGTAGTCATTCATCTGATGCAGCTGCTCCTCAGGCCTCCCCAGTTATCCATGCTCACGTCATGAGACAAGAATGTACAATCTCGCATCAGGAGGTGTCATCTTCCAGTAACAGCCATGCAGTATCTCCTGCACTGACTCAGCCACTCACTAGTACGCGGGTAAAGTATTTTCTTCTACCAAGTTGAAGGTTACTATTCACCTACTGAGTCAGACAGAATGAGGTGCGCTGTACCTCCATCTCCACACTCGGGACAATTGGTCCTGATCGGAATCAACGATCCCATCATCCTTTCGGAGATTTGGGCGAGATTCCCAACACTGAAGATTTTATCTCTTCTTCTGGCCGCCCGCCAATTTCAGAAGGCAGGCTGATGATGCCACGGCTGTGGCATATGTCGATTCACTAGAGCGAATCCCGCAGTTCCCAGGCAATGAAGGAAGTTTACCACATTCTTCACTAGGCGGGCGGAATTCACGAACTCAGTCCTATCGGCCGTTGCTCTACCGCTTGTAGATGATTAGGAAAAACAGTTCCTCCGTCGCCGAGAAATTACCTCAGATTAGGGTTCCTACATCCAGATGTCTTCAAACAAAGCTGACATCACTGGAGAACTCCGGAAGTATCCGTAATGGTGTCACACCTCATTGCCAAGGTTCCTAGCTTCAGAGCCAGGTCCCATGACCCACAGTCATGGATGGCGGACTGACTGGTCCTGTACTGGACCCGATTCCAACTCCACTACATTCTCTCCAGGTTTCCACTATCCCAAGTTAGTGAAGATATTCAAACTGGACTGTCAGCAACTCATCCTTGTGGCCATACACTGGCCCAAGCGCGATTGGTATGCCGATCTCGTCCACTTCATAGTAGACGTGCCATGACACCTACTGGATCGTCCAGACCTGCCCCCTCAAGGCCATCTTACCATCATGATTCATCGACTCTAAATTCGACGATGTGACCCTGGAGACCCGGGTTTTCACAAAATGGTTTCGCGACCTCAATCCGAGCACGGACACCGGTTTCAGAAGAGATGTCCCATCAATATGGAAAATTTTTTTCCTTTCTTCTCGTGGTTTTTCACCTTAGCACTGTTCCTTCCCAAGGGTTCCCAATTCCATCCAATCGTATCTACACTCACGACTGTCCTTATGTCCTTTCAAAGGACAAGTTTCAACCCTTTTCATTCTCTCTCAACAACGTCTTGCTGCCAGGCCTCAAGTAACATCCTTCAAGGAGTTTTTGCCGACCTGTTCCGCCCAATCAAAGTCTACTAGAACCGTGGGTCCTGACCCTCGTTCTCACGGCTGTACGCTACCCACATTTTAAGCCATGGACGAAAATTCCCTTCGTCTTCTCACACAGGGAGTTGTTTTTTGGATGGCAATTACCTCTCTCCGCAGAGTCTTAAATTTGCAGCTTTTTCATGTAAATCACCTTTTTTTCTGGTCTTCCACCCAGACAAGGTTGTCCTACGTCCAGTTGGGTTTTTTTTTCCCAAGTTGGGGGTGTCCTTTTTGTCCGCCTACCTGAATATATATTTCTGACGGCGCTAAGTCCCGCCAGTTCATCGGGCCAGAAGGCTCGACGTTTCTAGAGCTCCGTCAGAGCCCTGCACATTTCCTCGCCCAGAACAGTTTCCTTTAGAAACCTCTTTTTCTTCTCCCAGAAGGATAACGCAGCAGGCAGGCCGGGCTCTACAGATACTTTGATCAGATGGCTTAAATCCACCTTCCAGGGTGCTTATTACATTATTATATCATTAATGTTATTATTCTTATACTTATTATATATTTATACAGAACCATTCTTCCATGGTGCTGTATCCTTTCTGTCTGCGGGCGCAGCACATTCTACTATGACCAACGAAACCTACTGGGCTTCTGAGCTATTAGGCACCAGGAGTTACACACTTGTTGTGCTAAGGTAGTCACGCGGTCAGCATGCACAGGCTTACCAAGCGCTTTAGTGCTCTCAGTCCTCGGCAAATGCAATCTGGGGCACCGTACCCTCCAGGCGGCAGTAGCCCACCTGTAGGTGCATTGTTATTTTTATCAGTAGTGATTTTCCATTGCTGTTCCCGCCCAGGGACTGCTTTAGGACGTCCCACGGTCCTGTGTCCCCCAATGAGGCGAAGGAGAAAAGGAGAATTTTGTGTACTCACCGTAAATTCCTTTTCTCTTAGCCTCTAATTGGGGACACAGCACCCACCCTGTTGCCCGTTTCGGGCCATAACTAGGTTCTCATCTTACTCCTGAGAGGTTAAATAGTTGCCTGTTTATTTTACAGGCCTGCTTATACTGTTATTACGTAGTTGCCTGTTCGGTTACACATTTTATCTTACTGTTATTATGTGGCTGCCTGTTTACTTAACAGGCCTTATTTTACTGTGATTCTTGTCTTTCTTCTGTTAAGTCTCCTACTGCTTTAGCACAAAACTGGAGAAGCACTTCCTGCTCTAGGCTGTATATGCTGTAGAGGAGGAGTCACTTAACTCTTTTGCAGATTCTGCTTAGTGTCGCCTCCTAGTGGACAGCAGCATAACACCCACGGTCCTGTGTTCCCCAATTAGAGGCTAAGAGAAAAGGAATTTACGGTGAGTACACAAAATTCTCCTTTTCTCGTAGCGGAAGACCATTTTCTTTCCCTCTCAACCCTGCATGTCAGGGGAGTACACAATATCGGAGCCAATTTTCTCAGTCGTCACTCTCTCCACCAGGGGGAATGGGTTGTGAACATAGAGGTTTTCAGACAAATAGCGAGTTTATGGGGAGTACCAGAGTTAGATCTCTGCGACCAGGAGCAACAGGCAAGTCAGGCGATTTGATTCTCTACATGCAGCAGACAATCCGGAGGTATTAGACGCCCTCCGAGTGCCTTGGTCTTACAAGCTGGCCTATGCCTTTCCCCCAATGTGTGTGATCCCTCTAGTTCTTCGAAAAATCAGAGACAAAAGGGTGAAAGTGATATTGATCACCCCGTTCTGGCACAAGATACCTTGGTTCTCATGGCTGAGAGCCATGTCGGTGTCCGACCCAAAGATTCTTCCAATGGATCGAGAGCTGCTCTCTCAAGGTCCATTCTATCACCCCCAAGTGGAGGGACTCCATCTGACGGCCTGGAGTTTGAGAGGCAGATTCTGAGCCAGAGAGGATTTTCTAACGCCTTGATTTCCACACTCCTCCAAAGTAGGAAGGTGGCAACTACTAACGTTTACTGCAAAATTTGGAGGAAATTCTTACAATTTTGTTCAGGGGTCCTTTTCTGGTGCTGCACCTCAACTCTTCCAGTTGTCCTTGTGCTGGTGGCACACAGGGGCTCTCCAAACGCAACATGGTGTTCGCTAACAAGTTGAATGGAAAATTTGCTCCAATTGTTAGCTGACACCATGTCGCGTATGGAGAGCCTCTGTGTGCCTAAACATTGGAGCTCCCCCACAAGTGACCCCATTTTGGAAACTAAACCCCCCCCCCCCCAAGGAACATATCTAGATGCATAGTGAGCACTTTGAACCCCCAGGTGCTTCACAAATTAATCCGTAAAAATGAAAAAAGAAAATGTTTGTGGGGGAAAAAAAAGTACTTTTTAATTTTTATGGATCAATTTGTGAAGCACCTAGGGGTTCAAAGTGCTCACTATGCATCTAGATACGTTCCTTGGGGGGTTCAGTTTCCAAAATGGGGTCATTTGTGGGGGAGCTCCAATGTTTAGGCACACAGGTGCTCTGCAAACGCGACATTGTGTCCGCTAACAATTGGAATGGAAAAGTAGCTCAAATTGCTTGCGGACACCATGCCGTGTTTGGAAAGCCCCTGTGTGCCTAAACATTGGAGCTCCCCCACAAGTGACCCCATTTTGGAAACTAGACCCCCCCAGGGAATTTATCTAGATCGGTTGTGAGCACTTTGAACCACAAATTAATCCACTGTTTGGGTGCACGGCAGGGCTCAGAAGTGAAGGAGCACCATTTCACTTTTTGAATGGAAATTAGGTCCAAAAGTCAAATGGCGCTCCTTCACTTCTGAGCCCTGCCTTGCGCCCAAACAGTGGTTTATGACCACATATGAGGTATCAGTGTACTCAGGAGAAATTGCCCAACAAATTTTAGGATCCATTTTATCCTGTTGCCCATGTGAAAATGAAAGAATTGAGACTAAAAGAACACTTTTGTTAGAACAATTAAAATGTCCATTTTTATCGGTCATCCATGACAGCATCCAGAATGAGAGAGGAATCTGCCCTCCAAGGACAGGGAACCATCAGGCTTTAAAAGGGGCTGTTCCTCTCCCCATGTCAGTTGGTTCCTTGTCCTTGGACAGGGAGCCTCAGGGGAACGGGCTGCATGGAGGACCGTGCGGCTGGAATCCCAAGGGGGGCCCTGGAAGGTCTTACCCAGAAGATGCGGTGCGGCGCGGGGTAGCCAGTTCGGGCCCCGTCGGTCTGGACACCGAGGCTGCAGCTCCTAGAGAGGGGGCTTCGGCGGCTGGGGCCTTCTGTCTGGTGGCGCCATGCTGAACATGCGCCGCCGGGTGTCCGGGACTGCGCAGAGGCCCAGGCTGTGGGGTGCTGAGTGCGCCGGACTTCCAGGGGTGGGCCTGTGATGTCACACGCGCCGGCGCCCGCTGATTGGCGGCAGCTGCGCCCGGCACCGACGTCAAGGGGTGGAGCTTGTGACGTGGGCGGTCAGGTGACGTACCCAGACTTCCGGATTGAGCTGGGGCGGCGGTGATATGGCTGGCGGTATAAGGGCGGGAAGTTTGAATGGGAGCGGTGCCTCAAGTGCTCCCTTCGCTTCCTGGTCCTTGGAGACGCCGGCAAGCAAGATGAGTGTCACGGAGGGCTCTCTACAAGAGCCTGAGAAGAAGAAGTCCCGTGATTATCACGGATCCGGACACAGCGGGGCACTTTCACTTCTGCAATGTATAATATCCATTGCAGAAGTGAAATATAAGAGAGTTAAAAATAAAAAATCATTATGCTCACCTATCCTCTATCCACCGCTGCCTCCCAGCAAGGTCCGTGTGCTTGCAGGACCTGTGATGATGTCACAGAGCGTCATCAGGTCACGACCGCAGTTACCACGGTAACTGCGGTCATGTGACCCGATGATGCTCTCTGACATCATCACAGGTCCTGTAAGCACACAGGGACCTTGCTGGGAGGCAGCGGTGAATAGAGGATAGGTGAGCATAATGATTTTTTTTATTCTTAACTCTTTCTTTTACTTAATTACACTTCTGCAATGTATATTATACATTGCAGAAGTGTAATTAGAAGGGTTAGAGCAATTTTAGTGTACTGAGCATGCTCAGTACACTAAAATCGGGTTCGAGGAGACATCAGATGTTTCATCGGACCCTGCTCCATAGGGCCCCATGTTAATGGGATCGGATCGGATTGGACTTGGCATAATTGCCATCCGATCTGTCAGTTCCGATTCTATCCGGTTTTTGATTCGGATGCAAAAATTGGAGCAGTCTCCGATTTTCGCACCGGAATGAAATCGGACAAAATCGGATGGGACGCAATTCGGATGGCAATTAGTGCACATCCGAATCGGTCCGATCCCAATAGGAAGACATGGGGTCAAAATCGGATCCGATGCTGTTGGAGGGGTCCGTAAATGTGAAGGCAGGGAAGCCTCAGCAAAGGTCCGGGAAGGCGTCTACTAAATCCAAACACTGGCAGTGTAGGCTTTGCGAGTGTGTTCTCCCGGTGGCCTGGGCAAAAAAGCTGTGTATGGCTTTTATTGAAACTACTCATAAAAGGCAGCATCAGATAAAATTTACCATCAATAGCCAGATACAAAACCAACACTGCACTTAGCAGGATGGAGTCAGACCCCCTTATGTAGAGCAAGCCCAGGTGCAGGCAGATAAAATCCCCTCTACCTACAATACATGTGGGAGGTGCCTTGCCATTGGGCTTGCATAGGACAATATTCACACTGATACACATGATGCGGAGTGTCTGATAGCTACCCATTGGTCCTGCCACCTGACCAAATGGGCTGCCCAGCACGATACATCCGCACCACTGGATGAGCAGCGCCCCAAGGGGCCCAACAGCACCCCGCTGACTATAATGTGCAAAAAGTTTCTTATGGTGAACAAACAATTTTTTATATGGGGTATTGGTTCATGTATTGGCCAAGACACTTAAGCTCATGATCCACATCACGGATCCCCATGCTCATGAGTCCTAACAAAATTTGTACAAAAACTACTCACAAAAGGTAGCATCTGAAAAAACAGCATTTTTTTTAGGGCTTTTATCGAGCAGACTATTACGAAGGAGACACCAAGTTTTTCCTCCAGTTTACAGACCTTAATTACTACTCAGGTGGAGAACGCCTTTAAGTCCTTTACTCAGGGACTATTGTATATGGATATAAGCGGTCTATTAGAAGCGCTTTGGACGCAGACTTCAGGAGGCTCAGATGATATTGAACAGACCTTTATTTCCTCCCCTCCACAGCTCCACAACGCGTTTCGATAGAAATGCTATCTTGAACAGGTGGTATAGGTGGATGGTATAAGAGGTACCCTTTTATAATTACTATAGCCTTGTGATTGGCTATTGGATAACTCCTTCATTAACCCTATCCTAGTACATAAGATCTATCTAAAAAAAATTGCATTGGAATTACTATAAAAACATGACATTTATACATTAAAACATGATATATATTAGTATTAGAAAAACGTTTACCCTAAATGTCCATTTTTTCTACAAAAATATGTATATCTTTCCATAAAAAACATCTTCCATTCTCTAAAAAAAATATACCGTATATACTTGATTATAAGCCGAGTTTTTCAGCACAAAAATTGTGCTGAAAAGTGCCCCCCTCGGCTTACACTCGAGTCAGTGATGGCTCAGTGGGGGGGCGGTGATCGGGGGCTGGAGGAGGTGGGGGAGGCTGTAATAGGAGCAGGCGGTCACGTGCCCCCGCTCATTAGTGCATTGCAATATGCACTGCATCCCCCTGTCCATCAGCGGCAGGGGGAGCGGTGCATATTACATTGCACTATGTCAGCGCCCCCCCATCAGTGGTATACACTAAAATAATACATCATTCATACTTATCCCTGTCGCTCTGTCACCACGTCCTCCGGTCTTCTTCCTGCTTGTACCCGGCATCATGTGACTGGCGCAGAAGCAATGACGTCATCGCTGCTGCGCCCACCACAGGAATAGAAGCCGGGAACAAGCAGGAAGATGACCAGAGGACGCGCAGTGACAGAGCAACAGGGATAAGTGTGAATTATGTATTATTTTACAGATGTGCGGCAGCAAGGGGGGGCCTGTATATCACTGGGGGGGGCCTGTATATACCACTGAAGGGGGCCTGTATATACCACTGAAGGGGGCCTGTATATACCACTGAAGGGGGCCTGTATATACCACTGAAGGGGGCCTGTATATACCACTGAAGGGGGCCTGTATATACCACTGAAAGGGGCCTGTATATAGCACTGAAGGGGGCCTGTATATAGCACTGAAGGGGGCCTGTATATACCACTGAAGGGGGCCTGTATATACCACTGAAGGGGGCCTGTATATTCCACTGAAGGGGGCCTGTATATACCACTGAAGGGGGCCTGTATATACCACTGATGGGGGGGCCTGTATATACCACTGATGGGGGGCCTGTATATACCACTGATGGGGGGGCCTGTATATACCACTGAAGGGGGCCTGTATATACCACTAATGGGGGGCTGTATACCACTGAGGGGGGCCTGTATATACCACTGATGGGGGGGCCTGTATATACCACTGATGGGGGGGCCTGTATATACCACTAATGGGGGGCTGTATATACCACTGAGGGGGGCCTGTATATACCACTGAAGGGGGCCTGTATATACCACTGAAGGGGGCCTGTATATACCACTGAAGGGGGCCTGTATATACCACTGAAGGGGGCCTGTATATACCACTAATGGGGGCTGTAACCTCTGATGGAGGACCTGTATATATCACTGATGGGGGGACTGTATATACCACTGAGGGGGGCCTGTATATACCACTAATGGGGGCTGTATATACTGCTGATGGGGGCTGTATATACCACTGATGGGGACTGTAACCTCTGATGGGGGACCTGTATATATCACTGATGGGGGGCCTGTATATACCACTGTGGGGGGCCTGTATATACCACTAATGGGGACTGTATATACCACTGATGGGGGCTGTATATACCACTGATGGGGACTGTAACCTCTGATGGGGAGCCTGTATATACCACTAATGGGGGGCCTGTATATACCACTGAGGGGGGGCCTGTATATACCACTGATGGGGGCCTGTATATACCACTGATGGGGGCCTGTATATACCACTGAGGGGGGCCTGTATATACCACTGAGGGGGGGCCTGTATATACCACTGACGGGGGCTGTAACCTCTGATGGGGGGGGGGGAACTGTATACAAGTGATGGAGGTCCTATATAGCAGTGATGGGGGATTATATACCAGTAATGTGGGACCATTTATCCTAATGAGAGGGGCTATATACCGTGATGAGAGTCTGCTTCATTCCCCCCCCCCCCTCCCAGGCTTATACTCGAGTCAATAAGTTTCCCTAGTTTTGGAGGGTAAAATTGGGGCCTCGGCTTATACTCGGGTCGGCTTATACTCGAGTATATACGGTATATATTCTCTATAAAAGTATAAAATATAAAAAATGTGTTAAAAATATACAGTAAACACATTTTTATATATATACTAGTAAAAAGGCCCGATGCAATTGCATCGGGAGCGTGGTGAAATGAATTGTGTGCATCCTTAGATGTGCTAACAGGAACAGTAAACATGCATGACACGCTTTGCGCTTGTGAAAAAAGCATAGTTTTTATTTACATTTGTAAAATAAGGGCAAAACATCATACTGTAAGGTAATAGTGACAGAAAAATAATCTACATAAGTTAATTGAGTATATACAGGTAGCTCTGTGGGTATCAGAGTATACAGTGAGCTGCGTGGGTAGCAGAGTACACAGGCGGCTGCGTGGGTAACAAAGTATATACAGGTATGTGTGTGGGTCGCAGAGTATACAGGCAGCTGCGTGGGTAGCAGAGTATACAGGCGGTTGCGTGGGTAGCGGAGTATATACAGACGGCTCTGTGGGTAGCAGAGTATACAGGTGGCGGCCTGTGTAGGAGAGTATATAGAGGCAGCTCTGTGTGTAGCTGAGTATACAGGCTGCTGCGTGGGTAGCAGAGTATATACAGGCAGCTCTGTGGGTAGCACAGTATACAGCCGGCTGTGTGGGTAGCAGAGTATATACAGGTGTCTCTGTGGGTGGCAGAGTATACAGGCAGCTGCGTGGGTAGCAGAGTATACAGGCGGTTGCGTGGGTAGCGGAGTATATACGGGCGGCTCTGTGGGTAGCAGAGTATATACAGGCAGCTCTGTGGGTAGCACAGTATACAGCCGGCTGCATGGGTAGCAGAGTATATACAGGTGTCTCTGTGGGTGGCAGAGTATAGAGGCAGCTGTGTTGGTAGCAGAGTATATATAGGTAGCTCTGTGGGTAGCAGAGTATACAGGCAGCTGCATGGGTAGCAGAGTTTGTACAGGCAGCTCTGTGAGTAGCAGAGTAAAGAGTCAGCTGCGTGGGTAGCAGAGTATATACAGGCAGCTCTGTGAGTAGCAGAGTATACAGGCGGGTGCGTGGGTAGCAGAGTATATACAGGTGTCTCTGTGGGTCACAGAGTATACAGGTAGCTGCGTGGGTACCAGAGTATATACAGGTAGCTCTGTGGGTAGCAGAGTATACAGTCAGCTGCGTGGGTAGCAGAGTATATACAGGCAGCTCTGTCAGTAGCAGAGTATACAGCCGGCTGCGTGGGTAGCAGAGTATATACAGGTAGTTCTGTGGGTAACAGGTTTGTGGGTGTGATGGTGACCTTAATGGGCGTCCTGGTGGGTGGAGAGGTGATGTGACGTAATGGCTGTCACCACTGACTTCTTGTATGAGAGCTGCATACTTCCAGAGTGGAGGAAATCGTGGCGTGTCCTTGGTGTGAGGTAAATTTCGTGAAGGCGCATGCACGGTGAGGGATGGTTACTGCGCTCGTGCGGCTGTGAATGGCGTCGTAACTGTGGCTGGCGTGACTGCGGCTTACGGTGGGTCTCGAGCGCGCCATCGCTCTTGGGGCTGTGAATGGTGACGTAAGAGTTGGGGACGTGACTGTGGCTGGGGGGTGGCGCAGTAGTGTGCCAGCGCTCGCGGGTCTTATTCTGTGAATAGCGGCTCGCGAAGGCGCTGAGCGCGATCGGTGGGGACGGTGCCGCGGTGCATGGCGGAATAGCAGCACAACATTGGTGATTAAATATATAGATACCTACAGCGGTGTGAGTGTGCAGCGATGCAGAAATCCAGGATGGGGGCCGGGGGACAGCGGGAAGGTGCGGGCAGGAGGGGGCCGGGGAAGAGCGGTCGGGTGCGGCCGGGGAAGAGCGGTCAGGTGCGGGCAGGAGAAGGCTAGGGAACAGCGGGCGGGTGCGGGCAGGAGGGGGCTGGTGAAGAGCGGGCAGGAGATGGCTAGGGAACAGCGGGCGGGTGCGGGCAAGAGGGGGGCCCGTCCTGGCCGCACTTAAACACTGTTCCCGGACGTCATCCTGCGTGCAGCAGAGTGCTTAGCAGAGTATACGGGGCTCATTGGTTAGCAGAGTATATGGGGGTTGAGTGCTTAGCAGACTTGACGGCGGCTCATTGGTTAGCAGAGTATACAGGGGCTAATTGGTTAGCAGAGTATACGGGGGCTGACTGGTTAGCACAGTATACGCTGGCTCAGTAGTTAGCACTGTATACAGAGCCTCAGTGGTTAGCACTCTACAGTGGCTCAGTGGTTGGCACTGTATATTGTTTGTCAACAATTAGAACAGTAATGTGGCTCAATGGTTAGCACTGTATATGGTGGCTCAGTGGTTAGCACTGTATACGGTGGCTCAGTGGTTAGCACTGAATATGGTGGCTCAGTGGTTAGCACTGTATATGGTGGCTGAGTGGTTAGCACTGTATACGGTGGCTCAGTGGTTAGCACTGTATACGGTGGCTCAGTGGTTAGCACTGTATATGGAGGCCGAGTGGTCAGCGCAGGATGGAGGCAGAGTGGTCAGTGCAGGATGGAGGCAGAGTGGTCAGTGCAGGATGGAGGCAGAGTGGTCAGTGCAGGATGGAGGCAGAGTGGTCAGCGCAGGATGGAGCCAGTGGTCAGCGCAGGATGGAGCCAGAGTGGTCAGCGCAGGATGGAGGCTCAGTGGTGAGCGCAGGATGGAGGCTCAGTGGTGAGCGCAGGATGGAGGCTCAGTGATGAGCGCAGGATGGAGGCTCAGTGGTCAGCGCAGGATGGAGGCTCCAGTGGTCAGCGCAGGATGGAGGCTCAGTGGTCAGCGCAGGATGGAGGATGAGTGGTCAGCGCAGGATGGAGGCTGAGTGGGGAGTGCAGGATTGAGTGGTCAGCGCAGGATGGAGTGGTCAGCAGACGAAGGAGGGTGAGTGGTGAGCGCAGGATGGAGGGCTCAGTGGTCAGCGCAGGATTGAGGCTCAGTGGTGAGCACAGGATGGAGTGGTCAGCAGAGGATGGAGGCTCAGTGGTGAGCGCAGGATGGAGGCTGAGTGGTCAGCGAAGGATGGAGGGCCAGTGGTGAGCGCAGGAAGGAGGCTGAGTGGTCAGCACAGGATGGAGGGGCAGTGGTCAGCGCAGGATGGAGGCTGAGTGGTGAGCAGAGGATGGACGCTCAGTGGTCAGCGCAGGAAGGAGGCTCATTGGTCAGCTCAGGATGGAGGGGCAGTAGTCAGCGCAGGATGGAGGGGCAGTGGGTGGTCAGCGCAGGGCGGAGGGCCTGTGGGTGGTCAGCGCAGGACGGAGGGCCTGTGGGTGGTCAGCGCAGGAGGGAGGGCCTGTGGGTGGTCAGCGCAGGACAGAGGGCCTGTGGGTGGTCAGCGCAGGACAGAGGGACAGTGGGTGGTCAGCGCAGGACAGAGGGACAGTGGGTGGTCAGCGCAGGACAGAGGGACAGTGGGTGGTCAGCGCAGGACAGAGGGACAGTGGGTGGTCAGCGCAGGACAGAGGGACAGTGGGTGGTCAGCGCAGGACAGAGGGACAGTGGGTGGTCAGCGCAGGATGGAGGCTCAGTGGTGAGCAGAGGATGGACGCTCAGTGGTCAGCGCAGGAAGGAGGCTCATTGGTCAGCGCAGGATGGAGGGGCAGTAGTCAGCGCAGGATGGAGGGGCAGTGGGTGGTCAGCGCAGGGCGGAGGGCCTGTGGGTGGTCAGCGCAGGACGGAGGGCCTGTGGGTGGTCAGCGCAGGACAGAGGGACAGTGGGTGGTCAGCGCAGGACAGAGGGACAGTGGGTGGTCAACGCAGGACAGAGGGACAGTGGGTGGTCAACGCAGGACAGAGGGACAGTGGGTGGTCAACGCAGGACAGAGGGACAGTGGGTGGTCAGCGCAGGACAGAGGGACAGTGGGTGGTCAGCGCAGGATGGAGGCTCAGTGGTGAGCAGAGGATGGACGCTCAGTGGTCAGCGCAGGAAGGAGGCTCATTGGTCAGCTCAGGATGGAGGGGCAGTGGTCAGCACAGGATGGAGGGGCAGTGGTCAGCGCAGGATGGAGGGCCTGTGGGTGGTCGGCGCAGGACAGAGGGACAGTGGGTGGTCAGCGCAGGATGGAGGGAGAGTGGGTGGTCAGCGCAGGATGGAGGGAGAGTGGGTGGTCAGCACAGGATGGAGGGAGAGTGGGTGGTCAGCGCAGGATGGAGGGAGAGTGGGTGGTCAGCGCAGGATGGAGGGACAGTGGGTGGTCAGCGCAGGATGAAGGGACAGTGGGTGGTCAGCGCAGGATGGAGGGACAGTGGGTGGTGAGGTCAGGATGGAGGGAGAGTGGGTGGTCAGCGCAGGATGGAGGGAGAGTGGGTGGTCAGCGCAGGATGGAGGGAGAGTGGGTGGTCAGCGCAGGATGGAGGGAGAGTGGGTGGTCAGCGCAGGATGGAGGGACAGTGGGTGGTCAGCGCAGGATGAAGGGACAGTGGGTGGTCAGCGCAGGCTGGAGGGACAGTGGGTGGTGAGGTCAGGATGGAGGGAGAGTGGGTGGTCAGCGCAGGATGGAGGGACAGTGGGTGGTCAGGTGAGGATGGAGGGAGAGTGGGTGGTCAGGTGAGGATGGAGGGACAGTGGGTGGTCAGGTCACCTGGAGGGAGAGTGGGTGGTCAGGTGAGGATGGAGGGACAGTGGGTGGTCAGGTCACCTGGAGGGAGAGTGGTTAGGATGTGTCCCCCGCTTGCATCGGGTGTCAGGCGCAGTCTGTGTGGAAAGCGCAGCAAGGAAAGAGCGGTCATGTGATATCTGTCACATGACCGCTCATTACCGGGTGAGACCGAGCGGCCGGTGAGAGGGGGACGGGTAGGGGTAATAGAGCGGTGGGAAGGGGCTGGAATGGAGGGTGTGTGTGCAATGGAGCGGTGGGGGGCCGCAATATAGGGGTGGTGCGCATTGGAGAGGTGGGGGGGCCGCAATGGAGGGGGATAAAGCGCAATGGAGCGGTGCTGGTGGAATGGGGCGGTGGGGTGGGCGATGGAGCGAGGAGGGGAGGGAGGGAATGAAGCAGCGGGTGGCGGTGGGAAAGTGGAGCCGGTGGGGCGAGATGTAATATCCAAGATGGCGGCGAAATCTCGCGAGATTTAGCACGCCATGTTGGAAATTACATGTCGCCGCAAGGACAGTGCTCCTCCAGCTGCATGGCGTCACCGAGGCCCCAGCGTTGCTAGAGCAGCGAGGGGCAGCGGTGACCTCGCGGCGGCGGGGCGGAGGCGGCGGCAGGGCGGAGGCGGCGGCAGGGCGGACGGGTGCGCGGCGGAGACGGCGGGTGGCGGAGACGGCAGTGCGGGTCTGCGGCTCGTGATGACGCTGCGCGTCATCACTCGCAGTCCCGCGCAAAGCATTCTGGGATTCGGCTACAGTGCCCGAATTCCAAACTGCGGATTATATAAATAGATATATATATATATATATATATATATATATAATATATATATATATATATAATGAAAACCGGGCACTGACCTGTTAACAGCATTACTCATATACTCCTGTGGCGGTGGCGAGCTGTGGAATCTCCTGTTGCTCAGCCAGAGTTCAAGACAATATATCCAAAAACGTTTACAATCGACACCAGATACACCCATTACTTGGCTCCCAAAAAGTTCAGTAAGAGGGAATTACAAATGTAGAAATTGTCCTTGGTGCAAGTATTTCCGCACGGGCCCTAATGTCGAGCTGAATGGCTCCTCTTTGTTTCCAGTAAAATCCCTGATGAATTGTAGGTCTAGCTGACAGCGCGGCGCGGGTGTAAATACGTCACCCGGCGCCGGGAATGACGCGGATCGCGTCATACAGCCCCACACTGAAGCCCGGACGCAATGGGAGAGCGGGGAGGCGCGCAGGGAGGCGGCAATTTGAATCTGTGATGTAGACCACGCCTATTCAGGCTTGATATGAAGAAGAGGGGCAGCCTGGATGAGTGACTATGAATAGCATAGTCACTCATTATCATCAGTAATGAGGTACTATAATAACGTTTTTATTCACTTTGACTATGTGCATTTAGGAGGTAAAAGGAGTGTAGGGTAAGTGTTAATATGCTCTAGGGACAGCTTTTAATAGGTTTAGAGGTGTTTTGGGGGTGACAGGATCCCTTTAACGTCGATATGTTTAAAATATGTGGACGTAAAAACCCTCCCCAGGTGGTCAGCCTGCACCCATAGGTCCAGATACTGGAGGGCTGAGTGCAGGGCTTGCACAACCCTGGAAGGTGAGCGACCACCTGTTCCTTGCCACTGTTTATGTTCATGATAATCCTACACATTGCGCCCCTCTCTCTTTCTTATTTTCCTTTACGCAGGGACGGCAGCTATCCTCGACCCCTAATATGCCAACCCAGGCCATGGTTGATTACGATAGGTCCGAAGGGGAGTGTGAGTCTTCAAAGGGATCTTCGGCGTCCTTCTCCGATGACGAATCCGGTAGACGCCATTGTTTTTATATGCAAGATGTGGGTGGTCTGGTTAAGGCTATCAGAGCCACCACGGGGATTGCGGAGGAAAAGTCTCAGCCATCTCAATTGGACTTAATGTTCGGAGGCTTAGGACAGAAGAAAATTCGTTCTTTCCCCCTGGATGAGCGGCTCCAGGCTCTAGTTTCTAGATAATAAGAAAAAGTTTCCGGAGTTGTATTTTTCTTCTTTAAACGTCCCTTTCGGAGTAGACGTTATTCCAGAAAATACTCCCCGAAGAAAGACCAGTCTAGTTGGCCTGACCGACGGAAGGGAGGAAAGGGGTTCATGTTCAAGGGCCCCTCCCGTGATTCCAAGAAATCCTCCAAGTGACGCCCTTCCCCAGGTGGGAGGACGTCTCTCCTTTTTCCTTCAAGTCTGGGCTCAAATCTCATCCAGCACGTGGACTCTGGACATCATAAAGTCAGGGCTGAGACTGTGGTTTCCACATCTGCCTCCGTCCAGATTCCTGGTCATGCCTCTCAGGTCATCACAGGTCAAGAAGTGGGCACTGGAAAAAGAAATCGCTGGTCTCGTGGACAGGGCTGTCCTGGTTCGGGGGCCATCCCAGGAGGAGGGGAATGGGGTATTACTCTCCTCTCTCCCTGGTAACCAAACCCGACGGTTCTTTCCGGACCATTCTCAATTTGAAAAATCTGAACGGTTTCCTGGAGGTACCCACTTTCAAGATGGAGTCAATAGGGTCAGCAGTCAAACTGCTCTTTTCAGGTTGCCACATGGCAGTCCTGGATTTGAAGAACGCATATTATCATGTTCCTATATATCGTCAGTCCCAACAGTACCTCAGGGTGGCGGGCCAGATGAGCTCAAAAATCCTTCACTTTCAGTACCGTGCCCTGCCGTTTGGCTTAGCGATCACTCCTCTGGTTTTTACCAAAATTATCTCAGAAGTCTTGGCCCATCTCGGGGCGCAGAATGTCCTGATTGTACCATACCTGGATGATTTTTTAATCATAGGGTCATCTGCTCAACATTGTGCAGTCCAAGTCCGCTGGGTGCTCGGTATGTTGACCCATCTGGGTTGGCTCATCAACCTGGACAAGTCCAAATTGACTCTGTCCACATCCCAGATTTTCCTAAGTATCCTGTTGGACTCCACCATATAAGAATGTCGTCTCCTTCCCCTCCCCCCCCCGACAATATTGTGCACATTCAGGCCTGGTTCGCCAGGCTCTCCGTTCTCCGACCATGTCCTTATTGGGTTCTCTCACGGACTGCATTCCGGGAGTCCATTGGGCCCAAGCTCATACCAGGACTCTACAGTGGGACATTCTCAAACATCAGAAAGTCTTGGGTCAGAATCTGGAAGACAAACTGAATTTACAACCAGCTACTCTCCATTCTCTTCAGTCGTGGTTGACCAATGCAGTGCTGTCTACAGGGGTTCCCTGGTGGTCCCCTGCCATCAAAGTGGCCACGACCGATGCCAGTCCCTCGGGGTGGGGAGCCCATGTAGATCAGGAGGTCCTTCAGGGGGATTGGCCACTGGCTATGACGGGCTGTTCCTCCAACATGAGAGAGTTGGTGGCGGTGGAAAGGGCCTTAGCCAGGTTTCTCCCTGCCTTAAAGGGTCTTCATGTGAACGTCTTGTCCGACAATCAAGTGACAGTTGCCTATATCAACCACCAAGGAGGGGACGAAGTGAAAAGCTCTAATGGGGGTGGCAGAACAAATTCTGGAACTGGCGGAATCACATCTAGCCTCCATATCGGCTGTCCATATCAGAGGGAAAGACAATGACAAAGCCGATTTCCTCAGCCAGGTGCACCTTCAACAGAGCGTGTTGGTTCTGAATCATTCAGTCTTTTGTTTGCAACCCGGGCCAACCGAAGAGTGGATCAGTTTTGCTCCCTGATCCCAGGGATCATCCAGTAGCAGTGGATGCTCTTCTGATTCCCTGGGATCTCAGGCTGGCTTATGCCTTTTTTCCTCAGATCTTAATACCAACGGTCTTCCGCAAAATTAGGGAGGATCGGACACGCATGAAATCGATAGCCCCCTTCTGGCCAAGGAGACCGTGGTTCTTCTGGCTCCAACAGCTGTCGGTGTCCGATCTTTTGTCCTACCGGATCTTCCGGACCTCCTCTCCCAGGGGCCGGTTCATCACCCACAGGCAGACAGATTACACCTGATTGCCTGGAACTTGAAAGGAAGCTATTGAGTAATAAGGGGTTCACGGCCGCAGTTTGACACTCTGCTTAAATCTAGGAAAACCGGTGACTTCCCGTATTTACCATAGAACTTAGGCAAAATTCTTATCAGTCACGGGAGCGGATCCGGAGGGGGTTGCTCCTATTCCCTTAGTTTTAGCTTTTCTACAAAAAGGGATGGAGATGGGACTCTCTGTGAGCACTCTTAAGGTTCAGGTTTCAGCCCTTGGGGCTTTGTGTAATTTCAACCTAGCAGGGGATCCTTGGGTTTCTCGGTTAATTAAAGCCTGCACCAGGTCAGCTCCGGTTAAGAACTTTATTTCAGCTCCTTGGGATCTCAACTTTGTACTCACAGCATTGACAGCCCCTCCCTTTGAGCCCATGTCAGATGTCTCTGTTAAAGTCCTTTCCCTTAAAACAGTCCTGTTGGTAGCACTGACGTCGGCCCGACGCATAGGGGACATTCAGGTCCTCTCGGTTGACCCTCCTTTTACTGTGTTTCGTGACGATAGAGTGGTTTTACGTCCTGACCATGCCTTCCTTCCCAAGGTGGTTTCCATTTTTCACCGATCTCAGGAGATTGTGTTACCCACTTTTTGTAGTAATCCCAAAAATGTGAAAGAACACACATTGCACTACCTAGATGTCAAAAGGTGTTTAGAACACTACTTAGAGGTCACGAGTCCTTGGAGGAAGGATAGGTCTTTGTTTGTTTCCAGGGACAGATGAAGGGTTGCAGAGCCTCCAAAGCCACCTTAGCTCGTTGGGTTAGGGACGCTATTAGCATAGCCTACGCTGCAAGTGGCAAGACCATGGAAAAGACCCTGAAGGCTCATTCCGCAAGAGCGGTGGCTGCTTCCTGGGCTGAAAGGTCTGGTGTATCTATTGATCAAACCTATAGGGCAGTGACTTGGTCTTCTCCTTCTATATTCTACCAGCACTATAGATTAGATCTCTCTGGTGCTGATATCACTTTTGGTAGTAGGGCACTACAGGCTGTGGTCCCTCTCTAGATTACGTTTCTTTGTAATTCTCTCGTTCTGGGTGCTGTCATGGACGACCGATAAACACGTAAGTACTTACTGGTAATGTGTTTTCTCTGAGTCCATGACAGCACCCACTTATTCCCTCCCATTGTTGAGGGTTCATCACTTTTTTCTTTTTCTTCTCCTCTTGGTGTGTGTGTTAAATGTGGTGTTGGGGTCGTGGTGGACTAACGATATCCTGGAGGTCCATTTTCAGATTCTGTAACCAACGGACATGGGGAGAGGAAACGCCCCTTTTAAAGCCTGATGGTTCCCCTGTCCTTGGAGGGCAGATCCCTCTCTCGTTCTGGGTGCTGTCATGGACTCCAAGAAAACACATTACCGGTAAGTAATTACATATTTTCCTTCCACGTTGCTTTAATTCCTGTGAAGCACCTGAAGGGTTAATAATCTTCTTGAATGTAGTTTTGAGTAGCTTGAGGGGTGCAGTTTTTGGAATAGTGTCACTTTTGGGTGTTTTCTGTCATGTGCACCCCTCAAAGGGACTTCAAATGTGATGTGGTCACTAACAAAATGGTTTTGTGAATTTTGCTGGAAAAATTGCTGATGAATTTTGAACCCTTATAACTTCCTAACAAATAATTTTTTTTTCCAAAATTGTGCTGATGTAAATTAGACATGTGGGAAATGTTATTAACTATTTGGTGTCACATAACTGTTTGGTTTAGCAGAATAAAAATAAAAAATTTGAAAATTGCAAAATTATCTAAATTCTTGCTTTTTTCACAAATAAACAAAAAAATGATCGACCTAAGTTTAATACTAACATGAAGCCCAATATGTCACGAAAAAACATTCTCCGAATCGCTAGGATCCGTTGAAGCGTTCCAGAGTTATTACCTCATAAAGGGAGAGTGGTCAGAATTACAAAAATGCCAAGGTCTTTAGGATCAAAATAGGCTGTGTCCTGAAGGGGTTAATGAATTTGGTGACTCTTACCCCAGCGGTGCCTTCATTAACACCAGTTTGCAAAACATCAGACTTAATGAATTGGACCCAAAGAGTAAGGGTAGGGTCACATTGCAAACATGAATTGCATTCACCGCATCCGGATCCGGATGCGGTGAATGCAATTCCGGTCACACACATTTTTTGTCAAAAATGTGTGCAGAATACCGCACTGCGGTCACCGGATGGCTCAGGATGTGTAATCCTGAGCCATCCGGTAACTGCATAGTTTGCGGATCCCGGCTATTGCCGGGATCAGCAAACTGTCCTCTGCCTATTCAAGAGTTAAATTTAGTAAGTAAAGTACTGTTTGAGGTCTGTAGGGGGGGCTAAGACCCCCCTACAGACCAGCCGCCCACTCCGGTGGGCTTCTACTACAATTTCCTATGGCTCGGGGCTCGGATGAGCCCCGTGCATGTCTCCAAACCTCCCGCCCCCCCGTATCACTATACAGGGGTGCCTGCACCCCTCTTGTATAGCGATTCCTGCATGTGGCCCTAAAGTTAGAATACAGAACACATGTAAGCTCATACTTACATGTCATCGTCGGCAGTGTAGTGTGTAATCCCTGGGCGGGGCTGTTTGCTGCAGCCTCCGCCCCCTCATTCCTTATGGCCGCCCCCTCTGTGCCTCATCCAGTGATGTGAGGGCGGCCACGTCATGAAAGGGGCGGGGCTAACCGCGGCACATATTTAGCCCCGCCCCTTTCATGACGTGGCCGCCCTCACATCACTGGATGAGGCACAGAGGGGCGGCCATAAGGAATGAGGGGGCGGAGGCTGCAGCAAACAGCCCCGCCCAGGGATTACACACTACACTGCCGACGATGACATGTAAGTATGAGCTTACATGTGTTCTGTATTCTAACTTTAGGGCCACATGCAGGAATCGCTATACAAGAGGGGTGCAGGCACCCCTGTATAGTGATACGGGGGGGCGGGAGGTTTGGAGACATGCACGGGGCTCATCCGAGCCCCGAGCCATAGGAAATTATAGTAGAAGCCCACCGGAGTGGGCGGCTGGTCTGTAGGGGGGTCTTAGCCCCCCCTACAGACCTCAAACAGTACTTTACTTACTAAATTTAACTCTTGAATAGGCAGAGGACAGTTTGCTGATCCCGGCAATAGCCGGGATCCGCAAACTATGCAGTTACCGGATGGCTCAGGATTACACATCCTGAGCCATCCGGTTACCGCAGTGCGGGTCCCAGAAACGCTGCGAAAACTGCTGCCTGCATGATTTAAAACGCAGGCAGCAGTGCCGGATCCGGCCACCGGATGGCTTGTGAAGCCATCCGGTGTTTTGCATAGGCTCCTATGAGGAGCGTTTCCTGGTCCGGTTTGGAGCTTTTTGAAAGCTCCAAACCGGATCAGGATTTATAAAACAAAACGCAGATGTGACTCTAGCCTAAAACAGTTCCTGCTAAATCAGTCTGTGATTCTTATAGCCTGTACAGTAATATATCCTTGCTGCAATAATCTGTTTTAATACCGACATCATCTTTTCTTGACAGCATTTTAAAGCTTTAGCAGAGGGAAAAAAAGAGAGACTGTCATCTGGGAAGACTACGACACCAAGTGCTGATAAAGAAGGCGTAAACTACAGTTAAATGCTTCTTCCATCTTCTTCCAGATCATATACACCCTGTACATCATGCACCGAACTGTGTATTATTACTGTCTAGCTGGGGACTGATAACAAGCCGGATCTATACTTTTCATGAGATGATACCTTTCTAGATTACTATTCAGTAGACAATTTGTAGCAATAGTTGTAACTATGTGCACGGTTATGTATATATTCATATATTTTTTGCAATGTAATATAATTCATATTTAATAAACATTTTCAGTATAATTGATGAGACTTTTCAAGAAAATGTTTATGTCTGATTGAAGTCATGGAAAACTTCTAGCCTCTTCATTGCAGCAAGTGTTGCAGATCAAGTCTTAATAGGTATTCTGAATTAAAGCAGATATGACGCATTCACAGTCTGCCTGAAAATGCACTGACATGGTAGGAATATATTATAATAGAATATATTATAATCTTTACAGTGAAGTCACAGCCTTTGCACCATAAGGAGCCAGGAAAAGCGCTTCTGTGCACATCAGATGCCTAATGGTACATAAGATATAGGTAGACAGGGACCTGGAGCAGTTTGCCAAAGAAGAATGGTCTAAAATTCCAGCAGAGCATTGTAAGAAACTCATTGATGGTTACCGGAAGCGGTTGATCGCAGTTATTTTGGCTAAAGGTTGTGCAACCAAGTATTAGGCTGAGGGTGCCAATACTTTTGTCCGGCCCATTTTTGGAGTTTTGTGTGAAATGATCAATGTTTTGCTTTTTGCTTCATTCTCTTTTGTGTTTTTTCATTGAAGACAAATTCAATGAAGATAATAATACAAAAGAATTTGTGATTGCAATCATTTTCTGGAAGAAACTGAGTATTATCTGACAGAATTGCAGGGGTGTCAATACTTTTGGCCAACACTGTATATATTGGTACCCAAATCACCACATCCAATATAACTTGTGTTTGAAGATTATACACCACCCACCATTAACTTTATATCGCAAGATATGGTGTTACATATGTCAGCATATACAGTGCCTACAAGTAGTATTCAACCCCCTGCAGATTTAGCTGGTTGACACATGCGGAATTAACTTGGCATTGTGACATTTGGACTGTAGATCAGCCTGGAAGTGGGAAATGCAGTGCCACAAAATTTTTTATTTTTTTTTGTTTTTTAAAGCGTTAAAAGTTAATTCAGAGGGTCATTTATTATTCAACCCCTCAAACCACCAGAATTCTGTTTGGTCCCCCTAAAGTATTAAGAAGTAGTTCAGGCACAAAGAACAATGAGCTTCACATGTGTGGATTAATTATCTCTTTTGCCAGCCTTTTCTGAATATTTAAGACCCTCCCCAAACTTGTGAACAGCACTCATACATGGTCAACATGGGAAAGACAAAGGAGCGTTCCAAGGCCATCAGAGACAAGATCGTGGAGGGTCACAAGGCTGGCAAGGGGTACAAAACCCTTTCCAAGGAGTTGGGCCTACCTGTCTCCACTGTTGGGAGCATCATCCGGAAGTAGAAGGCTTATGAAACTACTGTTAGCCTTCCACGGCCTGGACAGCCTTTGAAAGTTTCCTCCCGTGCCGAGGCCAGGCTTGTCCGAAGAGTCAAGGCTAACCCAAGGACAACAAGGAAGGAGCTACGGGAAGATCTCATGGCAGTGGGGACATTGGTTTCAGTCAATACCATAAGTAACGTACTCCACCGCAATGGTCTCCGTTCCAGACAAGCCCGTAAGGTACCTTTACTTTCAAAGCGTCATGTCAAGGCTCGTCTACAGTTTGCTCATGATCACTTGGAGGACTCTGAGACAGACTGGTTCAAGGTTCTATGGTCTGATGAGACCAAGATCGAGATCTTTGGTGCCAACCACACACGTGACGTTTGGAGACTGGATGGCACTGCATACGACCCCAAGAATACCATCCCTACAGTCAAGCATGGTGGTGGCAGCATCATGCTGTGGGGATGTTTCTCAGCCAAGGGGCCTGGCCATCTGGTCCGCATCCATGGGAAGATGGATAGCACGGCCTACCTGGAGATTTTGGCCAAGAACCTCCGCTCCTCCATCAAGGATCTTAAGATGGGTCGTAATTTCATCTTCCAACAAGACAACGACCCAAAGCACACAGCCAAGAAAACCAAGGCCTGGTTCAAGAGGGAAAAAATCAAGGTGTTGGAGTGGCCTAGTCAGTCTCCTGACCTTAACCCAATTGAAAACTTGTGGAAGGAGCTCAAGATTAAAGTCCACATGAGACACCCAAAGAACCTAGATAACTTGGAGAAGATCTGCATGGAGGAGTGGGCCAAGATAACTCCAGAGACCTGTGCCGGCCTGATCAGGTCTTATAAAAGACGATTATTAGCTGTAATTGCAAACAAGGGTTATTCCACAAAATATTAAACCTAGGGGTTGAATAATAATTGACCCACACTTTTATGTTTAAAATTTATAAAAATTCAACTGAGCAACATAACTTTTTGGTTTGTAAGATTTATGCTTCTGTTAATAAATCCTACTCTCGTTTGCAGAAGCAGAAGGCTCTAACTTATTGGCATCTTATCAAACCACCTAAATCTGCAGGGGGTTGAATACTACTTGTAGGCACTGTACATGGTTTTTAAAGATACATTAATTCTTGCACCATTAGGGGTTAACTTAGAATTAGAATTAGAATGGAACTAACAGCCATCCATATAGCAGCTGACCATATACCTATTATGCTATGTATGTCCTGGTTAGGTGTGTTTATGTATAGGTAAATAAGTGCACCTCTATGTACTATTTTCACTGCAGTGTAAGGTGCAGTGAACTCAAATATTCAATCACAGTGTTGGCTATATGCTGTGTTAATTTCTACACCAACCATACCTCAGTATACAGTGCAGTAGTGGTAGGGGGCTGTTATGAACATTCAAATTCATACATAGTGTTAGTTGTGCATTAGATATAGGTACACAAATCACCACATCCAATATGAATTGTGTGTTGGAGACTATACAGCACCCACCATTAAACGTAGCCGTCGTTTAAATATTTATTTCATAATAATGTAGAGCAAGAGATTTTAATAAACTCTCTAATATACTTCATTAGAAAACTCTGGTTGCAAACCATTCCAAAATCTTCTACAAAGTGTCCCTACTGCACTGTGTGTGTGAAACTCTTTTTCTGTGAAAGCCGTCTGCACAGTGAATACGGCCTCAGAAGGGAGGGGGCGTGGCCTACATACTGCGAGCTCCTGACTGCAGCTCATGAGGTGAAGTGTCTCAGGTCACCTCAGGTTATAGCACAGGGCTGAGCTCCGTCAGCTACAGTGTAATCTCGTCTGCACGGTGAATACGGCCTCAGAAGGGAGGGGGCGTGGCCTACATACCGCGAGCTCCTGACTGCAGCTCATGAGGTGAAGTGTCTCAGGTCACCTCAGGTTATAGCACAGGGCTGAGGCAACAGTGTAAACTGGCTGCACACACACAGGGTTTGACTGACAGCTATGCTTGGTGCTGACTGATCACCTCAGCACCTCTCCTCTCTTCAGCTATGGAATCATGCATACTTGTGCAGCAGGACTGCACAGCATCAATGTGGAGGAGTTGAGGGGCTTGGAACAGTGATAGCAGTTGTACGGGGCCAAGACTGTGGGGGACAAGACTTGCTGCCGACAATGAAGAGAGAAGAGCAGGCAGAGGAGCCCCCTACCTCCTGCAATGTCGGGATCTTATCAGCCAGGGGCAGGAGGAAGAGGAGAGAAGGAGCAGGAGGCCTCCTGTGTGTACAGCCACTACTGATGATTACATCTGGCCTCCCCCACTACTGCCAATGGGTACACCATGATGAAGAAGACTGAGCATATATGTGTGTGTGTTCATACAGATATCATGTATGGGTGTGATGTGTGTGTTGTGTATGGGTCAGGTCATACCCCACACACAGGTCATTCATCACACACAGGTCATACATCAAATATAGGTCATACACCGCGCACAGGTCATACAGTTCATACATCACACACAGGTCATACATCACACACAGGTCATACATCACACACAGGTCACACATCACACACAGGTCATTCATCACACACGGGTCACACATCACATAGGTCATACACCACACATAGGTCATTCATCACACACGGGTCACACATCACATAGGTCATACACCACACATAGGTCATTCATCACACACAGGTCATTCATCACACACAGGTCATTCATCACACAACAAATACAAAAGGGGGAGGGGAACAAGAGGCGCAATAGTGCCCTTATCACTTGACACTACAAAACCGGTGAGTAAAGCAATCCACTCACCTGGTCCAGTTGTGACACCCACAACTGGTTTGAAGGCTTGATAGCAATAATGTCCTGGTGGCTGCTGCTGGACCTCCACCAACCACTCACACGTGGAGATATATGAAGATGCTTGGGAAAAGGTGTACAATGGTCCGCGCTGCCAGGGTTACTCACATCAAAGAATACACGGGTAGATGAAGAGTTAATCAGATCCTTCTTTATTCTCTGACGCGTTTCGGTGCCCTCCTGGCACCTTCATCAGGTGCCAGGAGGGCACCGAAACGCGTCGGAGAATAAAGAAGGATCTGATTAACTCTTCATCTACCCGTGTATTCTTTGATGTGAGTAACCCTGGCAGCGCGGACCGTTGTACACCTTTTCCCAAGCATCTTGATTCATCACACAGGTCACACATCACACACAGGTCATTCATCACACACAGGTCACACATCACACACAGGTCATTCATCACACACAGGTCACTCATCACACACAGGTCTGACACCACACAAAGGTCACACATCACACAAAGGTCACACATCACACACAGGTCACACATCACACACAGGTCACGCATCAAACACAGGTCACACATCACACACAGGTCACTCATCACACACAGGGCACTCATCACACACAGGTCACACATCACACACAGGTCACACACAGGTCACACATCACACACAGTTCACACATCACACACAGGTCACTCATCACACACAGGTCACTCATCACACACAGGTCACTCATCACACCCAGGTCACTCATCACACACAGGTCACACATCACACACAGGTCACTCATCACACACAGGTCACTCATCACACACAGGTCACTCATCACACACAGGTCTGACACCACACAAAGGTCACACATCACGCACAGGTCACTCATCACGCACAGGTCACACATCACACACAGGTCACTCATCACACACAGGTCACACATCACACACAGGTCACACATCACACACAGGTCACTCATCACACACAGGTCACTCATCACACACAGGTCACTCATCACACACAGGTCAATCATCACACACAGGTCACTCATCACACACAGGTCACACATCACACACAGGTCAATCATCACACACAGGTCACTCATCACACACAGGTCTGACACCACACAAAGGTCACACATCACACACAGGTCACTCCTCACACACAGGTCACACATCACACACAGGTCACTCATCACACACAGGTCACACATCACACACAGGTCTGACACCACACACGGGTCACACATCACATAGGTCATACACCACACATAGGTCATTCATCACACACGGGTCACACATCACATAGGTCATACACCACACATAGGTCATTCATCACACACAGGTCATTCATCACGCACAGGTCATTCATCACACAGCAAATACCAAAGGTGGGAGGGGAACTTGAGGCGCAATAGTGCCCTTATCACTTGACACTACAAAACCGGTGAGTAAAGCAATCCACTCACCTGGTCCAGTTGTGACACCACACACTGGTTTGAAGGCTTGATAGCAATAATGTCCTGATGGCTGCTGCTGGACCTCCACCAACCACTCACACGTGGAGATATATCAAGATGCTTGGGAAAAGGTGTACAACGGTCCGCGCTGCCAGGGTTACTCACATCAAAGAATACACGGGTAGATGAAGAGTTAATCAGATCCTTCTTTATTCTCCGACGCGTTTCGGTGCCCTCCTGACACCTGATGAAGGTGCCAGGAGGGCACCGAAACGCGTCGGAGAATAAAGAAGGATCTGATTAACTCTTCATCTACCCGTGTATTCTTTGATGTGAGTAACCCTGGCAGCGCGGACCGTTGTACACCTTTTCCCAAGCATCTTGATTCATCACACAGGTCATTCATCACACACAGGTCACTCATCACACAAAGGTCACTCATCACACACAGGTCACTCATCACACACAGGTCACACATCACACACGGGTCACAGGTCACACATCACACACAGGTCACACATCACACACAGGTCACACATCACACACAGGTCACTCATCACACACAGGTCTGACACCACACACAGGTCACACATCACACACAGGTCACACATCACACACAGGTCAATCATCACACACAGGTCTGACACCACACAAAGGTCACTCATCACACACAGGTCTGACACCACACAAAGGTCACTCATCACACACAGGTCACTCATCACACACAGGTCACACATCACACACAGGTCACACACAGGTCACTGAAGCGCCATCCTCTGGCGCTGAACCCCACTCTTCCAGCGGCCCTGGTGGCGGTGGCATGCTGGGTAATAAAGAGGTTAGGGCCAGCTTTGTATTATCAGCTGGCCCTAAGCCCGAAATTTATGGCGGTCACGCCAATATTAGACATGATCGCCATGAATTGCTATTAAATTGTTTTAAAAAAAACACAACACAGAGAAAAAATTTTATTTGAAATAAAAAAAAAAGCCATTAGGGACTCCATCTTTAATTAAAAAAATCCTCTTCTGTCCGACGCAGTCCAAAACGCAATGTCCTCTCTGCTACATCCCCTGTGCATACATATAGATGTCTATGCACAGGGAATGAGCAGACTGAGAACAATCTCAGCTCTGCTACATCATCTCTGTGAGCAGGCGGGCTCTAGGACCCTGGAGCTGCGGCAGCCTGCACAGAGAAGACAGCTGGACTCGGCTCGCAAAGTAACAGCAGTTACTTTGCGAGTTCCCCTGCTATCACTGGCACAGTAACGAGTCTAATGCAAGACAATGGCAATCCTAGTTTTGTCAGCGTTTGCCATTGATTTGCATTGGACTCGTGCGAGTAAATGCTGGGAAACTCGCAGAGTACCGAGTCCTGCGAGTCCCTTACTACTCGCCGAGTAACGAGTCCTAGCGAGTAGATTCGCCCATCCCTACTTACCGTAAATTCTTTTTCTTCTAGCTCCTAATTGGGAAACCCAGACATTGGGTGTATAGCTTCCGCCTCCGGAGGACACACAAAGTATTACACTTAAAATAAAAAGTGTAACCCCTCCCCTACTGCCTATACACCTCCTCTAGGAGAAATCTCATCAGTTCGGTGCACAAGCAGGAAGGAGGATATAACCCACACCAAGACCAAAAGGTCCGGCTAAGGATTATCGGCCAACAGGGCCATAAAAGCGACATGTAGAACACCAGTCACTTAAACAGAAGAACAACGCCCAAAAGGCAACAGGGTGGGTGCTGGGTCTCCCAATTAGGAGCTAGAAGAAAAAGAATTTACGGTAAGTAAACAAAATTCTCTTTTTCTTTTCCGCTCCTTTGGGAGACCCAGACATTGGGATGTCCAAAAGCGATCCCTGGGTGGGAGAAGACCCAAAACGTGGCAGTACCCATCATAGGTGAGAGACCGCTGCCTGAAGGATCAGTCTGCCCACATTAGCGTCTGCAGAAGCATACGCATGAATTTGATAATGTTTCGTGAAGGTGTGCAGGCTAGACCAAGTGGCCGCCTGACACACCTGTTGTGCCGTGGCCTGGTGACGTAAGGCCCACGAGGCACCCACAGCGCTTGTGGAATGCGCCTTAATCCCTGCAGGTAACGGCGTACCTGAGGAAAGGTAGGCCTCCTGGATGGGAGCCTTGATCCACCGGGCCAAGGAAGACTTGGAGGCCGGCGCTCCTTTTTTCTGACCTGTCGTGAGAACGAACAAGGCATCCGTGCGGCGAAAAGAAGCCGCGCGGGAGATATAAATCCTGACAGCCCTGATCAGGTCCAAAGTATGCATAGACTTCTCATACTGATGAACAGGATTAGGACAAAAAGACGGCAGGACAATGTCTTGATTCAGGTGAAACGGAGAAAGCATCTTAGGTAAGAATTCTGCCACAGGCCGGAGCACCACTTTATCCTGGTGAATCACCAGGAATGGAGACTTGCAAGATAGGGCTGCCAGCTCTGAAACTCTCTGAAGAGAGGTAATGGCCACCAGAAAGGCAACTTTCTGAGAAAGTCTGGAGAGGGACACCTCTCTTATAGGTTTGAAAGGCGGCTTCTGTAACGCCGCAAGAACCAGATTAAGGTCCCAGGGGGTCCAAGGGACGTCTGTAGGGGGGAACGATGTGACTTGCCCCTTGAGCAAACGTCTTTACCTGAGGAAGGTTAGCCAGACGTTTGTTGAACAGCACAGAAAGTGCCGAGATCTGCCCCTTGAGGGAACTGAGAGCCAAACCCTTCGCTAATCCTGATTGAAGGAAGGCAAGAAGGGTTGGAAGAGAAAAAGGCCATGGAGAACATCCGTGGAGACGGCACCAGGAGAAGATCTTCCAAACCCTGCGGTAAATCTTTGCCGATACAGGTTTCCCGGCTTGTCTCATGGTTGCGGCGACGTCAGAAGAAAAGCCGCAAGATGTCAGCAACCAGTCTTCAAGTGCCACAAAGTCAGGCTGAGGACCGCGGAATTGTGGTGGAAGAACGGACCTTGTGACAAGAGGTCTGGCCGGGTCGGGAGCTTCCACGGATCCCCCGCCGAGAGCTGTAATAGGTCCGGATACCAGGTCCTCCTGGGCCAGTCTGGGGCAATGAGTAGGGCTTGACGACATTCTGTCCTGAGTTTCCGTAGAATCCTGGGCAAAAGAGGCATTGGAGGAAACCCGTAGGGGAGGCAAAACTGGGACCAGTCCTGGACCAGAGCGTCCGCCCCAACAGCCTTGCTGTCTCGAGAGCGAGACATGAAGACCGAAACCTTGTGGTTCAACCGGGAGGCCATCAGGTCCACGTCCGGAGTTCCCCATCTGTCGCAGATGTGCAGAAACACGTCTGGGTGGAGAGCCCATTTGCCCGCGTCCATGCCTTGCCGACTTAGATAGTCGGCCTCCCAATTGTCCACCCCGGGAATGTGAACTGCCGAGATGGATGAGTCGTTGTCCTCGACCCATTGTAGGATACGCTGGACCTCCGCGAAGGCTTGAGGGCTGCGAGTGCCTCCCTGGTGGTTTATATAAGCGACCGCGGTTGCGTTGTCGGATTGTATCTGAATATGATTCCCCGCCAGAAATCTCTGAAAGGCCAGAAGAGCCAGGTAAATGGCCCGAATCTCCAGGACATTGATCTGAAGGGAGGATTCCTGTTGTGCCCAGGTGCCCTGAGCCCTGTGGTGAAGAAACACGGCACCCCAGCCCAGGAGGCTGGCGTCCGTGGTCACTACCAACCGAGAGGGGGGCAGAAAGCATCTGCCTCGTGACAAGAGACGTGGGAAGCAGCCACCAATGTAGAGATTCCTTCGTTGACGGTGACAGACGGATGTGCTGGTCGAGAGAAGAAGGATTCTTGTTCCATCCGCGCAGGATCTGCAATTGCAGCGGACGTAGGTGGAATTGCGCAAAGGGTACTGCTTCTATGGTCGCCACCATCTTCCCCAGAACGTGCGTCAGTCGCCTGATGGTTACTGAGTCTGATTGCATGAGAAACTGGACTTCCTCCTGAATCGACACCCGCTTGTCGAAAGGTAGAATGATCAGAGCCGGAGCAGTGTGAAACTCCATGCCCAGATAAGTTATTGTCTGAGCAGGAAGGAGAACAGACTTTGGTACGTTGATCAACCACCCGAAGTGCTGCAGAGTGTCTAGAGTAACTGAGAGACTCAGTTGACACTGCTCCGCAGAGGGGGCTCTGACCAACAGATCGTCCAAGTATGGAGTTACTGCGTGGCCCTGGGAATGCAGGACAGCCACCATTGCTGCCATCACTTTGGTGAAAACCCTCGGTGCAGAGGCAAGGCCGAAGGGCAGAGCCACAAACTGAAAGTGCTCCTCCTCCACTGCGAACCTCAGCCAGCGTTGATGTGCAGGAGCGATGGGGACGTGTAGATAGGCATTCTTGACTTCCACCGAGGCTAGGAAGTCCCCTTGAGATAGTGACGCGATCACAGACCGCAGAGACTCCATTCGGAATGACCTGACCCTCACGTGCTGGTTGAGAAGTTTGAGATCCAAAACCGGTCTTACCGAACCGTCCTTCTTGGGGACCGTGAAGAGGTTCGAATAGAACCCCTGGAAGCATTCCCAGAAGGGAACCTGGATCACGACCCGTCCTGTCTCAAGGCGTCCAGCGCCTGAAGAAAGGCCGAGGCCCTTGCCGGCGGGGGCGAAGAGAGACAGAATCGAGTCGGAGGACGCGAGGTTAGCTCTATTCTGTAGCCATGGGAGATGACATCTACTACCCATCGGTCTTGGATACGACTGCTCCAGACGTCTCCAAAGTGGGAGAGCCTGCCACCGACCGAGGATGCTGCTGGGAGAGGCGGCGAGTCATGAAGAGGCAGCCTTGGCGGCTGAGGCGCCGGCAGGCTTCTTCTGCTGAGTCTTAGACCTCCACGTCCTATTTGACTTCTGGTCCTTGTCTGAACGGAAGGAGGAGGTGGACTTTGAGGAGGGACAAAAGGACCGCTGGCCAGACTTCTGCACCTTTGATTGGGGCAAGGAGGTGGACTTTCCACCTGTGGATTCCTTTATGATATCATCCAACTGCTCTCCAAAAAGTCTGTTCCCCGCAAACGGCAGTCCCTGGAGGAACTTCTTGGAAGTGGCATCAGCCTTCCAGTCTCGCAGCCACAGCATTCTGCGTGCTGCTAGCGAGTTAGCTGAGGCCACAGCGGTGCGGCTGGCGGATTCCATGATCGCCGACCTAGCGTAGTCAGTGAACGCGGTGGCCTGAGACGTGAGAGTAGTCACCTCAGGAATATCCTGAGCCACAACGTTGAGCTCTGCCAAGCATGCTCCTGTGGCTTCGTAGATTGACTTCTGCAGAAGTTCAATCTGCCTGTCAGTGGAATCCTTCAAGGAGAAGCCATCTGCAACTGACATGACAGTATTGGCAGACAGTCTAGAGACTGGGGGGTCCACCCTAGGGGACACTGACCAACCTTTTACTACATCAGGAGGAAAAGGATACTGAGTATCCTTCTGTTTTCTGGAGAAACGCTTATCAGGGCAAGCCCTAGGCATCTGTACAGTTGATCGGAAGTTGGAATGATCGAAGAACGAACCCCGAGACCTGGATGGAGGAAGGAACTGATACAGTTCCTCCGAGAGCGAAGTCTCCGCCGTGGGAGGGGGAGCAGTTAGATCCAGTACCGTATTAATGGAGGACACTAAATCATCCACAAAGGGATCTTCCTCTGAGGTCTCGTCCGAAGGTCTCACAGAATTCTGCCTATCCTCCCCATCAAACTGAGATCCCTCAGCATGAGACTCCGTGTGATGAGAGGAAGCAGGGGAGAGAGCTCTACGTGGCCGTTTAGGGGCCGAGGAGAGGGGGCTAGATCAGAGACCCCTGTATTATCTCCAGAGTCCAAACCCCTAGAAGGGGACGACTCGCTGTAGCGCCTGCGGCGTGAGGCAGAGGAACTGGGGGCACTTTCCCGGTGACTGGCCTGCAAGGACTCCTGCAGGACTCTGGTTAGGGCAGTCATAGACTGGGCGAAGGAGTCCGAAAAGGACTTAGTGAAGGCTTCAGTCCAAGGAGGTGGCACTGCCGGGTCCCCAAGGCTAGGGGAAGGCTCTGTAGCAGCAGATCTGGGGGGAGCCCCATGTTCTACCTCAGACTCATGAGAAGTGCAGGCAGAGCAGTGAGGGAAGACAGGTCCAGCAGGCAGTAAGATCTTGCAAGCAGTGCAAGATGAATAAAATGTCTGCACCTTAGGGGCTTTGCTCCTGGTGGAAGACATGTTGCCTCCAGATAGTATCCTCCAAGAGGGAATACACTAGAGGGGGGTAATAGGGGTAGGAAGACACCTCCAGAGAACCTGGGGTGACTTACCAGCCTGCCTGAGAGATTGTGTGCCCTCCGGATGCAGCACTCCCTCCTAGAAGTCACAGGTCTAGGATCTAAGTGCTGAGAGCAGTCTCAGCAAAAGGCAAAAGATGGCCGCCGGAGCCGAGCGAGGGGGCGTGACCATCGGAGCGCGGGAATCCGGAGGGCGAATCCTCTCCCCTGGCTAGGTTGGGAGGCGGCCATCCCAAGAGATGGGAGTGGCCGGAGCTCTAAGACCGCCCGCAAAGGCGGCCGAGCCCGCCTTCTGCAGAACCCGGGCTCCGGGCAGAAAACAAGGCTGCGGCCAAGCCGGGGCCTAAATTTTTGCGGTCGCCCGGCGCTCGGGAGCGGGTGAGCGCGGTGCATCATAGAAGCACCGGAAAACCCGCAGCGCCGCAGGGACCGGACGAACTAGGAGTATCCAGAGTCCCAGGAGTGCCCATGCGACCACCCCCAGGTGGAATAAGAGCGGGCTGCAGCTGCAGCACAAACCCCACAGAGTACCTCATGAAGGTGCAGGGGCCGATCCCTGGGGGTCCACAACTCCGGCCAGCAGATCCCGCAGGGGCTGTGGATGGAGTATGAGCTCCAGATGACATGGGAGCCCGGACGATCCCACTTCTCCAGAGCCCCTAAGGGATGGAGAAGGAAAACAGCATGAGGGCTCCAGCCCGTTGTACCAGCAATAGGTACCTCAACCGCCTCTGCCCAAGGGTGAGGAAGGAGACATGCTGGGGATCCATATGGATCCACTTTGCTTCCATCCAACACTCTCCAGGGAGAGTGAGTAAGACTAAAGTGAGAGTGGATGAGTGCAGAGTGTGCCTCCTTCAACACAAAGCTAAGAACTGATGGGATTTCTCCTAGAGGGGGTGTATAGGCAGTAGGAGAGGGGTTACACTTTTTATTTTAAGTGTAATACTTTGTGTATCCTCCGGAGGCGGAAGCTATACACCCAATGTCTGGGTCTCCCAATGGAGCGAAAAAGAAAAGCATTGTCTTTAGCTTCTATGTGACCCATCATTAACAATCAGTACAGTATTGGGTTTTTTTTTCTTTAGTTAAATGACATTTACACTTTAACTTAATATCACAGGATATGGTGTTCAACAATTCACATCTGTCAGCATATAGATGGTTTTTAAAGATACAACAATTTGTACCATTAAGGGTTAACATTGCAGGTCCACAATTAGAATGGAACTACAGGCCTCCACATAACAGCTGATCATATACCCATTGCCCAATAATAGGCTGCTCAAAGTTATAGCCCAAAATATATAGTGGGAACATATAACCCTCAGAGATGTGTCCCCTCTCCTAGGCTAGGAGGGCGTGCACCAATCAAACAACTGCAGCTTGGGGGAGATAAAGTTGTATATAAATACCTCCTCACTGTACTAGTGCCTGTCCAGCGTCCTCAGTCTGTAAGCTGCGCGCCCTATGCACATTTCAGCCAATCCTTCATCAGGGGTCGTAGCCTATTATTGGGCAATGGGTATATGATCAGCTGTTATGTGGAGGCCTGTAGTTCCATTCTAATTGTGGACCTGCAAGGTTAACCCTTAATGGTGCAAATTGTTGTATCTTTAAAAACCATCTATATGCTGACAGATGTGAATCAAGGAACACCGTATCCTGTGATATAAAGTTAATGGTGGGTGGTGTATAGTCTCCAACACACAATTCATATTGGATGTGGTGATTTGTGTACCTATATCTAATGCACAACTAACACTATGTATGAATTTGAATGTTCATAACAGCCCCCTACCACTACTGCACTGTATACTGAGGTATGGTTGGTGTAGAAATTAACACAGCATATAGCCAACACTGTGATTGAATATTTGAGTTCACTGCGCTTTACACTGCAGTGAAAATAGTACATAGAGGTGCACTTACACCTGGCTGTGTGAGTGGGCTAAGACAAGGTCTTCGGAACTTTCTATCTACCTTATGGAGAGGAGTTTGCCTGCAACCATAAGAAGACAGTTAAGTGGGTGAGGAGATTTAAAGCCCACTCACACAGCCAGATCAGAATATCCCACACACTACACTGATGAGCGGCAGTTACCCCAAAACGCAGCATCTGTAGTTTGGGGTTCTGATCTGGCACAAATCCTTAGTCATATTAAAAGGCTTGTCAGAAAGTCGACTATGACTTTGAGGAGCTACCTAAAGGTGGCGCTAGAGTTCACTTCCTCACTGAAGTGCAAATTTGCATATTTCCTAGAGGGGGGATGCAGCTTTAAATCTCCTTATCTACTTAACTGTCTTTTTATGGTTACAGTCAAACTCCTCTCCATAAGGTGAATAGCAAGTTCCCCAAACCTCATAAAGTGACACTGGTCAGAATTGCAAAAATGAGGCTTGGTCCTTAAGGGGTTAAAAACCATCTATATGCTGACAGATGTGACACCATATCCTGGGATATAAAGTTAATGGTGGGTGGTGTCTAATCTTCAAACACAAGTTATATTGGATACGATGATTTGGGTACCAATATATATAGCGCACAACTAATACTATGCCAGAATTGAATGTTCATATCAGCCCCCTTGTACTATTGCACTTTATATTGCAGTGGTGTTGGTGTAGAAACTGTGATATCATTTTTGGGGTCACTGCAAATTATACCGCAGTGAAAAAACATATAGGGGAGCAACCATTTACCTATATGTAAACACCCCTAACCAGGATATACATAGCAATTAAGCTTTGGTGTAACCGAATTTTCCGTATCCCATAAGTATTGGCAGGATTCCATATAGATCTACAGGTATACCTACATGTTTTACAACTGCGACCCTGATATATGAATGTATATACTCCTCGTACATCAATCAAGTTATAATATGAATGTAACTGTCCACATTTTCTGTCTGTATTATAACTCTGCCCTATTGGTGTGAGTTAGCCCTGTATCCATCCTGATTTTAATTAAAGTTTTCACTTTTGCTGAAGGGACACTATAACGATCTGCCGTTGTCTCAATTGAAGGAAAAAATAGGCTCTTATCTGCGGGGGTGTGGGATGCCCACCCTGCCACAATCATCTGTAGACGCGTTGGCCAGGCAGTTTTCTGCTGAGGACATAGAGGACTGTATTCAGTCCATGAAAGTGGGTAAATGCCCTGGCCCTGACGGCTTTTCAGTCAGTTTTTACAAGTTGTTCCAGAAGTCGTTAAACCCTAGGCTCCTGGAGGTCTGCAATGCTGTGGCGGGGGGTAAATCCTTTCCCCCACAGGCGCTGATGGCACACATCGTGGTCCTGCCGAAGCCAGATAAGGATGCCTCTCTTTATGAGAACTACCGTCCCATATCCCTGATTAACATAGACATTAAGGTTTACTCTAAATTGATAGCAAACAGACTAAAAATCTTCCTCCCAGACTTGGTAAATGCTGATCAGGTGGGTTTTGTCCCCGGGCGGGACGCCAGAGATAATACCATCAGATCCATTGCTTTAATAGACGGAGCTAGGAGACGCGGTGTTCCCATGTGCATCCTGTCACTGGACGCCAAAAAGGCGTATCCGGATTAACGGTGCCCTGTCTGAGCCATTTGCTATTAGTAACGGCACACGGCAGGGATGCCCGTTGTCTCCCTTCTTATATATTCTATGCATGGAGTCATTGGCCTCCTTGCTCAGGGGCAACACATCTATTCGGGAGTGGGGGAGGGGAGCAAGAGGACATAAGGTGGCTCTCTTTGCTGATTATCTCCTTCTATATGTTACCAATCCTCTGATCAGCATCCCGAACATCATGTCTGAGCTGGGTAAATATGGCCGTCTGAGTAATCTCAAAATCAATATGTCCAAGTCAGTGTTACTTAATATTTCGCTCCCCCGACTGGTCTCTCATCTCCTGTAAGAAGATTTTCAGTTTAAATGGTCTGAGGACTCCTTGCCTTATTTGGGCATCAGGCTGACTCGGGATCCCGCTGACCTTTACAAAACCAATTTTCTCCCCATGATGAGTCGTTTGGAGTCGGATCTGGTTAAGTGGAATAAGTTGGCTCTGTCTTGGTTAGGGAGAATTCATACAGTGGGTATGAATCTTCTTCCTCGCATATTGTATCATCTCCAGACGATTCCTCTTATGCTCCCTGCTGCATTCTTTGCCAAATTAAAGTCTAAACTGCTGCGGTTTATATGGTCACATAAATGGCCAAGGATCTCATATCGCACTCTGTGCAGACCAGTAGACAGGGGTGGCCTGGGTTTGCCAGATTTCCAAGCTTACCACTCTGCCAGTATGGGAGGTTGTATCCTGGATTTGTTCAGGTACCGGGACAAGAAACGGTGGGTGGAGGCCGAGTCCCTGCTTGCGGTTGATCCTCCTCAAGCTCTGGTATGGAGGGCAGGTCTGGCCAATTCACTCGACACTCCGTTTACCACCTCCCAACTGCATCTTTTTCTTCATCGTCGTAACACACGTCTGAATCTTACATCCTTACCGGGCCCCCTGACTCTCATATAAGCTTCCTTTTTGAATGTCCCGAGGGACTCATATCCTACTCTATCGCATTATCTGTCTCCCACTGCTATTAAGGCTCTGTCTGCCCTGTTCCCGGGAATGGAGCCCCCGCCTGATTCTTGGTTAATGTATGCCAGACTGGTGAGCTATATCAAATCCCTTGCGCACGATGGGATATTTCGTCCGTTGACTAAGTTCGAGCAGAGATACAGGGGGGGGGACCTTTGGATCATGCGGTTTCAGTCTTATATAAATGGTTCTGTGACACAGAGACTGATGCCTCAACACAAGTCCTTCCTTTTGTTCGCAGGTGGGAGTGGGATTTGGGTAGGTCATTCACTCTTAAGGAGTGGGAGAACATCTATATTTTCTCCAATAAAGCCTCCATTTCGGCAAATGCGCAGGATTACAATTACAGGGTGGTGGCGAGATGGTACAGGTGCCCGGCGGACCTTAACAGAATTTACCCGGATGCCTCGACCTCATGTTGGAGGAATTGTGAGGAAGGGGGATCTTACATCCATATTTGGTGGATCTGTCCACTCATTAGTGTATTCTGGGCCGAAGTCGTAGACCTGCACAAGAGGGTTACATCAGAATATATTGCATTCACCCCAGAGCTGGCTTTATTGAACTGTACACATGTGTCCCTATCCAAATTTAAAAAAGGAATGTTGCACCATTTTTTGACTGCTGCGAGGCACTTAATCTCAAAGTACTAGAAAAAAACAGCTTGCCTGACACGTCACGAATTGGTTGCAGAGTTAAATACGGTGTGCAGAATGGAATAACTAATCAACTTTTCTTTTCTATTCTGGACTCCCATTCCATTGACAGACATTGCAGAATTTGGTCCCCATGGATAATGTATCGTGAGACCCCTGAGTTACGGATTTGGCTGTCAGAAACTCATTTACATCCCTAGTAGGTTATATGCCTTTCTGGTTTGGTTGTCACGTGGGGTCTGTACCCGTTCAATCTCTACTTTCTATTTTCTTTCCTTCTTTCTTTCTTATATTTTGTTTTCTGCCCTCTTTATTTTATATACCTCTTTCTTAATTATAGGAGTTTTGTTACTCATATTACTTCTCTGGGTCTCAGTGGGGGCAAGAATATATAGTCTGTGTTTTAGACTGACTCCCTAATGTTGTGGTTTCCTTTGGGAAACGCAGCATTGGCCCCGGTTGGTGGGCGGGATCCAAAGTTTACACTCCTGTGTTAGAAGTTTCTGAATCCCTTGACTCTCTTGTAAGAAGTCAAGGGGGTTAGTAGAATTTTTAGCATTAATCTGCTGTTACTGTTTTAATGGAAACCGAGGTTTGTATATGTTTGTGACATGTATATTTCTTACTATATACTTATTGAATGTCATTATAGCTTATTCTTTCTTATACCAATAAAATTGAATTTACAACAAAAAAAGTTTTCACTTTTGCATAAATTTGGACTTGTAGTCGCATTTTTCTCTCCTTGTTTCTAATGGTATATTAGTGACTTGTCTATGGAGATACATAGCCCCTGCATTGGTCACACACATAGATCACCCATTTGGAAAATGTAAATTTCTTATGGAAATGGTGGAATTTCATATATCTATGATGTGGCAAATAGGTGTATGGTATTTTCTAATTAAGAATAATAAATGCAGAAACGTTACATGGACGGTGCAGTGTGTGAGAAGAATGTGCAACGAATAGGGGAAACAGTGATTTCAGATAAATTCTTGGGACCACAGTGATGTCGCAGCACAGGCGTAATAATACATACATACAGTTCAGCGCTAATATAAAAGGAAAAGATGCTGAAAGGTTAGTATATTACTAGGGGTAAGGACCTTAGGTTAAAAGCATCACTCCAGCACTATAAAGCACAACAAAAAACTGAAGTGCTTTAAACTATAAAAAAAAATAATTGTTCATTAAGGAGTTAGTATATTTCTTCCCTTAAACCAATGTTAGTAGATCAGTGAACTTGTCCTGCAGTTTGGTGGGGTCCGAGTCATAAGAATCATCAAAGTCCAACTTTGGCGGACAGGCTTCTAGACTTTCTACTGGTGGATTTTTCAGCGGTTCGCACAGGTATCGGGACCTAGCCCTTATTAGACCAGCAGAAGTTAGGGTGAATATGCTTAAAAAAGAAAATAAATTTGGCTCTATTCAATAAAGCTTTGACACCTGAATTTTGCCATAAAAACTTTGAAAAATTGCAAAATTTAGGTAGAACTCAGAGTTACACATACATTTCCTGACTTTTGGCATTTCCATGGCAGATTCTCACCCCTCTGACAGAATAGGTGGAGCTGTGGCTGGACAGGGGCAGGGTGGGGGTGGGATGCTACAGCTAGTGTAATTCATGTCTGGAGTGAGATTTCTGGTGCAGCACATGCCACTCGTCAGGCGCTTCAGATTAATGAAGAAATGTGTGTCTCGTCATGAATCAGGGGTCTTATTCCAGGTCTCAATGAATCAGGTCCAAAGACCCTTTAAGAAAGTGATGACCTTATCCTTCATGCTAGGTCATCAATGTCAGATTGGTGGGGGACCGACACCCTGAACCTCCATTGAGTTGCTGTTTCCTGCTAACAATGGATGTAAACATTGAACAGAGCCAAATATTATTGCTCCATTGCCTTTGTGGTGCTTGTTTATATCTATGTAAAGGCCGCTTCACACGCTAGGATATAGGTAAATGAGATCGTTAGCTATGTCACATGACCGTGATCCTTCCGACATCGTTAGTGCGTTGTCACACACAAGGATATCGTTAACGATCTTAAATTTGACAACGCTCCAGCTATTTGCAGAAGAACGTTCTAACGATTTTACAAAGCGGCAGGAATAAGAGAATTTTGAACAACATCTTTCAAAAAGGCGTCACACTGAACGATGTTGCTGCTTCACAGATCCTTAATTGGACGACGAACGATAGATTTGAAGTCAGGATCTCATTTTTTGGCTGAACGATCCCACGATTTTTCCTTCCTACATCGTTCGTTTACACGCAACGACGCACTAACGATATCGTTTGAACGATCACAAATCCGTGATGTTTCAACGATATTTATTGTTAACGATATCATAGCGTGTGAAGTGGCCTTAAGAGAGAGGATTCAAAAAGATCTAAACAAACTAGAACAGTGGCAGCAACTAACAGAATAGTTTGTAACAGGGAAAACTGCAAAGTCCTACAATTGGGTAAGAAAAATGAAAAAGCATATACAGAGTGTTAGGAATAGGGCTAAGATACAGCATGTGTGAAAAAGACTTGGGTATACTAATAGATTACAGTTGGCACATGAGTAAACAGTGTGATGCAGCAGCAAAAAAAGGCAAACAATTCTGTGATGTATTAACAGAAGCATACAGTCTAGATCATGTGAAGTCCTTATCACCCTCTACTTGTCTTTGATCAGACCTCATCTGGAATAATGTGTCAGTTCTGGGCACAACAATTTAATCAAAGACCTCAACAAACCTTGCAAGTTCAGAAAAGAGCGACCAGCATTGTGACTGGTCTGCAAACCATGCCCTATAAGGTACGGTTACAGAATTTCGGAATGTTTAGTTCACAAAAAAAGACCAAGAGGAGACTTAATGGCTGTCTACAAATATCTCAAGGGCTGTCACATTGTAATTGCACAAGGAAAGAATAGAAGCGATGGGATTAAACTGAATGGGAGGAGACAGATTAGATAGTGAAGGTGATCAGCGAGTGGAACAGGCAGCCACAAGAGATGGTGAGTTCCCCTTTAATGGAAGTCTTCACACAGAGGCTGGACAGACATCTGTCTGGGATGATTTAGTGAATCCTACTTTGAGCAGGGGGTTGGGCCAGATGATCCAGGATGTCCATGCCAACTCTACCCTTCTATGATGTCAGCTGAACTCCTGTTGAAGTGAATAGAAACTGAGCTGTACTACCTCTACACAATGAATGGAGAGTGTGCCATTTTGGGCCTTTTTACAATTAAAGGGAATTTGTAATTAACGGAAATTTGTCAGCATGATTTGCTATAGTAATATGAGGACAACATGGTAGAGCGTGGTCTAACGGGCATTCTGTCAGTGTAACACTGACAGATGTAATGTATTGCAATGTATGTGCACGGCAATACATTCCACCTGCAATCGGAGTAATAAAAGTTAATGTCCCATAGAGGAACTAAGTAAAAAAAGTTTTAAATAAATTTGTAGAAAGAAAAAAAAAGGTGGAAGTAAAGAACAAAAGAAAATAATACAATTAAATATGCATGTGTGTGTGTAAAAATAAACAAAAAAAGTACACATTTGGTATTGCTGCGTCTGGCACAACCCGATCTATAAAATTCACTAGTCTCACTAGTTAACCCCTTCAGTGTATAGTAAAAAAAAAAATAGCAAAAACTGTGTTCTCATCATGCAGTTGACAAAATAAAGTGGAACAAAATGTGATCCAAATTATTGCATGCAAATAACAATGGTATAGCTGAAAACGTCATCTTGTTCCGCAAAAAACAAGCCGCAATACAACTCCTTTAGCGAAATAAAAAAAACATGGTTCTCAAAATACAGCAATGAGAAAAAATTCTATAATATTGTTTTATTGTGTAAAAGCATCAAAACATAAAAAAAATGATACCCTGTTTCTACAAAAATAAGACCTACCCTGAAAATAAGCCCTACCATGATTTTTTTTCAGGACTTTTAAATATTCTCAAAATGTAAGCCTTACTCCCTAGTTACAGATCATAAAAAAGTCAATTTAAATAGCGTCCAGGCAGCTATACATGTAAAAAAAAAAAAAAGTAACATCAATTGGCAATACAATTCAGCAGGACAGATACTCTTCATCAAACAAAGCAGACACCCCAAAAGAATTGCACTCAAAAGACCCCACAAGAGCCAAAGCAATAAGGTTTGGCACGTGCCGAGCTCTCACACACAGATCAGGTAGTACCGCTAGAGTCACTCCACTCCCAAGCCCAGTATAATAGAGTGTTGTGGCTGCATCCATTCACCAGGGGGAGCCAATCGCTACACTTGGCTGCATTGGAACTTGGAAGAGAGCAGCTGGAATGGTAAGGGACCTGTCGGTAGGTAACCCATCTGTTACAGGAGTGATGTCAGTAGAACAACCCAAACAGTGTGTGAGAGCCCGACACTTGACAATTCTTTTTTTTGGGTCTCTTGGGGTCTTTTGAGTATATTTTTGGGGGTGTTTGCTTTTCTTGAAGAATCCACCAAATACTATGGTACAGTACCATATGTACACAGCTGTCAAAAAATATACTTTACTAGTATTTTGACCAAAAAACAACATGCACGCAAAAAGTAAGCTATTCTGTCTAGTACAAGAAAGGAATCATGGAGGACGTTCAGGGCAAAAATCTTACTGCTTTCTCGAAAGAGACCATTTTGGATATGTGAAAAGTACAAAAATGGCGAACAGAGTATGATAACCTTGTTCAACAGATTGCAAGGGAAATCCTAAGGGCCACGTCACACACATAGATATCTGTGCAGATATTATTGGCAGATCTCTGGTTGCAGTGAAATCATGGACACATTGTTCCATTTTGTGGCCGTGTATCAGTAGCGTAGCTGGCGGGGAGGCAGTGGGGGCGAGCGCCCCGGGCCACCCGGTTTAGGGGCCCATTGGGGCTGAGAGGTCACCTGGGCCGCTGAGTGGCCGCGACGCCGTGGACCCCACAAGTCGCGCTCTTTTCACAATACAGCCGTGACCCGTCCGATGCTCCGAGCAGACCGCAGCTACTCAAGCCTGCTGTGCTCATTGGAGCAGCGGTACAACTACTCTGATTGGTCCCGCGGCCGTGCACTGCTGATAGGAGCAGCGGCGGCAGCACTTACAGCCAAACATACAAGCCTGAGTGCAGTGGCGCACCCAGAAATTTCCCAAGGTAGGGGTCCAAGAAACACACACCGGCCCTGAAAGGGGGGTGTCACCCCCCAGCGGGGTTCCGAGGGGCAAAGCCCCCGGTGGGGGGGTTTGGGGGAGCGAAGGCCCCCTAAAAGCAGCCTCTTTTGTGGGCCCTTGGGTGCTGTGTAATTGTTCCTGTCTCCTGACATAGGGGCCCAGCTCCTTGTGTACTGCACCACTTCTCAGGGCCGTCCAAAGGGGGGGGTCCAGACACGTAGGTCCCCCCCCTTGGGTGCGCCTATGCCTGAGTGTCCGAGCAGACACTGGAGCTACTCAAGCCTGCTGTGCGCATTGGAGCAGCGGTACGGCTGCTCCGATTGGTCCCGCGGCCGTGCACTGCCGATTGTAGCAGTGGCAGCAGCACTACAGCCACAGATACAAGCCTGAGTGAAAGCATACGTGGGACGGTGGGAAGAAGACTGAGGAGCAGGCATCGTCTGAGGAAAAGTACACAATCATTTGACTGCATATTCATTTTATTATTAATTTGTAACGTTAGAATGATAAATACATGTCTTTAATAGAGCGCACACATGTGGCAGATCTGCATGCAGAATTGCATGCGGATCTGCACGTGGATGCCCATCTCGGACCACCTGCTATGACGGGCTGAACTTTGGAGCTCACCTGAGCTCCGGAGCGCATTGATCCCGGCATGACCGCGGGTCACACGGACTGAACTGCGAGCGTCAGGCCGTCATAGCGGGTCCGGGACGGGCCTCCACGTGCGGATCCGCCACGTGTGTGCGCTCTCTAAAGGAGTTATTGAGAGCAGCAAAATGTTTCAGCACCCATCATAAAATGTAAAATAGAAAGGTAGGCATAGGAGCATGGCAGACACACATCAGCCCAGCAGCATAGAAATGTTCATGCTTTAGGTTGTACGAGTGATTATTGCTGGTCACCTGGGCTGGGGGCCCACTCATGATGTTTCGCCCCCCTTGTGTTGAACCCCTAGCTATGCCTCTGCCGTGTACAAATGTAACAATGTGTCCATGATTTCACTGCAACCAGAGATCTGCCAACAATATCTGCACAGATATCTGTGTGTGTAACGTGGCCCTAAGAAGTGTGTGGATCATTGTTGTCATGACTATATTTGGCTAAATGTTGATTTTTTTTGTTTAAGAATAAATTTAGATTGTCGATCATGGAAATATAGGACATCCAATGAAAATAAGCCCTAATGCATTTTTTGGAGCAAAAGTTAATATAAGATCCTAATTTTTTTGAAAACACTGTATTATGTTGTATCGCTGGAATCATATTGACCTAAAAAAGAAAGAATTCATCCCTTTTACAATAGTGTTAATGGAATAAAAAAAAATTCTGACTTGCTGTTTATTCTTGATTCTGCCTCACAAAAACCGGGATAGAAAGCGATCAAAAAATATTATGAAGGGGGCGTGTCCTGGCCATGGAGGAAGACAGAAGCTAGTCCTTGAGCTCTGTCCCCTCGGCCTCTTTCCTAGCCTAATATTGGCATCCCAGCCTGGAGAGAGACCCTCCTCATGTCTATGAGGAGAAGGAGCATCCGCACAGGAGCATTACCGGGACCCTCCCGCCCGAAAAACGGCAGTATTAAGCGGTATCTCCACAGTTATTATCACCGATAATCACATTTAGGGAGTTAATCAGTATTTAAATATAGAAACATTAGGGGATAACTCTATTTATCTTGTTATAGTTTTTTAATGGTTAAAAAAGCACTTAGTGACAAAAAAGTGATATTGTGCAAACAGTGTTTAAAAGACTTCCCACCCCCAAAAGACAAACTACATAAACTACCCACGAGGTGATGTCAAGACAGAGGTCTAGAGGGTTGGATGACGTCACGGTATTGTCATCCAACCCTCTAGACCTCTAGGAGAGGTCACAAAGGTTCCCACATATGGTCAATTGCAAGTCAAAAACTGTCGTCCTCCTGTTCCGGGGTCCACCCCACCAACCCGAGTCTGAACCCACACAAGTGGTGTTGGTCAGTGTCAAGTTATACAGATCAGTGATATGGTCTGTTCAGCGAGAAAGATTTTTCCGACGCGTTTCGCCTATAAAAAGGCTCGTCAGGGGCAATATTGTTATGCTACATCAAATTCATGAAGGATCACATAGTTTCAGTGTGAACCCTAAGTTTTACAGTTTATCAACCAGGTCCAGGGATAGAATCCTGTGTTTGGGAGATCAAAGTAGGCCAAAAAACGATGGTTCTTCTCTTTATCAGAGGTTTTCTTAAGATACCTAGAAAGTTTAAGAAGGTAAGAAGGACCTTTATCAGTTATGAAGGTTATCAGTACTAATTGCTTTCACCCATCTATGTTCTCTATGGTTTGAAGAAATATTTTTACAACACCCTTTAAAAGTGATTTTTCGAGGGGTACAAAGGACGTACCAGGGGTGAGGAGCAGACGAAAGGCTGCACTTCGAGATGTCCAGTCAACTTAACCCCTTATCTGAATGGAATGTCCTCTCCTTACTATATTACAAAGGGAAATGTTACTTGAGTCATATTGGGGTTGTCTATCATCATATAGTTATATAATAAAAAGGACATACCTTCATCTGTTTTAGAGTCCCTCTATATTAAACTCTCTGGTGTGATTTTATTTGTCTCATAATCAGCCTCTTTGTTTTCTCCTTTTTAGACATGAAAAAGACATTGATCAGAATCCTGAATAGTATTAATTATCAAAGAATAGTTAGCTCTAAAGGTGTATCACTGACCTCCTTTCTTCACAGTTTCACATACAGGTCCGTGATACACCTAGTGCAGATGCTAGCCATAAGCTCAGATAATCCCTTAATATACAGGTCTTGCTCTCTTAATAGTTAAGAATAGTCAAGTTACTATTCAACCTATAAATATAAATAAGAGACATTCTCTTATTCACTATGTAAAGCCCTTTGTCTGAACAGTAGTGACAAAGGGTTAAACCACAGTACCTTGCTGTAGCAGCAGAGTCTGTCAGGCACCATTCCTGTGGAGCAGTCCCTCTATGGTCCCGGATTGCAGCTGCCTCCCTGTGTATGGATGGCAACAGACTGCCGCCTTTCTTGGGGCTTATATGAGACAGGTAAGAGGCTTGTCCAACCCCTATTCCTCCTCCCCCTCGGCCGACTCCCACCAGGAAGCTGTCGGCAGGTCGGCCGCGCTGTTTGTGTTCCACCTGGAACGCAAGATCGTCTGCGCATGCGCATGACGTCACGCCCGGTGGGCGTGTTTTGGAGCTCGGAGCTCTCAAAGTAAACAGAGCTCCGGGACTGTGCAGACGTCTCCATGGTGACGAAATGCATCGTTCACCTCAGGAGACCGCTGCACATGTTACAGACAGTGTTGGGGATAAAAGGGAATAGTTTGAGGGAAAAGAGGGGATTTTTAAGGGGTCCCTTATGGATATATCTTCTGGGAGACATTGTTGTAGAACTGCCCTCATATGGATAAGCAGAGAAGCATAAAGGACATAGGCACAAGTAAATGGGAGGGTAAAGAGAGTATATAGCAATCACAGGAAAGGCCCACAGCAGCATAACCGCAGCAAGGCAGGTGGCCCACTCTGTCACATCCATTCTTTGGGCTTTTTATGTAGATTTATTATATTATATCAATAAGGCTAATGGCATGTCATAAGTATATTCTAAATGATTTTATTAATCTCTTATTGTATAGGATCTTTATGTGAGGGGATGATAAGCCCTAAGGTATTTTTTTTCATATGACATGGATTCTATGATGGACTTGCTGTTGGTGTGAAGCCCATATATCTGATGTTATCCAGGATCTAGTCTCCTGGAAATCTTGTTTACCCCCCAAGATCCCTTTTGGGTTAGAGGGGGTGTAACTGGTCTGCTCAGCCCGGTTAACCAAAACAGGAGAGAGATACCTTTTTAAGGGGGCCACCGACAGATTCACTTATAGAAAGGACCCCCCATGGTTTTTATTCATGATTAGATGAAACAGGTATATATCTGAGTTTCACTGAGGCCATTGGGAGTGACTGTCTTCAGTCTGTATATCCAACGGCTCTCTTTCTGGAGAATGAGTTTATCCCAGTTCCCTCCTCGTTTCGGTGGTGAAATGACCTCAATGACCATAAATACACAACCTTCCATGTTCCCTCCATGTTCCTGATGGATATGTCTGGAGATGGGAGTATCCCTTCTGTGTCTTACATCGCCTAGGTGGTCTCCAATACGTCTTCTAAATTCTCGTTTCGTTTTGCCGCTGTATTCAGCATTGCATGGGCAAGTGAAACGATAGACCACCCCCGAGGTCTTACAATTTGCAAAGTGCTGTAAGGTATATGTTTTTCCAGTGTTAGTGCTGGTAAACTCCTTAGCAGTATTTATATATTTACATGCTATGCACTTTCCACATTTGAAGGTACCTTTGGCACGGTTGTCTAGCCATGTACCCTGAGATGTAGGAGGCTCATAAGCACTGTGCACTAGTTGGTCTTTTAGATTTCTCCCTCTCCGGTATGTTATACTTGGGTATGGAGGTATGAGTCCTTGGAGTCCTGGGTCAGCTCTCAGAATACGCCAGTGTTTCTTCATTATATCCCTGACTTCTGTGGCCTTGTTATCATATTTGCCAATAATTCTCATGGTTGAATCTTTTTGTTTGGTTCTTGGTTTCAGTAGTTCCACCCTAGATGTATGTTCCGCCTTCTTATATGCCTCACTGAGGACGTGCTGTGGATACCCACGGTTCAGGAATCTCTGTTGTAGTTCGTTCGCCTGTTTGTAGAACTCGTTGTCATTAGAGCAATTCCTTCTTATCCATAGGTATCCCCATCCTCAGACTCCTGGGGTGGTGACTTTGCCAATGAAGCAAATCGTTACTGGCTGTAGTTTTACGGAAAGTGCGTGTAATTAGACGTCCGTCATTCTCCTTCACTATTGTCACATCCAGGAAGTTTAAAGTTTTTTCTTGGAACTCAGATGTAAATCTGAGTCCAATTGTGTTGATATTGAGGTCTGTGATGAACTTGTCAAAATCGACTTTACTCCCGAACCATAGAATGAAGATATCATCTATGTAGCGCCCCCAGAATAAAATCCGGGGGCACCACCACGACGTCTCCTCACCACCGAATACAACTGTGTCGTCCCACCAGCCCAGGAGCAAGTTTGCATAAGTTGGGGCCATCGAACTCCCCATTGCAGTGCCCCTGAGCTGGTGGTAGAACCTACCGTTATGGCGAAAGTAGTTATGTGTCAGTACAAACTCCGTTGCAGCCAGAATGAAGTGATTATGTGCCTCATACTGTGTACTCCTTGCGTTTAGAAAGTGTTTTATGGCCTGTAGTCCAGCCTCGTGTGGTATACTACTGTAAAGGGCCTCTACGTCTATAGAGCCCAAAAACGTATCTTTCTCAATCATGATACCGTCAAGTTTGGTTAGGAGGTCCATGGTATCCCTTAGGTATGAGGGTAATGCCTCGACATAATTCCTAAGTACTTTGTCTATGTAAATGCTTAGATTCTGTGTCACCGAATCATTGCCCGAAACTATGAGACGTCCCTTCAATGGTGACAGCCCCTTATGGATTTTTGGTAAGGAGTAAAAAATGGTATTACAGGGAACTTCATTAGTATAAATCTCCATTCATTTTTACTCAGTATTCCATCTTGATATGCCGCGTCTACAAGAGTCTTTAGTTAGTTTTGAAAGTCATCAGTGGGATCCCGTTTAAGGGTGGCATATGTAGTCATATCTTGTAAAATATCTTGGCACATCTTATTATATGTATTGTGGACCATTACAACCAGGTTACCACCTTTATCAGAAGGTTTTAAGACAACGTCCTTGTGTGGAGCCCCAAGGGACGTGGGGTACCGGACCGATCTGCTGCTGGGGATGTCACTGGTGGCCTGGTCCGGACCGTGTCCCTGGCTCAGCACAATAAAAGGGGGATTATTTACAAGGGAGATTTGTCACGGGTGACGCCACCCACTTGGTGCGGCCAGCTATGAGGCCGCGGCTGCTGCAGAACCTCCGGGGGTGATGGAATGGCAGCGGGGATGGTATAGTTCCAGTGGGGAAAACTGTATCCCCCGGGGCAGTAAGGAGTTAAAGTCTGTTGGTGTGTGTGTGTTGTTGGAGCACACTTACTTGCAGACGCTGCAGGAATCTCTCCTCAGCGTTGGTGCTGACAGGCTGTGGCTCTGCAGGTTGAGGTCTTCTTGGTGCAAGCCTGTATGGGAGAGAGGGTCTGCAGATGGAAGCAGGCAGGAGACAATGCAGGGTTTCCAAAGCTTTACTTAAAGGGAACCAACCACCTCAGATGACGTGTATAAGCTGTTAATACATGTCCCTGGACCCTATGTACACCATTGCAGCTATGTTTTTGCTAAGAATATTGATAACAGCAAACCGAAATAAACAGTTTATAAACTTACATGATTTAGTACTTGAGGGCGTCTCCCTCGGGCTTTAGTACGAGAGGGCTGTGTCTTATGCAGCCTGAGTGGCTTTCCTCCCCCTCCCTCTCTGTTTGCAGGACGTCACATTAGGGCGTGATATTATCTTGGTGTGGGCGGGCATCCAAGGCAGCTCCCGTCCGTGCACGTCTTCTCAGTGACGTCCTGCAAACAGAGAGGGAGGGGGAGGAAAGCCACTCAGGCTGCATAACACACAGCCCTCTCGTACTAAAGCCCGAGGGAGACGCCCTCAAGTACTAAATCATGTAAGTTTATAAACTGTTTATTTCGGTTTGCTGTTATCAATATTCTTAGCAAAAACATAGCTGCAATGGTGTACATAGGGTCCAGGGACATGTATTAACAGCTTATACACGTCATCTGAGGTGGTTGGTTCCCTTTAAGTTCTTTCAAGCAGTTTACAGGTCATCTGCAATTCTTTACACAGCTCTTAACATTCAGTTGCATTCTCCCTTTCCGGGTTCCCTTCTCTCCTGCAGCCAGGCTCCTCTCTCCTTGTGACCCCTCACACAGTCTTTAAAGGGAACCTGTCACCTAATCTATGGCCCCTAAACTATCACTACCTGCCCCTACAGACCCTAACTAGCTCCCTAACCATCCCTGGCTGACGTAATATGGCTTTATATAAGGTGAAATAAACACTTTATAAACTTACATGATCAGTGCCAGTGGGGCGTTCCTGACAGTAGGGCGGGGTCCCCAGAGCCGCGCTCCCCCCGCCTCGCTCCCTTCCTAACGCCCTAATGGGCGGCATTATCGATTTGAAGAGCGGGAAAGCCCATTGGAATCTTCCCGCCCCGCTCTTCATGACGCGGCCGGAGACCGCGTCATTTCCGGGTCCGCGCATGCGTAGTGCGCCGGGTGAAGCCGACCGGAATCGCAGCGTTGCTAGGCAACGACCGGCGTCTTCGGAAGGTGAGTATCGGCGGCCCCCCCCCTCCCAAACCAGCCCATATATATGTGTGTGTAATCCACATGTACATATGGATTACACACACACATATATACATTCACTTTGATTAGGCACATTTCATATGTGCATCTATATATATATATAGATGCACATATATATAGTTAGATTATATATATGTGTGTGTGTGCATGTATATATATGTGTGTGTGTGTGTGTGTGCATGTATATATCGTGTGTGTGTGTGTGCATGTATATATATATATATATGTGTGTGTGTGTGTGTGTGCATGTATATATGTGTGTGTGTGTGTGTATATATATATATATATATATATGTGTGTGTGTGTGTGTGTGTGCATGTATATATATATGTGTGTGTGTGTGTGTGCATGTATATATCTGTGTGTGTGTGCATGTATATATATATATATATGTGTGTGTGTGCATGTGTATATATATGTGTGTGTTGTGTGTGTGTGTGCATGTATATATATATATGTGTGTGCATGTATATATATATATATATGTGTGTGTGTGTGCATGTGTATATATGTGTGTGTGTGTGTGTGTGCATGTATATATGTGTGTGTGTGTGTGCATGTATATATGTGTGTGTGGTGTGTGCATGTATATATATATGTGTGTGTGTGTGCATGTATATATATATATATATATATGTGTGTGTGTGCATGTGTATATATATATATATATATATGTGTGTGTGTGCATGTATATATATATGTGTGTGTGTGTGTGTGCATGTATATATATATATATATATATATATGTATGTGTGCATGTATATATATATATGTGTGTGTGTGTGTGTGCATGTATATATATATATGTGTGTGTGTGTGCATGTATATATGTGTGTGTGTGTGCATGTATATATATATATGTGTGTGTGTGTGCATAATATATATATATATATATATATATATGTGTGTGTGTGTGTGCATAATATATATATGCACACACACAAATATATATATTTGCATGTATATGTGCACACATATATATATATACTAGCTGTGAGCCCGATGCAAATGCATCGGGTGTCTAGAATGTGCATTAATTTGATTATAGTAGTTATAGCTGGTGTGAGGACTTTTCGGGGGGTGTGTGAATAGTTTTTTGGGGGGTCACATACTTTTTTGGGTGGGTCACATACTTTTTTGGGGGGGTGACATACTTTTTTGGGGGGGTCCAATATTTTTTTTGGGGGGTGACATAATTTTTTTTGGGGGGTCACATCATTTTTTTGGGGGGTGACATATTTTTTTGGGGGGGTCAGATACTTTTTTGGGGGTGTCAGATACTTTTTTTGGGGGGTCACATACTTTTTTTGGGGGGGTCCAATACTTTTGGGGGGGTCCAATACTTATATTTTAATAAATTAATGTAATTAATATCTTAATGTAATTTTTTTTTTTTTTTTTTTTTTTTATTATTATTTTTTATTTTATTATTTATTTTTATAATTTTTTTTTAACGATTATTATTATTAAATTTATTTATTATTTTGTATTTTAAGTGATTTTTTTTGTATTAAAATTATGTTATTTTATTAAAAAACCGCATCTGCGGTGCGTTTGCGGTAATCCCCATACAAAGTATAGGGGGACTTGCGGCAGGTGCGGCAAAACCGCACTTGCCGCACCTGCCGCAAGTCCCCCTATACTTTCTATGGGGATTTTTGGGGGGTTACATAATTTTTTTTGGGGGGTCCAATACTTTTGGGGGGTCCAATACTTATATTTTAATAAATTAATGTAATTAATATCTTAATGTAATTTATTTTTTTTTTTTTTTTTTATTATTATTTTTTATTTTATTATTTATTTTTATTATTTTTTTTACGATTATTATTATTAAATTTATTTATTATTTTGTATTTTAAGTGACTTTTTTTGTATTCAAATTGTTATTTTATTAAAAAACCGCATCTGCGGTGCGGTTGCGGTAATCCCCATACAAAGTATAGGGGGACTTGCGGCAGGTGCGGCAAAACCGCACTTGCCGCACCTGCCGCAAGTCCCCCTATACTTTCTATGGGGATTTTTGGGGGGGTCACATAATTTTTTTGGGGGGGTGCAATACTTTTGGGGGGTCCAATACTTATATTTTAATAAATTAATGTAATTAATATCTTAATGTAATTTTTTTTTTTTTATTATTATATTTTTATTTTATTATTTATTTTTATTATTTTTTTTACGATTATTATTATTAAATTTATTTATTATTTTGTATTTTAAGTGACTTTTTTTGTATTAAAATTATGTTATTTTATTAAAAAACCGCATCTGCGGTGCGGTTATCCCCATAGAAAGTATAGGGGGACTTGCGGCAGGTGCGGCAAAACCGCACTTGCCGCACCTGCCGCAAGTCCCCCTATACTTTCTATGGGGATTACCGCAACCGCGCCGCAACTGGCACTTGCGGCGCAATTGCGGTAATCCTTATGGGTTTGACCGCAACCGCGCCGCAAGTGCTCGCACTCAGCCAGCGACTCGCAATGCGGCGGGGTTGCGGTAATCCTTATGGGTTTTACCGCAACCGCGCCGCAAGTGCTCGCACTCTGCCAGCGACTCGCAATGCGGCGCGGTTGCGGTAATCCTTATGGGTTTTACCGCAACCGCGCCGCAAGTGCTCGCACTGAGCCAGCGAGTTAATATGCGGCGCGGTTGCGGTAATCCACAGGGCAATGGGGCACAGGGGCACAGAGGCACAGGGGCACAGGGGCACTGGGGCACAGGGGCACAGGGGCACAGGGGCACTGGGGCACAGGGGCACAGGGGCACAGAGGCACAGAGGCACAGGGGCACAGGGGCACAGGGGCACAGAGGCACAGGGGCACAGAGGCACAGGGGCACAGAGGCACAGGGACACAGAGGCACAGGGGCACAGAGGCACAGGGGCACAGAGGCACAGGGGCACAGGGGCACAGGGGCACAGGGGCACAGAGGCACAGGGGCACAGGGGCACTGGGGCACAGGGGCACAGGGGCACAGAGGCACAGGGGCACAGGGGCACTGGGGCACAGGGGCACAGGGGCACAGGGGCACAGGGGCACAGAGGCACAGGGGCACAGAGGCACAGGGGCACAGAGGCACAGGGGCACAGGGGCACAGAGGCACAGGGGCACAGAGGCACAGGGGCACAGAGGCACAGAGGCACAGGGGCACAGAGGCACAGGGGCACAGAGGCACAGGGGCACAGGGGCACAGAGGCACAGGGGCACAGGGGCACAGGGGCACAGGGGCACTGGGGCACAGGGGCACAGGGGCACAGGGGCACAGAGGCACAGGGGCACAGGGGATGGCGGGGGTGACAGGGGCACAGGGGCACTTGGGCACAGGGGCATTGGGGCACAGGGGCACAGGCTCCGGAGCACTGTATCAGCATGTGCTGACAGCAGCTGCTTCGGAGCGGGAGGCACAGGGGCACTGAGGCACAGGGGATGGCGGGGGTGACAGGGGCACAGGGGCACTTGGGCACAGGGGCATTGGGGCACAGGGGCACAGGTTCGGAGCGGGAGGCAGAGGGGCACACTGAGGCACTGAGGCACAGGGGCACAGGGGCACAGGGCGGCTGAGGTAGCGACTCGCAATGGCCTCGCGGCCATTGCTCGCGCTACCTCAGCGGTACATCGCTAAATTTGTGGCCGAGCCTCTGGTTCTATTTTCGGCCACCGACTCGCAATGGCCGCTTCGCGGCCATTGCTCGTGCGTGGTGACGTCAGCGGCTCGCAATGGCCGCTACGCGGCCAATGCTTCGCCGTGATGACGTCACAGAGTGTGACATATCCACGGCACGTTGTCGGGGTCCGACACGAAAACGTCTTAGGCAATTATATAGTAGATGTGTATATATATATATATATATATATA